>OY856415.1:447393275-447993275 GCA_963693085.1 Alisma plantago-aquatica
TTTGAGGAAGTAGGGCTTTAGCAAAATACCGACTCTGTCAATTCAACTTTATTGAGAACAAACAACACCGCTCTTCCAGTGGATGTTACCTGCTTGAGTAGGCAAATCATGACATCTCTTCTTTGGCGAAAATTTCGTCTCCTAATATTTAAGAACGACAGAAAACTATTGAAGGGATGATCTGGGAAAGAGGAGCAATAGAGGAGTCGAAGAAGTGAAGAACCAATTCTTCTATTCTCAGTTAGTAGTTACCATCTTTTCTCCAGTTTCTTCGGGTTTTCTTCTCTTTTCTTAGAGTGAATGGCTTGGGTCACATCAGGTCTTAGAAACAAAGGGTTGAGTGGGTGGCGTGAGTCCCAGGTGTTCAAATTTTAGAATTTGAAGGGAGTGAATGAAATCGTTTCTTTAAGCATAAAGCATCCAAATCGAGGGTAGACGACTAGTCCCTCCGACCCCCAACTCCACCCCTAGGCAGCAATAGTGATGGTAGTTAGTAGTTAATAGAACTTATTTTTATTCAATTATTGCAAAACACATGAATATGCATGTGGGATTTTTTCTAAAGCATCAGTTATGTTGTTAAAACTTACAACATGTTCTGGCAAAGCATGGAGTATTTCGAGGTTGCATGCTCGATGTTGGGCGACCACAACCTTTGATGTCATCATTTGGATGCTAATTTTCCTATCATTGAGAGTGATTTGATATTTCCTTATTTTTAGGCTTTTTGCTAAGTCGTTTGGTTTAATCCCACATCGAATGTCTTCCAATCGTTTAAAGTTGAGCTATATAGCCTTTGTTATATCATTAGCGGATAAACTTCATGACTTAAATATTCAGTATGTCATATGCATATTTCATATGCTTCAATTGCAGATAATCAGTTAGTTTAGACTTTAGTCATCAAGTTTCCATTATGTTGATGTCTCCTAAAAGCAAACTTGCTCTCATAGCACTTTCCAGTTAGTAAAAGTTTGTATCTAGTTTATGTACTCTCTCTAATGGTTGTCGATATAATTACTGGAATAATGATCCTGCCTTATATAAGTATGCCATTTTGTTTATGTTTTGAATTTATTAGTTCTCATTTTTGTCAAAGGGAAAAAAACTTGTCCCACACTCGATCCTGCATGGTAATTTGTTTTTTAACATTACAGTAACAAGCTAGCTGGTCCTGTCTCCCATTTTTTTGAATGCAAACCTTAGAGACAGTGAGCTATTTTTTTTCTAACAATTTAAGTTAGTTAATGCTAATTGCAAAGGTAAAGATCGATGGGAACCTTAAAAAAAAGTATAGATCAATGGGAAATGCTATTCTATCACACTGTCTTAGTCTTAGCACCCTTTGTTTGGGTGAGTTTTATACACGAATTTGCTGTACTCATGCATCCAATGGGCTAAAGCCCATATTCTTTATAAAACAACATAATTACAAAACATGCTCTCCCATAAGCCAGAGCATGTGAGAATTGTAGCTTGGGCATAATTGGCACTAATTGAAAGATGACAAAACAGACAACAAGCCCGTTCATATACATGATCGATCTTAAGGAGAAACATAGCTTGATTGGGATCTAGTAACCGGCCTAAATCCTACGTCCAAAACGGAGCGAATCTAGATGTAGTAATCTGACTTCTTAGGCCCCCACAATTATTATACGAGGTCCGATGTAGTAATCGGGGTCGATCCACAGGGACAAGGGTGGTAAGTACTGAGAACACAAAATCTTATCTCAATTACACCAACCAAGAAGAGTAGGTTTAAAGGTGTTCCTCACGAAACGATATTACTCCAAACAAACAAAACAAGTAAAGAAAGATAAAGAAAGAAAATAAGATAACAAAGCAAACAAGCACGTGGTAACAAGATATGGATGAGAACTTGGATTGGGTTTCACCTACTAAGATCTCTCACCAACATGTAATACTCACACCCTTTATATGCCCTTATCAAGATTACAAGCAATCGTCATATATGTCTATTCCCTCCTCTCTCGAGCTTAGGATAGATCTAGATTATAAGGTTGTCTCTCTCTCGAGATGACAAACAAACAATTACAAAGATAACCATATGATCAATAGCTTTAACATAATAACATTCTCATGCATTCATGTAACTCCAAAACACTTAGATAAGGCTAGTGCTACTCTTTCGAGGCACTAATAATCAAACATCACTAGATGGTAGCAAATCATGCAAGTGAAGCATTAAGACCAAGTGGATGGAGATAATCTTTGCTAAGAGCATATATATTCAAATGGATGTAAGTATATATGTGGAATACGAGATATGATGTGGAAGCTCCCCTTACGTGTAGGTTTTGTTATTGCATGATAGAAAAGTGGCAGCCACCCTTTCCTATAAATAGGAGAAGGGAGGAAGCATACAAACATAGACCAAACCCTAATGGGCCAAGGACAGACTTGGGCCCATATTAGAAATAGACTAAAAGCAACTTAAGTAATAGACTAAACACTTAAGTAAATAGACACTCTAATACTCCCCCTCAAGCTGGAGCTTGGGAGAATCCCAAGTCAGCTTGCAAAGAGACAGACAGACTAAACAGAATAAAAAGATAACCAAACCCATAAAGAAATTTCTCCCCCTCAACATTACATTAACACACTCAAAGCACTCAAAGATTCCCCCTCAAGTAGATACTCCATAATAGTAGATATCTTGGCAGGCATGGAGACTTCTTGATCATCATAGTGGCATCTGGAGTAAAAGAACGAATAGCGGATAGGCACAAAGTCTTCATCACAGTCGTTGTCGTAGTAGCCAGAGAGTTTTGGATCACAAGTCCTAGAGAGTGCTAGGTCACAAGAAGCAACAATAGTCAACGTGCAAACAAAGCACAGATGAATAGAGAATCAACATGCACAAAGCACGGACAAGCCAAAGAGTGCTGGCACACAAAAGCAGAAGTCGACGACGTAGGCAGATAGTAGACCAGTGTACAAAGTAACAAGCAAATAAATAACTCTAGTATGCAATGTAGACGAAGCTCCATGTAAAGTCACAACATAAGTCTTCATCATCTTTCCTCTTCATAAAATATCCATCACAGATTCACAATAGTGGGCGTCAAAGTCCAGAGAGTGCTGGTTCACAGATTCCAGAGAGTGCTAATCCACAGTAGAAAGTCAACGTGCAAAATAGAGCACAGACAACAGATAGTGCAAAAGCACAAAGCAATAGGTAATCATAGCACAAGTAGTATCAATGACGTCCAAATATGTAACTTCATAGCAACATTCAAGGTAGATGATGAATACTCAACAATAGCAGCAGAAAGCTCCACATAGCAACAACACAAATCATGAACAATCCACATAACAAAAGAAGAATCCATACAGAAGCAAAAGGAACACCATATAGCAGTAAAAGGATCCTTATATCAGTAGTAACAAGTGGCATGAAGATGCATGTAGCAGCATACTAAATTCTCTTCCTTCATCTCTCCTCCATCTCATCTCTTCCCTCTACTCTCCATCCTCTATTCTCCCCCACGCCAACCACAAAAAGAATCAAGAGAGTGGTTGGAGTGGAGCGTCAAAAGCAATGGTAGAGGTAGGGTTATGTAGGCAATATGTGGAGGAGGTAACCGAAAATGCAAGCCAAGGTGAAAAATGACCCGATTAGGTAGATCTGGGTAGGAAAATAAATGGATCTCTCTCCGACCCGAAAAGGATATGGGGGTGTGGTGGCGGAGCCCCTGTAAAAATCCGATTATGCTACAAAATGGATCCGTTTAACACAGATATGTAGCACAAAATGGATCCGATTAGCACAAGAAGAACAAAAGGAAGACTAGTGGAATGTAAACTTTGGTAGAAAAAGAAGATACACTATCGGAATGTTACTCGGAAGGATGGATAGGTTCAAAAAGGAGGGTGGAACAAATATTGAGGAGGTAGGAAAAAGGTTATGTAGGGTTGAAAGACTGGGGTTGTAAACAAATTTATAAAAAAAAACTGAAAACGGGAAGATAATCGTTGCTGGTAAAAGAAAGAAGGGACACACCATGTATAGATACCTCTGCCATATGATAGAATCATTGTAGCACGCCAAGATGTAGCAACCAGTAGCAATGGACACGCCGTGTTAGTTGGCACGGGAAGCAACAGTAGCAGGAGACACGCCGTGTCGGTGAAGAGACACCATGTATGGTAGACAGTAGCAGCAGTCAACGCCAGCAGAAGCCGGTGACACGCCGTGTCGTTGAAATGACACATTGTGTCAGTTGACAGAAGCTCGAGGCAGAAGCAGGTGACACGCCGTGTCAAAAAGATGACACGTCGTGTCTGAAAGCGACACGCCGCGTCTGAAAGGGACACACCGTGTCGAAATCCGGCGAACGCAGTTGCAAAGAAGCAGAACACCGCCTACACGCCGTGTCGATGAAAAGACACGCCGTGTCAACGACGAACAACGACAGAAAAGGCCCCGAAACAACAACAAAAGTGGGGGGAATCCTTCTGGATCTCCACCAAAGTAGTAGAGGATGATGGATCCTCAATATTAGCGGAAAATAGGAGATCTTTTCCTTGATTTAGGATTAGATCTTTCATGGGTGGATGCATGGATGAGCGGCGGCAGCATACATGGGGGCAGCATGGAGGGCGGTGACAACATAGATGGTGGTGAATAGGATAGCGGTGGCTTCATTAGCAAGCAAGGTCAACGGAGGCGTGGCGACCCTTTTAGATCTGGATCCATCAACATAGGATGATTGTTGTTGTTGATGGCGAAGATGGACACGACTCCAACAAGAGGCAGGGATAGGATGATCCCAGTGGGCAGCCTAGCCATGCCTAGCCGCGGCGGCTGCCCACAAGGGGAGGCAACTCTCCTTTGTACTCTCTCTCTCTCTTAGGGTTTGGGGTGGCTCGGGATCGACTGCTCTGATACCATGTGGAATACGAGATATGATGGGGAAGCTCCCCTTACGTGTAGGTTTTGTTATTGCATGATAGAAAAGTGTCAGCCACCCTTTCCTATAAATAGGAGAAGGGAGGAAGCATACAGACATAGACCAAACCCTAATGGGCCAAGGAAAGACTTGGGCCCATATTAGAAATAGACTAAAACTTAAGTAAAAGACTAAACACTTAAGTAAATAGACACTAATAATATACATGTTGAGAGAGCGCTAGTGGCTACTCCCAATCCAAGCTATGTGTTTAGTCACTCATTCTCATGAGCAACATTACAAGATTACAAGGATTAAGATACATCAAGATAGACAAAGGGGTGGATGAACAATGTAGAGGGAAATGGCATATCTAAAGAGAGAAGAAGACGATACACCAACAATACTCCTTCAGATCTGGATCTAGCGTCGGCGTAGAGGATGGATGGCAACTTCTCCTTTCGCAGAAGGTGATGGCGGATCTTCTCTCTCCTCTAACTTTTGTCTTCCGAGATCCTAGATTGATGGAGAGGCTGATGAGTGAGTGTGGAGTGCGGCAACACTTCGTCGTCTCCTGATGATGCGACGCCCTGTCATGGGTGATGTCGGGGTCTATTTATAGGCGTGTATAACCGACTTAAAAGGCCCAAGCAGTCGCAGGAAGTTATTCGACCACATAGGTAGCATAAGTGCTCCGGTCGTAGAGGTGTTAGGTTCAACGACCGCTGGAGACCTCATGGTGGCTTCGATCGCAGAAGTAGTCCAAGACAAGCGAGTGAAGCTTCTGCTTCTTTGACCGCAGAGAGGGTGGGTTGCCAGCGACCGCAGAGGCAATTCACATGCTTTGGTCGCAGAGTAATGGTTGTCTGTTGGTCGCTGGGGATGGTGCTACTTTGCTCGTAGAGGGAGTTGATGATTAGGCGACCGTTGGAGTGGCTTCCTCATTGGCCGCTGAAGTTTGTGGTCTGTTTTTTTTTGAAGTTTGTGGTCTGTTTAGAATATGGTAAGAGTAGTGAGTCTGGGGTAAGTAACGACAATAATTTATCTATATGAAGTATGATAAATATGACAAGAGGATAAAAATATGCAAGCTAATGACTACAAAAATAGACGTTATCATCTAGCTACTATCTTCTTGCTTGCAATCCCGGTGCTTCTTCACTCGTAGAGGGAGTTGATGATTAAGCGACCGCTGGAGTGGCTTCATCATCGGTCGCTGAAGTCTGTGGTCTGTTTAGAATATGGTAAGAGTAGTGAGTCCGGGGTAAGTAATGACAAGAATTTATCTATATAAAGTATGGTAAATATGACAAGAGGAGAAAAATATGCAAGCTAATGACCACAAAAATAGAAGTTATCATCTAGCTACCATCTTATTGCTTGCAACCCCACACTTCATGTAAGGACAAGATTGAGGTGGATTATCCCTTTATAAGGGAGGCCATCATGAAATATATGACACACTCTACATATTGCATCTAGAGATTAATTTGCCAAACTGTTCACCCAGCCACTGCATAAGTCATTGAGCTAACTACCAAGCTGTGGATTATTGACATCCATATTCTATACTTTAGCTTAAGGTGGAATGCTATAATTTTGATATTGTCATTTTGTTGCTATTTACTATATGCTTCCTCTCTTCTTTGCTCTGCATTTAATGAGCTCTCTTATATAAGGGCTCTCTTCTGTTTAGAAATGCAACAACAAGAAAATACTGCCTAGTAGTATCTCTTTCTTTACGGTTATTTAGTTCAATTTGAAAATTGAAAGAGAATCTTATGCATAAACATAAAGTGATGCCTAATCATATTATACATATTTTCACAGTTCACTGCTGTATAAGGCTGTAAGCCTGTATGAGTTGTAGGCATTTTCTTGTTTTAGCAATTTCCCCCCTCCCTTTTTGTTGTTTTTTTATCATTAGGAACCTTAGGCGTAACACAGGTGCTACCCATTTAGTGTGCAATATTATACACATGATGTACATCAACATACACTGAGTTGCCCCTCGGGCGACCTCATACAGTCTCACCAGTGTAACCACCTCATAATACGCACAATCTGCATGTACTCCGCCCTCACAGGATGTCGGGTTAACATGAGATGTGCGTCCAATTTTCTTGCATTTCTGTCGTTTGGGAGGTACTTTTGGGATGGAAATCTTTTCCCAAGGAAAGCGGTGTTTCACACCAGTGAGGTGAAAGAATGACTTCGACTGCTGCAGGTTTGGGTATCCACTTGGCTACATAGTTAAGAAATAGTTAGTGATTGGAAGGAATGTGGTGTTCTCATTGGATGCTACTATGTCAAGTCATGCTTCATTCTCTTATTGTTTTCCCCCAACTATTGTTTCCATCCGATGTACTATGAAGTAGTTGGTGATCGGAAGAAATGTGGTATTGTCATTTGATGTTACTGCCTCAAGTCATGTCTTGTTCTGTTAATTGTTTTCATCTGACGTACTAGAAAGTTACTTATGCAATGTCTAAATCATAAAAAATGTTTGCCATCCTTTTCTCATTTGAACTTAAGGAAGTGATATAAGCTTTCCTATTCGATCCCAACGATTCCCGTTTTGCATTCATCTTTTCAAACCGAACACACTCACAATGTCACCCCTCTAAACCCTTCAGTTAACCCTATTGCTGGTGCTGCAGCAACCATCACCTCCCTTACCTGCTGTCATGACTACTGGTCTCACTGCTTACTGGTCTTGAGGTAACCACAGTTTTGAGTTTAGGATCCACACTCTGCTTCACCCCCATCAGTGTTACCTAGTTTTGTGAATGGTGATAAGCAATGGTTAACTCTGTCAATGTGTTGCAATAGCCTATCCTTCTTTGTAGTCCAACCTAGAATCATCACCACGTCCTGTGCCCATCCTTGGGATCTTTCTTTGAGACTTTACTCGCATCGTTGTAATTCTTATGACTAAAATCTCTCTCTCAACGTGATTGAATATGGTTGAAAGGCTGTTCTATCATCTGGTCTAGGACGAGGGTCCAGACTTTGGATAGAGAACCAAGTGTGATGATACGGGAGGGGTTAGTCTCTAGCTTCACTCCGCGTCATCACTCCCACGGAATGACCAATATTTTAACAGTGTTTGTGCACAAGCATAGCGGGTCTCTTGCTTTGATTAAAAGTATTTTGGTTGAAAACAATAAAGCTGCGATATAGGGTATACTTACGTAACACTAAAGTCAACCTAATAGGTCATTGTGAGGCCGGTTGGTGTTCTAAAATGTGTAATTTCCTCTCGTATCTTTGACATGTACTTTTTATGCTGTGTAGGTGGTCGATCATACAACACACGACTTTTCTAAGGAGGACAATGTCATATTTGTCATCGAAGAATGACTGCGTGATACTGAAACTGACTTTTGTTGTATATTCAAATTGATACAGTAACATATTGAGGAGGGTGTACCTGTTGCATTCTTGATCAAACTCTCTCATTACTGGTTTATTATTGTATGTGATGTGGCCGTGTAACAAGTATTTCAAGTAAGGGTTTTCTCTCGAATTTCAAGCGCATTTACATATTTTTCGTATTTCACTGGTGTGGTGGCTGCCTTCTTGAAAGGACAGTAGTGAGGGTCACTCCCCTGCTCTCCCGCAACACCTCACTAACCCATGGTTTCTAGGTCTATGGTGGCTTCCTTGATTTTGATTAGTCTTGTTGAAATTCTTGAGTGGGTTTTTAGCATTTATAGTGGTAACTTAATCGTCCGATACTCACATCAGTGCTGCAGCGGCAACCTTCAGAAATAACCAATCTACAGGACTAGAAACTAGATTCATGCTAGCATCCTTTCAGACGTATAATCAAGCCAGAACGCAGTATAGGGCTTCACCAAATGCCGTCTGGAACTGTTTACCATCTTTGACCACAACCTCGACATGTAATCCAGGCATACTATGAGCAAACAGGAGCCGACATAACATGCTTCTCTGAAAAACAGTGTCATCTTTGATAGTATCAGACCAGTCGTAAATAAGATCGAAGTATTCCTTGTGTTATAAAAAATGTAAAAAGTCATAATATTGATATCAATATAGCATTCTTGTGGAGTTCTATGTCCTTGTTGGATTTGATTGAACGTCACCTCTTTTATCTTTTACTCCTGAATTTCCTTCATAATCGCACATATTATATATTTCACACAGAAGGTATTTCGCTATTTATCTAATGTAATACCCCTCTAATATCAACTACATGCCAAATTACACATCGAACCAGTGCATTTAAGCCCTTTGTACTTGTAGAAAAAGAATTCAAATAATATTTCTTGTAGAAAAAAAATGTGTGGGCCCACCTGTTTGCGTTTTAGTTGCACTTCTTTAAGGCCGAGAACACCTGAGCGAGCAACTTAACAACACAGAGTTACTGTATCGGCAATTATCTGATTTTCGAACAGTTCTACACACCCTGAAACATTGTTTCAGAAATAAATTTGTTAAGGAATTTATAACAGTAATTAATGGTTAACTGTTTCGTACTACACTAGCATGTGCATTTTTCGTTCTGCTCATTATATAAATGTGATTGTAAGAAATATATCCGTCTCACTAATCGTCTAGTTTTGTTTGTTTTGTTTGCATTGATGTGTATAATATTTGTACTGACATATATATCTTTAGTACTGTCATATTTATGTAAACGCAAACCGTAAAAGATATATGTTATAAGCCAATGACTCAATAATGGCCTAAAGATGATCTCTTAAGGTCATTTTTTGTTATAGCTTTTGTAAGTTATTTTGTATTGACAGTACATAAAATACATACTGTGCTCGTCTAAGATGTATATATAAGTGTTTTGTAACTGTAAAAGTGGCTGTAGAACAGGCGTTGTCTATCTTTTTACTTCGAGTTAACTGTATTGATTTGAGCTTGATAAAGTGATTGATCTCATTAATCACTAACGAGTGGGCGGAGGTTTTATAAACACTTGATGGACTTTTTCGTTGTTAACAATGAGCTGCCAAGAGAATTTACTATGAACCAGCTCATTGGACTCCGAAGGCTTTGTAGTGATGTTGGTCAATACACTTCATAGCAGATTACATTTCTGTAGATTATGAAAAATATAAGTGAGCCAAAGCCAACTCTTTGTGGCTCTGGAAGAGATTATTTGAGCAGAGGGATGAATTGCTAGGTGAAGTGGACTTTTGCTTGGGTAATGGTGATAAGTTTCTATTATGGAGAGAACTCTGGATTGAGGGGAAGAAGAAGGTTATTGATTTGATGGGCCCCAAATTTGTTTACAAGTTGTGGAGAGGTTTGAACTGTAAGGTCAGTAGCTGTATAGAAGGCAGTGAATGGAAGTTTCCTAACTTTAGGGGAGCTCATATTCTAAAAGCTATTCTGGAAGAACAGGACAAGCCGTCTCAGGATGAGGACCTGGTACTCTATACAAGAAAATCAGATCTAAAGATGAGAGATGGTTGGAACACCGTGAGGAAGAAATGGCATGATGTGCGATGGGGAGAATGGATGGTCTAATGGTATACCAAGGAGGTATAACCTATTGTTGTGGAAAGGTTTGCTAGGAAAAATCCCTACTTGCGATTATCTTCAGAGATTTGGGTTGCAATTGGCATTGAGGTGTCCTATGTGAAGCTAATGAAGAAAGCACAAATCATATCTTCTTTTTCAGTCACTTTGCTCGTATTGTTCGGGACTATTATTGCGAAGAACATAGTATTATTTTTTATTCTAGTTTGTTTGATGATCTTTTATCTCTGAAGAAGGAAGAGAAGGTCTCATCTGTCTATATCATATACATGATATGAAGAGAAAGTAATGTATATCTATAAAATTAAAGAAGAAATGCAACTAAATACTAAAAGGAATAATTCTCATTCATCAACTGTGTTTAAACAAAGACGCAATAGAGCCTTTATATAGGATTCTAGAAAAAAGACTTTACAAAAGTGCAAAATAAAGAAAAGGTATAACAAAATAAACGCAAGTTAGAAAAAAGGCTAACTAATGACACGATGATGCATGCGTTCGTAAGCGTGTAATGGTGGAGCTTGTCCTACATCAACTTCCTTCGGCTGCAAAAGACTTGACTCTGTCGAGTCAGTGCGAGGTAGGGCTTAAGAAGGTTTGCATCAATGCGGAAAAATTCCTCCTCGGTGATCCATGTGGCGTCTACTAGAGAACGACCTATCCAACAAACCAAAAAATGATGTACGGTGCCCTGGTTGGTGAGGACGGGCTGTCATCCAAGACAGTGTTGATGTGCTCGGGCGGCTGTTGAGGTAGTTAAGGTAGAGGAGGTATAGTTGTTGAAGGCAGTGAAGCACAACGACGGTCCAAAAAACTTGTTGTTGGTGGTGGAGGGGCCTTGAATGTACCACGATAAGGAGAAAGATCCTCCACATTGAATACTGCACTAATGCCCCAATCTGTTGACAAATCTAGTACACATGCATTGGGTCTATGTCGACTAAGTATGTGGAAAGGTCCTGACACTCTGACATGAAGCTTCCTGAAAGAATTTTTGGGGTAGCGTCTAGGACACACACGTACTAACAAATAATATCCCACATTAAATTCTTAAAACATGTGGTGTGCATCTACAGAAAGCTTGTAGTTTTCAGAAGATGACGTAAGTTTTTGGCAGATCTTGACATGAAAATCATGAATGTGCTGGGTAAAGGTCTTAATAATGTGGGAAGGTCAGTCAGTAGTGGACATAGGTATGAGATCTATAGCTGGCGGGGTTTGTAACCATTAATAACTTCAAAAGGACTCTTTCTTATGGATCGATTAACAAAATTGTTGTAAGCAAATTCAGAGTAGGTAGCAACAAGTCCCAATTGCTTAAACGTTCACCCACAAGACATTGCAATAGGTTAACCAAGCTCCTCTTAACCACCTTAGTTTGACCATCAGTTTGAGGGTGGAATGCAAAAAAGAATTTGAGGTTGGTACCAAATATTTTCCATAACGTCTTTCCAAAATAGCTAACAAATTTCACATCACAGTCAGTGACTATGGTGGTGGGAAGACCATGTAGCTTGACTACCTCATTAAAGAAAAGATGGGCAATACGAGAAGCGTCACAAGTCTTACTACAAACAATGAAGTGGGCCACCTTAGAAAAACAATCCACAAATACAAACATAGAGTTTTGGCCACGTGAAGTGTGGGGAAGACCCAGAATAAAATTCATATTTAGATCCTTCTAAGGATCACGAGGAATAGGAAGAGTGGTGTAAAGGTATGCATTTTGTCTTTTAGTTTTTGCCAATTGAAAAGTACGCCATCGAGACACGATGCAAGCGACATCCTGACGTAAGGAAGGCTAATAAAATCTATCAGTCACCAAAGAGGTGGTCTTATCCCTACCAAAATGACTAGCGAGGCCATCATGATGTAATCCCCAAATGAGAAAGTGGGAAATTGAAGTGGAGGGGATACATAACTGTCGTGCCACAAAGGAGAAATCCATCACGTAGGATAGAATATGAAGCTTGGTCGATGTGCTATTGAGGAGGTCAAAATGTACAATTCCAAAGTCTACACAAGTGGGATATTGATCTTTCAGATGGCAACACCCACAACTTCAATGCTCATAGACTGTAGGGTGGTCAAGCAACGACTAAGAGCGTCTGCAGCTTGGTTCTCAACACCAGATCGGTGTTTGGGAACAAAAGTGTACTTCTGAAGAAACTAACGCCATTTAGCGTGACAAACACTTAAATTCTTTTGAGAGTTTAGGAAGCGAAGGGCTTGATGGCCAGACTAGAGGATGAACTCCTATTGAAGGAGATAGTGCCTCCAATGACGTAGAGATTACACAAACTCGTATAATTCTATATCATATGTGAAGTTTTTACACTTTGCGCCATTGAGTTTCTCACTGAAAAAGGCAACATGGTGCCCTTCTTGGTTCAGAATGCCACCAATGCCAACACCACAAGTATCACAAGATACCTCAAACGAAAGTGAGAAATCAGGAATGAGAAGGACATGAGCTTCAGTTAACTTAGTTTTGATTGCCCTAAAAGCGTGTGCGACAGATGACATCCACTCTAATTTATCACACTTCATTAACTCAGTCAGAGGAGCCATAATGTGATGAATCCTCAAAGAAAGTGACGATAAAAAGTAGCCAGCATGAAAGCTACATAGCTTAGAGATTGTAGTGGGATGGAGGAAATCAATGATAGCTTTGACTTTGGCGGGATCAACCTCAACGCCGGTAGCGGATACAAAGTAGCCAAGGAAAAAGACTAAGAAAAGAACACTTCTTTAGATTGACATACAATTTCTCAGTGTGAAGTGTGTTGAAGATAGATAAGAGAGGAGTCAGGTGTTCCTCCTTGGTCTTACTAAAAATCAAAATATCATCAAAGTAGACCACCCAAATTCTACCAATGAATGGCCACAACACATATTTCATGACTCTCATGAAGGTGTTGGGTGTGTTGGACAGGACAAATGGCATGGCCAACCACTCATATAATCTGTCTGGTGTTTTGAAGACAATCTTCCATTCACGATACTCCTTAACATCGATCTGATGGTAACCACTTTAGAGATCAATGTTGGAGAAATTGTGGGTTCGCGTTGATAGATCAAGCATGTCGTCAAGGTGTGGAATAGGAAAATGATATTTGACAGTGATCTTATTGATGGGTCGACAACCTAAGCGCATTCTCCAACTACCATCCTTCTTGGGGGAAGGAGAGATGGAACCGCACAATGACTCTTGCTCTCTCGAATGAATCTTTTTCGAAGGAGGACATCAACCTATCATTTCAGTTCAACATGCTCAATCGGGTTCACACGGTAGTGAGGCCATTTAGGGAGTGAAGACCCTGAAATCAAATCAATCTCATGTTGAATATCACACAAAGGGGAAGCTCATCAAGAAGGTCTATGGGTGTCATGTCTTTGAACTCGTCAAGAAGGGAGACAAATTTTGGTGGTTGGGGTTGAAAATCGAACATAGGAGTGGATTCTTTGATATATAGGACATACATGCATCCAGATTCACAACTGGCTTCTTCCAACTCTCTCTTTGGGTGACAAGGTGTAGAGAGTGCTGAGATTTGGAGGTCTAAGGGTTTGGTGTTGGACTCTTTTTCATAAGAGAGATGAATCAAGTAGGTGCTAGTCATATGTGTTTGCCCTTGTGAAGGTATAAACATTGGAACGTCCCTATGTATGGACATCTAAGTCAAAAATCCAAGGATGACCAAAAATGACGTGACCAACATCCATAGGCAACACAACATACCAAACATGGTTTGAAAAAGCACCTAGAGTGATGTGAACAAGGCATCGTTGGGTTATGGACAAGCTAATTTGGTTCACCCAATGGGCTTTATGTGGTTGAGGATGGGACTCTCGACGCAAGTCCATGCACTTCAATCCTGGGGTGAAATGATTTGTATGAGAACTCCGACCATCAATGAGCGGTTTATAACTTTCACCAATGTGTTTGAGGAAGGTCTAAAAAAGGGGGTAGTGTGTTTTCATTCATCCCCTTCCGAAGGGGAAACTACAATATGCATGACATGGAATGTGACAGATCATAATCATAGTTGTAATCAACATCACCATCAGAAGGTTTAGAGTCAGAAAAACATCTTCATATTCATTGTCATTCTTTGGGGCAGTATCAAGAGAATAAAGGACACAAAAGAGCACCACATGGACATTCAACAACTAGGTGAGTTATGCTGTGACAATGAAAGCATTCACGACCTCACAGAGGAGGTTGTAGTGGAGTTGTGACTACCTCCTTCCCTTTATTGGAGGAAGGGGTTGAAGAACTCTAGCGAGGTGGTTGGGGCAAGGGATAGGTAGAGCAAATTAGGGTAGTGGAAGGGTTATTGATTGAGCAAGTACGTTGTCCAAAATGAGAAAAGGAAGGATCACAAGAAGTAGACTGCATGTAACTCTCTACCTTTTGGGAACGATGAAAAATATCATCCAACAAGTCATACTGTTGTAACTCCATTTCTCATTTAATATCGGGGTGCAAACGGTGCACCAAACGAGCGGCTAGTTGCCAATGAGAGTCATTGTGGATACAACAGTTCTTAGCCTCCTCAAATCATTCCATGTACTCTTGAACAGATGATGACCCTTGGCTAAGGACCATCCAGTCAGAAAGAAGTTATCTTTGGTATTGGGTGGGTACATAACGCTTATGTAGCTTAGTCTTCATCTCAACCCAAACGAGAATAAGAGATTGACCAGTGCGCTCCATGTTGCGTTGGACACCTTGCCAATATCGTTTGGCCGACCCTTCAATTTTCATGTTAGAAAACCTAATCCGTTGAGCATTAGTCATGTCATACCAGTCGATTTCCAAACTAGCAATCCAATTGAGAAAAACTTTGGGATCAAGTTTACCATCAAAAGTGGGGGCATTGATTTCAGCTCGCCGACTGATATCATTGTGATGTGGTGGATGATGTCTCGACTGGTATTGACCGTATGGGTTGTGGGGGAAATAGGTCCATGAAGGGGGTTATGAAAAACATCATGGCTAGGGGCTCGAGGATGAGGTGCCATGGGTAGATGCATGTCCTGTGGTGGAGCCAATGGTTGGTGAGGAGGTGTAGGAACCAAAGGTGGAGCACGAGGAGCACTTGAGGGGGATGTGGCGGTGGTGCATAGTGTGCTTGTGGGGTGACAGTTTGGGATGTGTGGTGGTAGGGTGATTGATAGGGTGTGGTTTCACATATGGTTAGACATATCAAACTGGGTCAAAATCCACGGGCGCCCACGGGTCGACCCGTTTAAGTTGGGTTTGGGTGGCGAAATTTGCCACCCGCTAGAAATCACCCAAACCCATACCCACCCGTTTATTTAGTGGGTTTCACGGGTGATCCGCGGGCATCCGCGGGTGCCCATTTAACTAAATAATATATTAATATAAATATATTATCTATACGACTCTTAAGACACGCAACACCTGTACATTTATCAATCAACTAAATTGATGACGTGTAATGTATACAATATAAAGAGTTAAAGTCTAACTTTCTTTATTGATATCCTTTGTTAATTGTTTACACTTGTGGAAACAAATTCGTTAACGTCTACATTATTTATATGCTAATGAATATATAGTATAATGCATGTTTTATATTCAATTATAACAATTATATTATCTTTCTGTTCACTTTATGTATTGGACAATCATAAGAACATGAAACATCAAGAACTTTTAGAACAAAATGACAAAATATAGTGTTGTTATGGTAATATGTTATGCTATTTGTAACATCTATATCATTTAGTTTTTTTTATTGTACATTGTAGAAATGGTTATTTTTCATTTTGTCTCTTACATTTTATTTCAAAACATCATAATAGATATTACATTGTGTTGGACACAAAAAGTAGTGGAAGCTTGCCCTCATTTTGTTATGTTTACATTGAAAATTATTAATGAATCATTCTACTCTTTGTCGTAGTGCAGAAACAAACAAATTTTTTTTTCACTGTGCACATATTATATGGGCACCCGCGGGCGACCCGCAACCCGCTGGGTCGGGTTTGGGTGTCCTACTTCCCCACCCGTTTAACATTGAGTCTTTTTGACCCGCACCCGTGAGACCCAAACCCGCAACAACCCAACCCACCCACCCGTTTGACAAGTCTATATATGGTGTTGTGAATAAGGACCAAGTTCTGCAAAAGGATCAACTTCTCCATAGGGATGGTAGGCAAGGGGGCTCATGGAGTTGTGAATAAGGATCAAGTTCTGCAAAAGGGTCAACTTCTCCATAGAGATGGTAGGCAAGGGGGCTCATGGATTTGTTGTGGACAGAAATGTAGAGGAGTAGGGTTCAGAGGGCTTTGTGGTGCATTTCTAGGATTTGATGGCATCCCATATCCCATAAAAGTTGTCGCGTTCTGACCGACTTGTAGTGTATGTATCTGGCGAATAGTGCGAAGCTCCGTCATGATGGTATTGTTTGCTTGGCGATGGATATCTAGGGTAAACGTGGGTTGTGAAGACTCATGAGCGGTATCTGAAGCAGGTTCTAATATAGAGCCATTAGATCTATGACCTCACATTATGATTTGCGCAACGAAATAGGTAAAAAATATATTTTGTGTTCTAATAAGGAGATTTTTCACTGCAAGCACGGTAAAAATTAACTCCTGCTCTGGGACTGACTTGGTTCTACGTACTTGCAGTTTGTTCGTTGAAATTAAAAACAACAAATTGAACTGGAAATGAAACTGCAAGCAAATTGTTTGGTTAGAGGTCTCTTCAATTCGACGTTTTTGTTCATTTTCATTTGGTTGGATGTAGTTCAGCGGGTGATGTAACATGTAAGTTACTAAAATTGCTGGATCAAAACTCAGACGGTGATGGAAAACAACCTGCATTTTTTGGGTGCAGCCTAAACTATTGAAGGTAGTATATTTTGTCATTACATGAGTTTATTAATAGCCCAACCAACCGGACCTTGGGCTAGATTCGAACCCGCGCCTCTATTGCTGTCATACGGAACGTTGACCAGACATGCTACATTTGTGTTGTGATTGTAATCAGCATACACCGCACATATAATAATATGTATAATTTAGGTTTATATATATACACACATATGATCTATCTTTAATATCCGTGTGGGTAACTAAAATTTCACTACCTTGTAGTTTTAAAAGTAACTATTTGATTAGTAAAATAGCTATCTGGATAAAAAAATAACTATGTTGCGGAAAAGCAACTATTTAACTAAAAAAATGAAACAGACAGAATATACAGTAAAAATTCTAGTTACATATTTATTCCAGAATTATTACTGTGTATTCTGTTCGTTTTTAGTTGTTTTTTTGACAATATAATTATTTTTTTATTAATTACTTTATGGTTACTTTTTCCCACTGCACGGGTAGCAAAACCTTAATTACTCACGTGAGCAACGAATAAGCCCCTTTTAAATATTTATTTAAAAGTTTTTCAAAATCCATTTTGTGTCTCAGTGCATCTTACCAAGTTGGCTTTAAGTAGCGTCTTGAGTCGGGACCGAGACCGAATCCTAACATACAATAGCGACTATCAGCTGAGCGCATGTTTGTGTAGAGATATCGTTATTTTCTTAAGTAACTATTATGACACACGACGTATCATGCACGTGAAATAAAAATTTATGTTTGATTGATTTTCTAGCTAGAATGATAATATTCCACATTATGATAGATTTTGAAAATATATATTGTATTTTCATAAAATTTAGATAAAATACAACATGCTTCAGTCTTCTCATGATATCTGAAATTTATATTGTAAAAACAAATGAAATATAACTACACTATCTTGCTAGTAATATCTTATGCCTATGCACAATTTTATTAGCAATTGTAAGTAACTTTTTTTTCGTAGTTACTTGTATCAATTATTTCTTTTCCAACTCTAATTTCTTGATGTATTATATACACAAGTATTACCTAGTAAGACGCAAATAAGTTACTTGTCTATTTTTAGAATTCAAAAATACATTGCGTGAGAAGGGAATATGGATGATGTTTTATGAAACTCTTTTAGAATATCTTGATACTTCTATAAATACTCTCTAGAGAAGATACTACTTTTTGATAATAAAAGCAATTACTAAAATAAGACATGAAATCGACATTCATCAACAAATTGTACACTTTTTTGCATTCAATTTTTTTTTTACTTTATTGCAATGAAGTCAGATTTTTGAAATTGATATTCATTAATAAAGTAAGATTTTTGTATCATAATTTGCTAAATCGACATGCAAAACAAAATAAATCATTGGAATAATATTTTATTAAAAAATCCAGACATGTCATTACTCATTTGAAGCGTAAAACATCTTCCCACGTGAAGAAGTTAATCGACGTCTAAATTAAAAATAAATAATACTAATAAAATCAAATATATAGAAAAAATAGTTGCCTTAGGAGGATATAAAGAATGTTTCTAAACGCAACTTACATGAGATCAAATCATTTTTCTTTTCTCCATTTTGTGAAAGACCATCATGTCATTAAATAACAACAGAGATGCTAAAGAATTACCAAGAAGCCTTTTTTATTATCCAATCGTCAGTGATATACATAATAACTAGAGAATGTACATGCATAAGGTAATGAGTAAGAACGAGCATGTAAGGTAGAGATGAAGCAACAAAGTGCCCCTAGCCAAGTACATAGAGGTATGTCTTTACATAAAAAAACCCATAGCTTTGAAGCAACCCTCACATAGATTGGTTATTGAGGGTTAAGTTAGCATAAAAAATACCAACAATCAGTTATGTCCAAAATGGGGTAGACCCCCATTGGCCAATCCATTATAACCATCAGTAATAACAAGTTGAAGCAACATAACATACAATCAGACATGGCAAGCTTGAACTAGGCAAAGATCATGGTGTCAGAGGTTGTTTGCCAAGTGAGGCCATATCAACATCCACACTAGGTTCAAAGTTGATTATCACAAAAGGATACATAGCTTCTTCATCATTGAATATGGAGAGGACTGTAGGAGTTTATAATACTAATGTATGATGATGAATTACTGACAAACAAGCACTAGTACAAAAATGGTCTACAACGTCGGTTTTTTTAAGCCTATAACATTATTTTTCAGCCGACGCCTAAGTGGCCGTCGCTACAGAAATTATTGTGTAGCGTCGGTTTTTTTAACCCAAAAAAACCGACCTTGTATAGTAAAAACCGACCCTATAGGCTCTCAAAAACTAAACCCAAATGAGAAATGAAACTGTACCTGAACCCTATAATGTCAGTTTTTTAATAAATAACTGACTCTAAAGATTATTTTTAAGGACCCTATAGCGTCGGTTTTGTTAAAAACCCGACCTTATAGGTGTCTTGGCCGTTTCGCGTAGAACGGCCGTGCTACATAAAACGGCCGTGTTAGGATGAGGTAGAACGGTCGTGCCTCCTAGCACGGCCGTGTTGGTTTATATTAGCACGACCGTGCTAAATGACACGATCGTTCTACCATATCTCAACACGGCCGTTCTACGCGACACAACCATTCTACGCGACACGGCCGTTCTACCTCATCCCAACACAGCCGTTTTATGCAGCACGACCGTTCTACGCGGAACGGCCAAGACACCTATAAGGTCGGTTTTTTAAGAAAACCGACGCTATATGGTCGAATTTTTTTTTAAAATTTCTGCAGAAACTGAACAGAACAAAACAGAAGAACAAGAATAAGATATGGGAAAGGGGAGCATTGATGCTCAACCGTCACCATTCCAAACCACACATTCATAATAAAAATAATTCATATATTGAGTTGAGTACACATAGTCACATCATAATTTACAAAATGATAGATTGCAAGTATGAGATGATATTAAATGTCAGATACAAAAGTAAATATGAAAGAGTACTGAAACCACATACATAAATGGAACGTAACTGACATATTTATTCCAATGCTATATTGACTTCATTTAGAAAAGCATCTGACCAATCTTCTCGAAATTCATTTAAGTCCTCACGTGTGTAAGGATGAGTTGTAAAGATCTGTAACAGAAAATGCACATGCTAATATTTTATAAAATGACTACAACTCACTTGTAAATTTATGATGTTATTCTTTATTACCTGATCTATAGTCTGAATGTCATTTGATGCTTGTTTGAGAATAGCTTGCATATATTTCATTACATAGTAACCACAAGCCCAGTCATTATTTTGTATAGGACACTACAAATAACGAATTATACTTAATGTTAGTAACTACTATAAACAGAAGACTATAACAGTTGACACATAAGAGTTGAAAATTAATACATATAAGACTAAGCAGTTGTCAAAGTAGCTACCTTGACATTTTTCAAAGTCAATGTCTTTAGTTTTGTGGGTATTTGTCCTCCGCCTTCACGAAAAGCTTCTATACCCCTATCAATTAAACGATAGTTGGTAAAATAGAAATTCTAAATAGAAATATCATGTTGAAGCATTGACTATATTTATGCTTACGCCATAGCTGGCAATTTTAGTTTGTGACCCCTTGTTTTTCTCATTGGGTTAAGATAATAAAGAGTCATCGATTTTGGGACAATCACCACTAATTCCCAATATCTAGATCTGAGTAAGAATAAAACAAACATTAAAATAAATACATTTGTTCATTATTAAAATTATATTGAATAATAATACTTACTGGGCGTTAAAAGGAATTAGGATAATTTCCTTTCCCACAGTAGCAAAATATTTGAATGCATCAGAGAAGTACTCACTCACTTCCTCAATATGTGTCTCCACCTGACTAGTGACCGAAGGAACTAAGAATCCAACAATCTTTATATCAAACTTTGTGGCCTCGGTATATAAATGGCTGTTAAACATTTGTAATTATTTTCATATGTAGAAATAAGCTAAAAATGTGTATTGGAATTTTTTATATTGATAGATCCTTACCTTATCCATACTTCTAATATCGAAGTATTCAACCAATCATTACGGAACAACTCTATAATATCATCGAGAAAAATATAATTGTCAAAATCCCTCCCAGTTGCATCTTCTATTAAATTGATCAACATTTGTAGTCCAAAGCTTTGGTTGGCTAAGTATCGACACAAACATTTATATTTACTTCCCAACTCATCGAATGTGGATTCTGGAATAATAGATGGCTTGGGAATAGGAGGACGACTAGTAGAATTTTTACTTTTTGGTTTGTAAACCTGTTAATTAAATTACATACTTCTATTACACGAGTTCATATATGCAATCAAATATGAAAAACATGGTAGAATTCAAGTATACCTTGTCATTGATAACCAAGTGTCTAGGCCAACCCACCATAGCACCCTCTGCTTCTTCAACTGTACTATATTCAGGATTATGTATGGGTAGTGGTTTGTCCCTCATTTCGTCATACACAAGATGGATGGACACACGACAAATGTCATCAGTAATTTGTTGGCAATGCAATGTACCACCAAGGTTGTACACCTTGCCCGCTGTCACAACATTATATTCTGGAACCTCCACTGTAAGTTTACAGTTCATACCAACCTAGATTGAAATAATATAGATTATATAAGAACCAGTAGAATAGATACCTGTTACAACTATATACATTATCATATATATCATACTAATAACACAACATATAGAACAAAAACTTACTACAGATTGTTGTGGTGGGTCATTGGGAGTGCTCCCATGACCTTCTATAACTGTAGCATGGGATTGTACCTCATCACTTGAGAGACGCACAATATGAATAAGTTGAGAAGGTTGAGTAGGCTGAAATGAAGACATTATTTCTTGTATTTTCTGCGCTACTAATGCTTCAACTTCCTCTTGTATAAGACCTCCTGCACGACCTCTTTTAGATTGCGAAGGGCCAAAATAAGACTTGAATCCTATGCCAGCTCCTAATCCCCTAGCACGACCAAGATGCTCCTTCGTACCAAGAGCAACTGATAGTTCATCCATGTGGCCAGTTGGGATGGAACTTTTCTTCCTTCCTTTGCTCGTGGAGATCAATCTATTCATAATTAATAAAAATATTAAATCACAATATCAATTAGATATAAATAAATATAAGTTTGTGGGAGTTACTCTTTACTTAGTTGGGATAAACCTACCATCTTTTGTGCCACCTCCTTAGTTGCAGGGTTGACAATTTCACCTGCTCGATTCTTTCTAGCATCAATCCATGTCAAGTGTCGGGGTGGACGCTCAACTTGAGTTGTACCAGATTCTTCTCCAGAAGAGGATTGCTTCTCTTGTAGTTGGCGACGAAAGGCATAACCACCGGGCCCCAAGCGATGGTCATGCACATTTTTGGCCCGTCTTTCCTTTTGAGCCCAGTGGATAGCGTGATCATTTAAAATGAGATATTGTAATTCAGACTTGGCAAACATGTATAAAAAGATTCACCTCCTTAATTGTATAAAATTAAAGATTCATACAATACATCACAATCTTTATTACCAGAAACTCTCCCGATCTCCTAGCTGTAACAAATGTTTCCCACACCTCAGGATCTATAAAAATATATACATATGTTGCTTTCTTCTTTTGTTTAGGATTATCTATAAATTCCCTTGCGAGATATGTCTTAAAACCCCTCCATCGTATACCACAACGTTGTAGCACTCTTTTCTTGTGATCTTTTTCATTTAGATGAAAAACACCCTATACATACAAAAGAAGCAATTAATAATGTTGTTTTGAAAAACAATTAATTCCAAGCAAACTAAATTAGAATCAATAGATAAAAAAAATATTAAAATAATATCACTACCACTCACAGATATATCTTTCCATATGAGGTCTTTTTTGGCATTAGGAACATCATGCCAATTTTCTATATCTATTGGCACCTTCTTGCGTGCGGTTGCCCCTACGTAATGCTTGGAAGTACTAGCATGTTCCCCAACAGGTGCTCCTGTGATATCAAATTGGACTGGAAATTTGTCCCCTTTAGCCCTGAGCTCCTGCAGCCTACACATCAGTGTGGGACCTCTACTTTTCTTAGCATCACCACTACCATCCTCATGGTGCTCATGCTCATGCTCAGAATGTTCATCTTCACTCGCTATTTTAGAACCTAGAAGTATACATGATAAAAAAATAAGCGATAATAAAAGCACAAGTGATAAGGTATACTAGCTTGAATGATAATAAAATAAATAATTCAAAGAATACACGCCTCTAGTATTTAATCTCATTAGTAACTGTATAATGTATGTTTAGTTTTGAAGAAAATTTCAGCAGCGTTTCCCCTAAGTTCTCCAAGTACATCGATGTAAATGGTAAATAACCACTCACATATGTACCCAGAGAACAAATGAGGAAACACTACTAAAATTTTCTTCAAAACTAAACATACATTATACAATTACATCTTAAGTGAGATTAAATATCCAAAACAGTCCCAAACCGGGGACTATCCAAAATTTACTCCTATGAGTAAATTTTGAACGTGTTTCTAAGTTGATACATGCATAAATGTATTATTGTCTTATTTATATATTAAGTTAAACATCATGCATTTGATGATCTCATATATAAACCCTAAAGTATCAATCTGAGACTACACAATGTCTACCCTCATATTTCTGGAATGTCTACCAAGTGCTACCGTACATGTATTAAATATTTGAATCAAAATGAAGCCTAATGGCACATTGGGAGAGTGAGAATATTATACCTCACTTGAAGGCTGAAGAAGAAATATATGCAAGTCAACAACACCTGCAACAACACAAATGCATGATTCAATTCTCTTATATTATAAGGCATTAGGGTCAATATACATCAATATTAGAGGAGCTGAAAGATTTTAACAAATGCATTTCAGCAACTCAGCCAACACGGCCGTGCTACCCAGCACGACCGTGCTACCTAACAAATACATTTACTCAGCCACAACCACCACGATCGTGCTACTCAACACGACCGTGCTACCTAACAAATACATTCACTCAACCACAACCACCACGGCCGTGCTACCCAGCACGACCGTGCTACCTAACAAATACATTCACTCAGCCACAACCACCACGACCGTGCTACCCAGCATGGCCGTGCTACCCAGCACGGCCGTACTACCTAATAAATACATTCACTCTGAACCTCTCCTCAATCGCGGCATGAAAACAAGAAGAAAAATGGTCGTGGTTATGGCACGATCGTGCTACTACCACCAGCACCCATCGCTGCCCACTGCCGACCCCAACCCCGACCGCAACACCCATCACCACCCACCGTCGGACCCCAGCCCTGACCACAACAACCCCCACCTGCCCCACCTCTCCTTTCCAACCGAGAAGGCTCTTCGACGAAGGCACAACACGTACAAACGAGAAGCTTGCGACCAATTTTCGGTTAATAAAATGTACCTTGCGACCTTTAGTTGGCGGCGGCGACACAACACGTACGACTCGGCGGCGGCACAATACGGCTCGGGGCGGCACAACACAGCTCGGCACCTTAGACACGGCGGCCACAACGGCTCGTTGGACATGACGACGACGTCAGAAGGACACAGAGATGGGCTCCTTGGACACAACGACAGAGAAGGAGGGGGTCTCTAGCGTCGTGCTTTCGAGCAAAATGAAATGAAATAGAAGTCGATAGGGTCTAGTCACGCGTTTTGGTAACAGCCTGACCTTTAGCATTGGTTAACTGACAAACCGACGCTAGAAGTCAGGTCTATAGGGTCGGTTATTCTAGAAAACCGATGCTAAAGCCTAAGTGGTGCCCGAATTTTCGTAAACCATCTATAAGGTTGGATATTTGAAAAAACCGACCCTAGAGGTCAGTATCTATAAGGTCGGTTATCCATAAAAACCGACCCTAGAGTTCCAAAGCGGTGCCCGCACTTTTGTTTGACCCTATAGCATCAGTTATTTGGAAAAACCGACGCTATAGATCAAGGCGCGAAGCCAAAATCGCATGAATTTTTTCCGCGGGAAACCTGTAAGGTCGGTTTTTATGATAAAACCGATGCAATAGTCTATTAGGTTGGTTATTCTAATAAAAATGATGCTATGGGAAGCGACATTACTGGCCAAAAATATAGTAGTGAAGTGGAATCCTTGAATTGAAGTCATTCTATATGCCGGCTATGATGAAATTAATTAATAATTTCATGTTTTCAAAGAATCACCGATTTCTCACTGGCTAGATTTTCCATATAATACAAGATGCTAGAAATTCATCTTAAGGTATAAAAAGTGTTCAATATATGCCTCCTTGTTGAAGAGGGAGTGCACTAATAAATCATAGTAATACTAATTGTTTGTCTTATAACTACAGAAATAATTACACCAATATATTTTTGATAGACATATAATACAAAATGATATGGTATATGTTTTCCTCCTGGTTGTAACATAAGAGACACACATAGGATCCATGAAGACCCCTCTAGTTGCACATAGGTCAAATTCGTGCTCCACTTCTCCAATAATTAAGAAGCCTTGAAACAACTTTTTAATAATTCAAAGAAAATCATAGTTCATGGCATGTATATGCTTGACAAACAAATGTCAAATCAATCACAATATTACTAATTGTTTATATTTATGGAAATATCAACACCATTTTTTTCCAATAGATAGACAATAGAAAAATGATATGGGGTATGCTTTCCTCTTGGTTGTAATAGAATAGATATGTATTTGATCCATGAAAATCCCTCTTGTTGCATATAGGTCTACTCTACTTTTATCAATGCGTAAGAAGTCTCAAAACACCTTTTTAACCATTCTAAGAAAATCATATCCATGTCATCTTCATGTGTGAAAAATTATATACTAAATAAAGTATATATGTTGGAATAAGTTTTGACAAGAATAGAAAAAGGAGTTGAATCAACATACCTATCCACTGTACAAATATGTAGTTTGAGAGTAAATGTAGCACAAAATTTTAACAGTTAAACTGAACCAATATGTAGGAATTCTTGATCACTTCTAGGGTTGCAATGCCTGAGTACCTATGTATTTTTTGGTGACTTGTCATTGTAGTGAATTGTAAAGATGATAGCAAATAAGTAATATACATTGAACAATTTTGATGATTGTTGGTTTTGGTCATTTAGAAAAAATCTTAATATCTAAAGTTTCTACCAATGTTTGTAGTGAATATGATACTCCAATTTGCTTGTTAATCATTTGCAAATCATAGGTAAATTACTAAGGTTCAAGAAGAAAGATGTTTCTCCAGTCTCAGAGAGTGAAAATATGAGACATACCATGACAACGATATTACAAGGTTTTGTCCTATATATGGTAATGAATGATGTTGGCTTCCTTCATCCTCTTTGGTCTAGTCCTTTTTCCTACTCTCCTAGAGTAGACCATTGACCACATGCTCCATGTAATTTATATAGGTGTTTACCAATCCCAACAATAGGAGTAATCAATTGAAGAAGTCTCTACATTTTAGTTGCCACATTAATCTATTTGATCTTATTATGACAAACTCATTACCATGCTAACATAAGATCAAAATAGCATGGCAATATGATTGAAGTTTCCTTCTATCATAATACTTTGGTTTCAATATCAAGACTTCACTCTCTTTCCTTTTTAAAATTGTTTACCCTAGTTCACTGCATTTCTATTTGTGTGATTTGGTTGTCTAGTATGAATGGTGCATCTACTTCATTTGACATTGTCGATAAAACAATTTTGTGATGTTGATTTGAGTCAGTCTGTTTTTCCTGCTTAGAGAAGAGTGTGGTGGTTGACTATGTTTCATGAACCCTAGTCCAAAGCTCCACCAAACACTTCAAAAAGTCCAACCTACATGCACTAACTCCAATAGGCCAAAGAGGGAGAAAAGAAAGGAATTTAGGTAGAGAAGAGGAGTTTCCACCAAAAAGCATGGAGAACTCTAACCAAGAAGAAAAATGGAGAGAAAACAATAAAAAAAGGAGAAAAATAGAAAACACTTACATGGATTCGACCTCTACTAGGTTAGCAAGGGGATTTCTTGCTTGAATCTTGTAAAAACTTGCTAAATCATCAAAATGCAAGGACCACAAAATTTTCTTCTTCTAGTTGCAGAAATGTTCCAAAAGCTCTGTAATGGTCTAACTGAGTGTCTAAGGTCGAAAGGGATCCACACACACACACACACACATAAACACACACACACACACACATATATATATACATATACACACACACACACACATAGAAGAATTCATGAACCTTTTAGCCCCAAAGCACACATACAACTTCTTTCTTCGACATCGAGTTGCTCACTTTAAGCAAGTTCATTTAAGATCGTATGAGCTATATGAAGAGAATTAGAATCCTATTTTTCTCTCTTAGGTGGGAAGAATTATAAATATTAGTAATTTTGTTAAGTAACTAATCTCTTTTAACCAACCTCCCATCTTAGTTGAATATTCCATGAATAACCCTTGATCATGATTTCTTATAGTTGATTGTGTTATTTTGCTATCAGATAAAACCCTAGATACATTATTTAATCAATATTAAGCATACCCATCCATTTTTATGCCATTTATATTATATAGTGAAATTATATTTTAGCACATAAATGTCCATTTTAATCTTCTCAAGTATGGGTATATGTTAGTCGTGTGCACATGTTTTAAAATTTATAATTTGAGCACTACCCCACAGGTTTACGAGTGTGTGTAGTATATTTGAGACCGTCCAAAGAGAAAGGTAGAGTTAGGTGCAAGTGTATGAAACTTAAACTATGTAGATTGATATACTTAAGTTGGTTTCGTTTAAGGATGATCTACTTGCAAATAAAAGAAAAAAGTAAACACTAACCACTTAATGAGGGATTTAGATCAGATTTAAAAGATATTGGTTATGGGATTTCACTTCCACATCATTACTCACACTCAACCATGCAAATTAACATACTAGTTAACATACAAAAGAGACTGCTGTCATCATAAGCCTCTCGATGATATGATGATGTTCTAATCTCCACATAGAACTCCCATGCTTATGATAATATTTGAACAAAAACCTTGGATCCTCGACATAATACCATACACCCCCATGATCAAGGGTACATTGCCAAGATTTCTACTCCCTACTTGTCTACAAATCTTCCCAAATCACATAAAGAAGAATAAAAAATGTAAGACAGATGGTTAATAGTGTATACAAGCAGATAAACATCATAGAATATCTTAGAGAAACAAATTAACTAGTATTAGCTAAGAAATTCAAGTTCACATAAGTAATGACATGATAGCTACTCTCCCATGCCCAAGAAATGGAAGTCTATTTGTTCATGGTGGTGAAATACAAGCACATGTTACATATTTTGAAGTTAAACATGACTAGAGAAGAAACGAGCAAGGGAAACCCAAGGAATGAGGAAGAACATGGAAGAACTCTGACTTGGAGATGAAATTATACCATTCCTAGAACTTCTACTTCAACATTCTTCTCTCCTAAGGAGTCTGAATGGAGTGAAGAAGCCCCTATTGCAATCCTTAAAGAAGAATAGAGGTTCTCTCCTGAGTAACCGCTTCTTCCTCCATAAAGTTGCCTCTCCTTTTCTCTGCTATGTTATCTGGTCAAAAAATATTTCAAAATGATGAGAGATAATCGTCCCATAAGTGTGTTTTCATATTTTAAATGAGGGACAATTGTTTTCAAAATTTGTAGAAATCGACAGGAACACGTCGTGTTTGAGAACACACATGTCGTACTTGAGAACACACACACCATGTTGCCTTGAGTATCTGACACCTAAACTGCTCTACTTGAGAAGTAGATGATGTGTTGTCAAAGGGACATGCCGTGTAGCTAAGAGTTGTGGAAGAACTGTGAAGATCTGATCAAGTTGGACACAACATATACTTAATAAACACACAAGATATCTTTTAATAGAACTTTTAGTGATATCTTTTGATCAATTGGGCATGCCATGCTGTCATAGGGACACACCATGTTTCTTCTCTTCAGGAGAAACATGATCATCTATAAATTCACACGCCATGTGCTTTAAGCACACATCATGTTTCCTTTAAAATTTTCAATATGATCTCTTTGAAGTATGCAATCTCTTGGGAATCCAACTAAGGTCGAATTTTTGTTGGATTGAACCCATTTCCTTGTCATAATCATGTACATGTGGTGACAAGTATGAAACAAGTAAAACAACTAGAAGGTTGTGAAATCAAGTATGATTAGAGGAAAAATGATATACAAAGTGGATTGAAAGTGTGTGCAAAAGCGGATGAAAAATCTATACAAAATGTGCGTTTAAAATCCCCCTAAGCTTGAACTATTGCTTGTCCTCAAGTAAAAAGAGTATAGAAATATAAATGAAGAAAGTGTCAAGTACATGCACCCGTCAATTGAAATGAAGAAGGAATGGAACCAATCTAACCATAGAGGGTTAGTTTATGCTTATTAGCCATGAATTCAACTTAAATACCCAAAATAGGAATTTAATTTCAACAAGAGTGGTAACAATCTAGATGGAAAAATCAGCAGAACAAATCTGAATAGAATTTAGATGACTAAGTCAAACAACTAGTGAATATGCAACCTAAAACTCTCAATTATTAAACATGTAAAGATGAATTTAAGTTAACATGAACAATCTAGTACCACTTTCCTAAAAAAGAAATTTTCAACAAGGTGTGGGTTTTGACATTCGACAGTTACAATAGACTTATGCCCACGTGGAATGCCAGTTGGGGCATTTTACCCTCTTTTTGGATTTAGTACCTAACCATCATGGCCAGATTGGGGTTAAACTAGTCCAACATGATACATGGACGATTTAGACAAGGTATATGTGTGCTATTAAAAAAAAGCCAAGATATTCACAATTAATTTGGGTCCTGCCTAAGAATCACATAGCTTTTGACTAAAGGTCTTTCCACAAAACATAGGAGAATTTACTAGATTGCACAATCAACTAGATTTCATGCATTTATTTAATTTTTTTCATTGAGAGGCTTGTTGAAAAAGTACTAAAAGCTTGACAAAGACATCTAGAATGCTAAGCAATGTTGTAGTGTTGATTAATAAAAAAAGATTGAGCCGTTACATGTATTTGACAATCAAGAGCATGAAAGGTGAGAATTTAGGTTAGAAACATAAACCAATTCCAAGTTCTTGTTGTTTGTCAAGAGATCCATTCAATTGGTGCATGACTTGTACATTTTTCTTCAAATAATATTTTTCAAATCAAAATAGGATAAACAATGCAGCTTGAAGGAACATCAACCCAAACACAAAGAAAAAGGCATCAGATCATACTGGATTTTGCATAACTAAAACATAAACTATAACAAAAACATATATAAAGATGATGAAAAGAAACTATAACTACACTATCGCCCTGTTGCTCCCCCCTAAGCTGGAAATTTATAGTGTCCTCACTGTATCAATCAAACTCAAGTGGATAGCAATCAAGTACCTGCCATGGTGAATCAAAATGAAGGGCACATGCCTTGATTTCCAGCTGCAAAATTCTGGCTTAGAAGATCGTCATTGGGAATGTAAGTACAAGGCGGATCCTGTGGTGGTGGTGGAGAAGATGCTCGGGTGGTGACACGTGAATAGTTGGGAAGGTGTTTGCTAATTGAACATGATGGTTGGAGTTTTCTCTCACTTGAACACAGAGGCTGGCGGTTGAGGGAGCAAACATGCCGTGGATGCTTAGGGCTTGAATGAGGAATGAGTTTGAAAAAGGAATTTAAAATCCTATCTCGACATCCATATACGACGTTTAGAAATGAATGCACGACATGTTGCGATGAGTCTTTATTTGTTCTTTGTTCTTATTTTTGCCAAGATAGACACGTCGTGTGCAAATTTGCATATTCTGTGTGAGTTTTCAGTAGATTATCAACACGTGAATGACCTTGCAAACAAAGTGTGTGCGAATTTACAAATGTCGTGTGAGTTTCGAACATCCTTCTTGGTAATTTTTTGGAACTATAGACATTGTGTATAAACACCGACACACCCTGTATTCTGGAGACTTTGCTCAGATCTTCTTTTGATTGATGGTGACACACCATTTTCTTTCTACGACGCACCATGTCTGACTGAATATTTGCAAATATAAGTTCTTTTCTTTGATTTTTCTTTGGCAACTATGATGATGATGATATGTATGACATAAGGGGCCTAAATTACATAGTTACTTTATTTTAAAAAAGGAAATGTTCTTGAAAAAATGCATGAAAATAGATCTATCCTAAAGTGGAGTCAACTCCCACAAGGTCCTCCATTTAGCATCTGGAGCAAGACTCTTCATTCTTCTTCTTCAGTGTGCTTGCTCAAGAGGGAGGTCCAATGCTTTGATTTGAGACTATAAATGATTGTGCTAAGGATCTGTGCCTCCTTGTCAAATTTTTTTGATTTGGAACAAAGATATACACTTATGATTTGTAATAGGAATAGTCATCTGGACAACATAGTTGCTTGTCCCTTCATACTCTTCTTCAAAGCAATAATAATCTAATTCAAAGAGAATTTTCTCATTACTAAACATTATATCAAAGATGTGTTGGAAGGGAGTATGTGTCTTGTTTGAAAAATCATCATGTGGAGCAAGTGTTGCATATTCTCTCTTTGAACTTCAATTTCTATATGTTCATTGATGTCAACAACTTCATTTGATGTCTTCTTTGATGGCAAAAGAGGTTCTGTGATAACAACACCACTCCAAAAAAGATATCATGTATGTGTTTGTGAAATCTATATCCAGTTGAATAAGGAAGGGACCTGAAGTTGTTGTTTGGTTGCAGAGTGCTTGTTGAGAAATTTGATTTTTCAACCTTGTGCATGAGTGGAAATTTCATCCACCTTAGAAGATAGGTGATGAATGGCATCCTTCATAAACAACCTATGATGATGGAACTCATCATTTTGGTTCATTTGAGTTGGAACAAAATTTTCCAACAACGATTCCAAGTTGGACTTTGACTGTAGTTATTATTGTTGAATGTGCTATTGTTGAGAACTTTGGGCATTTTTGTGGCCTACAACATCACTTTCTTCGATGGTTTCCTTCAATGGAATGAAAGAGGAATAGCTTGAGTAGGATGCATGCTCAAGAGCTTCACTTGCTTCAAGATGTGAGTTGATTGGAAGAGCGGATGGTGTGTTTATGTCTTCAAACTTTTACACAAGGTGTTAAACTTTTTTGCAATAAAATCTACTGTACCTTAATGGGATGATCATCTTCCATTATTGGTTAATCTTTTTGAGAAAAACTCATGCAAATGTGGTGATAATGAATGTGATGAAAGTTGTGAGTCTCCCATGCTTGAAGAGTCTTCACTCCTCCTTTCTCGTCTATGACTTCTCAAGATACGTTCGATCTCTGGGTCTAGGTATATAGATGGCTAAATACCACATTTTGAACGCTGCATATGGTCCTCTGAATTTACAAGTGGGTGAGAAGACTTAACAAACAATATAAGATATGGTAGATAATAAAAAATGATGATGGAATGATCAAAAGTGGGGGGTGTTCTAGTTTTTCTTACTAATTAACACTTCTTACTCTAACAAATTAATACAAATGCTCCTTGGAAGCCACACCAAAAACTTGCTAGTTGTGTGCAAACATTTTAAAATTTATAACTCGAGCACTAGCCCGCAAGTATACAGGTGCATGTAGTATATTCTAGATCATCTAAAGAGAAAGGTAGAGTTATGTGCAAGTGTGTTAAACTTCAACAATCTAGATCGATTTACTAAGGTTTATTTGGTTTAAGGTTGATCTACTTGCAAATTAAAGAAAGTAGTAAATAATAATCACTTAAAGATGGATTTAGATCAGATTTGAAAGATCTTGGTTATGGGATTTCACTTCCACATCATTACTCACTCTCAACCATGAAGATTAACATACTAGTTAACATACAAAGGAGGCTGCTGTCATCATACACATCCCTATGATATGAGAAGATTCTAATATCTACATAACACTCCCATGCTTATGCTAAGATACAAACCACAATCTTAGATGCTCAACATAATCCTAGCCACTCACGTGGTCAAGGGTACATCGCTAAGATTTCTACTCCCTACTTCTCTACACATCTTACCATATCACATAAAGAAGGATAAAAAATGTAAGCTAGCTGGCCAGTAGTGCATACAAGTAGATAAACACCGTAGAATATCTTGGAGTAGCAAATTAACCAGTATTAGTTAAGAAATTGGAGTTCGCATGAGTAATGACGTGGGAGTACTCTCCCATGCCCAAGAAATGGAAGTCTACTCGTTCATGGTGGTGAAACACAAGAACATGTTACAAATTTTGAAGCTAAATATGACTAGAGAAGAAAAGAGCAAGGAAACCCAAGGAATGAGGAGAACATGGAAGAACTCCATCTTGAAGATAAAATTCTATTGTTGTTGACACTTCTACTCTAACAATCTTCTCTCCCGAGGTATCTAAATGGAGTGGAGAAGCTCCTTCTACAATCCTTATAGAAGAATGGAGAAGAATAGATGTTCTCTCATGAGTAACCTCTTCTTCCTCTTCAAAATCGCCTCTCCTTTCATCTGTTACATTCTCCCATAAGTGTGTTTTTGTATTTAAAATGAAACACAATTGTTTTCAAAATCTCCAAAAATCAAGTGGGACATACCGTGTTTAAGAACACACATGCCATATCACCTTGAGTAACTGATGCCTAAACTGGTCTACTTGAGGAGCATACGTCGTGTTGTCTGAGAGACACGCTGTGTAGCTGAGAGTCAATGAAGAAGTGGGTCGATCTGATCAAGATGGACACAACATGTGTTTAATAAATACATAATGTGCCTTTTGACATTTTTTTGGCAATATCTTTTGATCAATCAAGCACAACGTGTTGTCATAGGATTATATAGTGTTTCTACTTTTCAGGGGAAATGAGATTATATGAAAATTCACACACAACATGCTAATAAGAACATGCCATGTTTCCTTCAAAGTCTTCAAGATGATCTCTTTGAAGTATGCAATCTCCTGGGAAATGCAATTAAGGTTGGTTTGGCCCCATTTCCTTGTCATAATCATGTACTTATGATCACAAACATGAAAAGAGGAAAACAACTAAAAAGGTGGGAAATGAAGTATGATTAGAGACAAAATGAGATACAAAGTGGATTGAAGGTGTGTGCAAAAGTGGGTGAAAAGTCTATATAAAATGTGCATATCAATATAACATGTAATTTTAGCAAGAAAAGGGATTGATACTTATTCATCCATTAATCACTTTATTGGTGCAAACATGTGAAAATGATTAAGACAATCCATTAATTGCATCGCAAAACATAATATTATCACATTTAAGACTAATTAAGTCTTTAGTGAATCTTGGATTAAGCCTTAACATGTGTTGATATCCAAGCGAGAGTAAGCCACTCACCTATAAAACAAGATTCTAGCCAAAAGAAGCATGAACCCTAGCTCTAAACCACCAAAAACTAGTTCATTAATGACCTCTAATGTCACTTTTCCTGACGTGGCTACATAGAAAAAATGACACTATATACCAATCAACGTCAATTGCCCAACACAAACATCACCATTGATCAAGTCCTTCTGATTAAGAAAAGACACACGTCACACTTTTTATTTAACGTTGGTTACGTTTTAAAAACTAACGTCTAAAATAACCCGTGAAATATAATTTTTCAAAAAAATATTTACCTCCAAAAATTTTAAGATGTGTCGGTTGTTAGTTAACTGATGAAAGCGACCTTTACATGATAGAAATCTTGCCTCTAAAATACTTATGTCATCAGTTTTTTATATAAAAAATTGACATCATTGATCAATAAAGACTACGAAAAATTGCACAACTACTATTAGATTTTTGGGTAGAAACCAAGGTCTTAGGGTTCCTGCCACGTCCCTACAAAAAAATGTTTCCCTCAAATCACATTCTAGTGTCAGTTCGTCCAGAAGAAACGACGAATTAGGACCTACTGAAACCGATTTTTTTCTCGTTCGAATAATGGCCTCTTGCATCAATTTTTTTAGTTGCAACCACGTTTAAGTCACTAGGTTTGGTGTCGGTTTTATGTATTCAATCGACGTCTATCACCATTACTCAGGTTGGTTTTTTTTGTTCAAATAATGGCCTCTTCCATAGATTTTTTAGCTAGTCTATGTTATTAGGTTAGGTGTCATTTCTTTGATAGAAACCAATGTCGAATCACTTAGTTTTTGGTTTTTGAAACAACTAACGTCTATTTCATTAGGTTAGGTGTCATTTCTTTGATAAAAATCAACGTCGAATCACTTAATTTTTGGTTTTTTAAAAAACCGACGACTATGTCCCACTTAATACCACCTACAAAATTTCTTTCCCCCATTATCTATTTCATCACACTAAGTTCATTTTTCTCTGGTAATCGTCATCTCCACTCCTTTTCTTGAGCTACTATGCTATCGTCGTCGCTTCTTTGCTCATCACCACTACCACCGAAGCTTGCCTCCGCCGCCATTCTGCTCGCTCATGCTCCTTTTCGACACTGATGCTCCTACGTGCCTCCTTTTGCTGCTCCTGCTTGCCGACACCGCTACTCCTGCCGTTGTTGTCGCCTGCTCCTACTACTGGCACTGCTGTAGGAACCTCCAAATCCGCCTCCTCTAGCCACAGGCACCTACTCTGAATCCACCTCTTGCCTTAGGCATCTGCTCCAGCTGCTGCCGCCACAATCACCTCAGTGTGTGGTCAATGGGCACCATCTTGCTTTCCTATCGTCATCATTTCTATAAAAGGTGAGCATCTTGCTCGCCCATCGTGTGTGCTATGTATGTTGGTGGTATGTGTTTGAGATTTTTATTTAAATTGGGAAATGAAATTATTAGATGTATATTTGGATGTCTAATTTCATGATTTGGTGATTATTAAACTTACACATAATTTTGGATGTCTCATTTGGGTGACTTGTGAATATTAAACTTCCTTGTACATATATGCATGATCCTACCATTGGTACAACACAAATCTTAGTTATATATGCATATGCACATATAGTAAGGGTTGATAATGTTACATGAATGCTAGTAGATAGATTTGTACATTAAATATATTTGTGAATGATGAATAAGGTGAAATACAAGAGTGTCATCGAAAATAGTGCGGTCACTCTTGAAGCATCTTCATAGTATTTTTCTAGTGCGAAGGATAAGAGTCCACATGAAGCTAAAATGTCATATTACAGTCTCATCGAAGACCTTTAGGAGTTTGACTATGTAGATTTCAGAGTTCCGATCTTTAGGTCTAATTGGGTTGATAACACCAAAAGAGTTGTAGTGGATGAATTGGGTTTTACATTAGTGAATTTTGAAAAGATTGGCAAGAAGGGTGAACCATTCATAATGGCATCACACACAAAGCAAGTATTTTGTATCGATGATCCCGCACAAGAAAAATGGTCCATTGTTCTTCATGGTAAAAGGCAGTTCATTACAGATCCTATAGATGAAGAAGAGTACTATGACAAGTATGATGACACTAGTCCATTCTTAGTTGGCTTGCCAACACCAAATATTGAAGCTGACACTAACTTATATATGCGTGTAGATCACACTGAGGGATTGCTAATTATACAAGATCCAAATATTAGATGCATGCTTTTATTTTTTTAAATGTTAGATAACTATTTTACATTCTTTATCACTTATATTTTATTTTTGACTTTTTCGATAACATTATTTCAAATGGTTTCTGACCATGGGTTTGATGATAGTAATGATGATTACGGTGAGGATAAGCACCCTAACAATATGCACTATGAGGATGAGCATCCTGACACTGCTATAAGTTGTACTATTTTATTAGATAGATGTGCACTTTATAATGTCTATCTTATTGTATTGTTTCATCACATTTATAAGTTATATATTTTTATGAATTATGTGTGTTTTTTAACCAATTTTAGCATGAGGATGTGCACCCTAGGGATCTTACTGAGTTTGATGCGCAAAATCATAAGAGTGTAAGAATACATGACATGACCATGATGAACATGTTACTAGAGCAAAGGGGTAATGGACCCAAGCTGGTTGTCGAGTTTGATAATCAAGGAAATCCTATTGGGAAGAACTACGGTTCTTTTGTGTCATATCTAGGGGTTCTGAATCATAGCAGAACAGATTTAAATGTACAATCTTGGCACAAAGTTGATCTAAACAAGAAAGACTATTCATGGAAGGAACGATGTGTGAGATATTATCATTTACAGTTCTATTTTTAAATCTATTTATAAATCTTCTTTTAAGAATATTCTATTAAGTATACAATGTCTTTTTCATAGCATATTTGAACTGGATGAAAAATTGCATCGTAACAAGGCAATGCAATGTTGTGGCAAGTACTAAGAAATTACAAGACAAATCTGACAAGAGAATACATACAAAAAGCTAAGAAGAAGAAGAAGAAGTCATCCACCAAGCAATGGAGCTATCTTGACTCAAAGGTGCAAGAGGTGTTTGTTGCTAAGAGAAACAAATGAATTAAAGGTATTAAGCCGCACTCCTCATATTGAGTTAATTTTATTACATATTTAACTTATGGTTTGGACTAACCAGGCTATTAGCAATGCTCAAAGAAAAATGCATGTAAAGAATGTGCACAACCACACGATGGGTTCATGTGGCTATGAAAATCTTTGCCAAAAGATACTACACACGTCTTCTTCTCAACAACCTACTGCTGGAACTACTAAGTCCTCTACTACGATTAAACCTCTACTTCGCCATGATCTATGAATAGCTGGGAGACAAACCAAATCTTGAGATATACCCAACCCCACAACTGCTGAGGTGACAGTAAAAATAGTAAAATTCAACTCTTAGAGCAATTAGTATTAATATTTGTTATGTTTTACTTACTAGTTACTAATGATGATGGTTAGAGGGAGCTCCATAAGCAAAGGAAACAAGGCAAGTTCACCCCTGAGGGAACAAGGGATGAATTGACAGTTGCTCTAACCCAGAGCGTCCCGGACATGGTAGGCTACTGGCACTGGTAACAGTATAAGAGACATCTTTGGTCCATCAGAGCGTAAGCGCAAAGGGGGACTCTAAAAAAGGGTATAAGAGATGATTGCAAAGGGTATGGAGGAAGCAATGAGAAAGTATCAGTCTTCTCAGACAATACCTGTGGCACCCTACTATTCATACAAGTCGGACCCTCCTACGATAGAGGTGGTTGGGAGTAATCCCATTGACCCACCACCTAGCACGACCACTGTAAGTATTTTTATGATATAGTAATCTTTCATAATGATTTATATAATATGTTTGAGTTTAGGTATATATATATAACAATATATGAAAATTTGTAGGGGTTGAGGCAAAGCCGTATTACATTTCAAAAATATATCGTTGCATTGGGCGAGGCTTACCTATGACTTGAAGGTGACATGATTCATGGTGCACCGTTGCCTACTGATGCAGTTTGCATGATGTTGAAGCTTGTCTATGATGCTTGGAAGCATAATGCACTGCCATATGACCACCCCGAGCACGAGACGATATGTGAAGCAGAAGGTAGCATGGTTGTGTGGCCCAAAGCATGAGTTGTCTATACCTATGTATGGTAAATTTACATAGTATTTGTAACTCTATGAGATTATATATATGTAGGACATTGAACCTAAGAAACCCCTTATAACTCGTTCTCCACTTTCACCTCCTCCTCAATTACCTGATTGTCTTACAAAGGACTTATTCGAGTTGATAGGTCCTCGATGCAGCGGTATGGTAGTATGGATAGATGAACATGAAGAAGGGTCACCTATGATGGTCCATCTTAAGGAGGAGGTTGTAGGTCAACCTCATAATACTAGTATTTTTTTACAAGATGTTTTGGAGATATTTACTTATGCTTGGTTGAATACATCTGCGATAGAATGTTAGATATGGTGAGGTATTATATAGCTAAATACCTTGTTATATATGTTGTTCTATTTTCTTATATATTAATGCATACATGATATACATTTTTGTAGCCACTTACATAGGGTCTCTTTACAGGGTATGTAAAGAGTTTAGACTGCCCCATGTGGTATTTCTAATTCCATCATTGATTAGCCATGTAGTTAAAGACCCTGCATCTGTTACCCAACACTTCTCTACTGCATCAAAATATTACAGTATAAAGGAAAAGATTGTGATGTTAGCTCTGTATAATGTAGCATAAATTTACTTACTTTGCTTATAATTTTGACTTAAGAATAACATTTCATTGTGGATTTTGAGTTTTATTTTATTTGCCTTCTTTTCACTCAAGAATAACTATTGGGTTTTATTGGTTATTGTCCCCATGACACTAACTGTGTATTATCTAGATCCTAAGGGTGACGAAGTAGATAGTGGAGGACACAAATTGAAAAGGGCATTATTCACATGAGTACATTTTTATATATAAAGTTAATAGACTATTACATGACTATTTACTAATGCAATTCAATGTGTTACATTAACATATAGGCTATAAAAGATTTCAAAAAGGCTGGAGGAGAGGTGAAAAAAAGAAAGCGATAGTCTAGAAGAATGTTGAGGTAGTTTTCTAACTCCAGTGCATATTTATGCCAACTATGCTTACTTTTATTTATTAACATTTTGTATGTTGAAATTTATAATGTCCGTTACAAGACAATGGTTGGGCATGTGCATAATACACAATGTGGTATATGGACATGATTTTCAGATATGGGGCATTAGACATCAACTGCATAGAAAATGTAATATATATATATATATATATATAGTCTTGATCATCATAAATATATAGTTTCATTAGAAAATATGAAAATATCAAACTTTTGAATTATATACGTCATTATCTTTGAATGTGTTTAAAATGAAACTCTTCTATAGGACAGAAAAACTAGATGACACATAAAAGCCCCATACGACAGAAAACTAGATGAGATATGAGAACAATGGGCACAAGCCTTCATTAGAGATGTCAACTTTCAATTTGATTGGGATCAAAGAATGACTTTCTTAAACTTTAATGTCACTATTTTAATATATATCTAGTGCTTATGACTTCCTACAACTTTAAATTTGATGTGAGTAAATTATTTGTGCATATGTATGAATATATAATGTGTGTGAATGTGAAGATGAATGGTTATAATGAGAATTGTGTTTCTTTATGTCATGATAATGGAGTTGGTGCATATTTGAATGAAGTACCATGTGTGTGAATGAAGTATCATGTGTGTGAATGAATGTTGAAATGAATGAATAAAATTATGTTTGAACATCTGATGAGAATGGAATTGGAGAATGGATATTGAATGTTGGTGGATTGTGTTTGTTATTGCAGGTTTTGCAGGTTGTTTGTTGGCCTGTTGTTAAGATGAACTCACAAATGATGCTAACCTACATTTCTGAACTTTAGGTTTTGCATCATTGTTGGTCTTTCTGACCAGTTGGACAACATGTTTGCAGACCTGCTATTTAAAAAAAATAAAAGTTAGTTGTCAGTTGTTCTAAAAAACCAGACAATAAAGGTCTCCAACTTCAGTTTAGGTCAAAAAATCGACATTATAGGACTAATATGGAAAAGGAAGTGACAGATAGAACGACCATTCTTGACATTATAGTTATTGATTTAAATGGAGACCCGATGACTATGATGCAGAATAAGTGTTGGTTCCTTTTGCAACCTGACAAAAAATAGACCTTTTCCATTTAAAAATGTGACTTGGTATGCACAAACAACATTGGTGTCTTTTCCTTAACCGACAACTGAGACACTTAATGTGTCGGTTTGTTTTATCATAGAAATCGAGTTTGTATATCTTGGTCTTTGATTTTCACATCCCCTTAGAACCGACATCTTAGACCTCTAACTCTTGTATCACCCCCTTAGGTGTCGCATTTTAACCAACATTGTAGGTATATTTTAAGTGATGCTAGAGGTAGTTTCTGTAGTAGTGAAATAGCTCCAAAACCTTAAAACTTTCAAGCCCTAGCGTTGACTAGGACAAAGAGGGATAAAAGTGGTTGAGAAGAAGGGTTCCACCATGGATCATGAAGAATCCATCCATGTAGCTAGACATGAGAGATAAAAACAACAACAATTAAAAGAACAAAACATATTTACTTGGATTTGACATCTACTGGGTTAGCAAGGAGATTTCTAGCTTGGATCTTACAATAACTTGCTAAATTACCTACAAGAAAGGGACTTTTCACCACAATCACCTTGTTCCATCTCAATTGAGAGTCTAAGGTCGACAAGGATCCATAAATACAAAATATTTTGTAGGAGCATTCAACTAAAAAACACACTTAAAATAACTATATCCAACCTCCAACTATTCTCTTTAACCAATTGCACTTAAGATCGTATGAAGCAATAAGAAGAGGAGAACCACATGCTTCTCTCTATCCTTGGAGTCTTCTTCCTCCTTGGAGCTTGGTGGTGCTAGGATCTTGGAGCTTGCTTAAGGCGGGTTGCATAACTCCTAACCCTAACTATACTACCTCCTTTCATGTTCTTATACGTTGCTAGCTTTGTTTTCTTGCTTAGTCTTCATGTTGGCCGAACTTGTGTTCTAGGGTTCTTGGTGAGCAACACTCTCTTCTCTCCTAGGTCTTGAGGAGTGAGATTGAGCTCTAGTTGCTTAAGCAACACCCTCCTCTCACCAAGGACTTGAAGGGTGAGCTTCGTACTAGTGGTGATCTTTGCTAGGGTTGTCCTTGTGTTGGTCGTTTGGTGACAAGGGATGTGCAAGACCCCTCTCTCGTTTTAGTTGTGAGGTGAGCCGTCCTTTTGACCCATTAGAGTTTCGGGTATCCTTGTGCTGAGGTAGAAGACGATCATGTGAGTTGTACCTTGGACGTTATGGGCTTGGGGAGGTGCTGCCTGACAGCCCTTTTGACCTAACCCCTTGTACGACATGGAGTGTTGGTGACAGGCGATATCCTTAGTTCCTGTGACAGGCGTCACAATACCACTTTGCCCTGTGACGGCCGTTAGGCCATGAGTTCGTTGGCTGGACGATGTATTCCTGGTTGACAGTTTGAGCTACACCTTGGAAGTTACACCTATAGAATACCTTGTCTGTCATGCACTTGGGGTGGACGTTGCTAGTAGTCTTGTGACGGGCGTTGCTTTGCTGCCCGATACATGCGTTGCCCGATAGGGCTGGGTACCCGACACCTCATCGCGCGTTGCACTCTCCTGCTGTGTTGTATGACACTTAGGTGCACAGCAGACTCTAACGCAGCGTTGCGCGTTGCTTGGTGACAACCGTTATATGATGAGCGTCATGAGATGGACATTAGATGAGGGCATGCTGCCCGACACAACCTTTAGTGAGGGTTCTTGGTGCTTTTAGTGAGGGTTTTTCCCACATACATATGTTGTTTTACTCAATGGTAATTATTATGGTAACACTTGCTTATGTAACTCCATATCTTTATACATGAACATGACCATCTGGATTATTGGCAGTAAGTTGAGATAATCATAAGCATATAGTATGGTTTGCTTAATGATGAGTCTTATGCACATGATCATCAGTTGATGTATGATTGATATAGAATCTTTAATGTCACTCTATATTGATAGCATGGTCTTCTGTTAAGCCTATGATTATTGTGTACACTAACCATGTAGGTAATGATTAGCCAAGAAAAAGGCTATGAGAAATATGTGATAGTTACTCTTGGTGATGAGATTACGTGTATGATGTGTTTGTCCCACGATGATGGTATAAGCCTTGAGAGGCAGTGGCAGTATATGAAGAGGGATTGAGATCCCATGGTATGTGATAATCCTTAAGATGGATCTAGATGATTGGCAAGAGGCCAAGTGATAACATGTGAGGTTGGATCCTTGTGATGGATCAGGTTGATGTGATTAAAATAAAAGCATGATGTTGAGCTTTATGTTGTTTATTTCCTGTTATAGTTTAGGTTATATAACTTGGTTGAATCTTGCAATCCATATAAGATACTAATTAATCACAGTGGAATATATCATGTAGTTGCCCTGGACATAGATCCATCATCGTCAGGAGCTGGTGATGGTGAAACGGGTTCTCTTACAGGTTAACCCGGAGCGCATATTTTTGAATATGCGAGGTTTCTCCTAGCCTAAAATAGTGAGGATTCGAGTGCAGCTACGGTTGCAGACTCGGGATGTGAATAGAGCATGGTGAACAGGCCCATGGCTCAGGATATGTGATATGGGAGCATGAATGCGTTCATGGCTCAGAGCACGGTGAACAGGTCATGGCTCAGATATACTAGCGTCGTGACCTGTACCGAGGTGGGCTAGAGGATGGGTAGCCTATGGAGCTAACCCTGTAGCTGAGGCCACTTAAGCATGAGACTGCGGTCCTACTTGTGTTGTACTCGTACACTGACTACAAGGTGGGAGGTCGTGGAGTCCGGCTCTTCCATTTGACCTTGTATGGCATCGGCTTTGGGTTTCACAGCCGTCAGTTGGATTTGAATGGTACGGTTCACTTCCTCAGGGAATAATAAAACATAATCCAGTCGTATAGTATTTCTTGCTTAAGGCAAAACACGGAACATTGGTTGAGGCCTTGCTTGAGTAGTTAATCTTGCTACATCTTGCAGTTACTTATATGTTCTTCATGTTATGTGGTAAGATCTGATAAACCTTACCTTGTCAATCATGTTCCATAAAGGGATAAGTGGTGATATGTTCTGTGTACAACTTGGTAAGCACGATGGTACGAATAGCCTTGTCATATAAACTATTATTATTCTATGTTTTACTGTTTATCTACTGTTGTTGCTTTACGCTTCTGGTCTTATAGTTTTGGCGAGGAGTTACGTTTCTCGCTGGGACAATGTTCAATTGTCTCACCCCACTGGTTTTCAGGTGTTCGAGCTAGGCGTGGTGGTGGTCGCGGAGTTGCAACCGAGAAACAAGAAGAGCAGTAGAAGGCAAGAGATGGATATGCTGTGATTTTGGTGTTTTGTAGTAGAGTCTAGAGTCATCCCTGTACTCTCAGGTCCTTGGGAGCATTTTAGTGTTGTTTCACGATGTATGGCTGTTGATCCTCTGTATATCCTGCTGTTGGCCGGATGCGGGCCTTTATGTATATATAACATGTGATGAACTCATGAGATGGTTTCACAGCTGACCTTCGGAGCTGTGGACACATATCAAGGCTTGTATATGTTTATATAACATGTTTTTCTGCAGGATGAGGACTTGGATGTGATAGTTTCATAGTTTATCCGTTTTCTACAATTGGTTTTATTTAACCTGTGTTTTTGGTAATCTGTGGTTATGGTGATTTCCGCACATTTTCGCATAACACCTCACTATCTGTGTGATATTGGGATGTGTTGCCACACCCTAATACAAGCTAAGTGTATGAACTCATGTAAGATAAAGGTGTTGAGGGAAGTGATATCTCAAGATATGATAGATATCACATCCAACACCCCAATACTGTTATACCTTGATTGTTATAAGTCCAATATAATTGGATGAATGATACATGAGATGTGTCATGTCAATGGTTACATTGAGATGTAATGCACTCTGTTGAATGTAGTCTAGCATGCCTTATGAAAAGGTTAGTCCAAACCTATAAACTATGATGTGATCATATTCTGGTAAAGATGAGAGATAAACTCATGTTGTGTGTTGATAAGTCATTTAATGAGGAATGATGAGAATAAGTAAGTATGATTGAATACTTATGATTATCCATATTGATTCCTTGCTATGTGAACCCTAATACAAAGCAATGCTATGTGAAACTCTATTACAAGTCAATGCTATGTGATTCCTAATACAAGGTAATGATATGTGAAATCCTATGACAAGTTAATGCTATGAGAACCCTAATACAGGGTATTACTATGTGAAATTCTAACACAGGGTAATCCTATGTGAAGCTCAAATACAGACTAATGGGTTATGAATATAATAAGATAACCCTCGTAGTGCATGATTCTGATATGTAATTATGTCATGATTACTAATCATGCAGATATGTTGAGAAGATGAGCATAGCCAGGTATGGGCTATGATGCTTTGTTATTAAGAATGTTTTATAGGCTTTATAATCCTTCATATGCTTTGTGTAGTAAGAATCATTGAGCTTTGTGTACTATGTAAAATACATTGTATAGCAAGAATTATGATGTCTTTGGTTAGATGATCTAAAAGTAAAAAGTTACCTAACAAGTGGTAATAAGTATCCTATAGCGAGTTATGGGTTCAAATACCCAGATGTTATATTCATGATGATGAACTTGTTAAAAAGATAAAATGTACTTGGTGAGTTGAGGGATTAAGATCCCAACACTTTGTGAAAAGAGTATGGCTACATGCCATGACTCCCCAATGGCAATGCCAGACATTAGATATATGATCTAAGCCTGAAGAGTGTTAATGATGTGGTAATGATTCTATAGTGAATAAATGTTATACATGTTCTTCATATTCCTTAAAGGATAAGTGACATGTTGTTCTATCAAGTTATAGATGCATTGCTTTTGATAAGAATGATGTTCTAATCTGTTAGACATTGAATTAACTACTGCCAAACAAATATGATTCCTATGTGCATATTTATCTTCTTAAGCTGCAATAATAATGTTACTGGCGGAGAGTTATATCTCTCACTGGGGCAATTTACAATTGTCTCACCCCCGTGGGAATTACATTTTTAGGTGGACGTAGACGAGGAGGCAGGAATCCTTCAGTAGGTGAAGGACAGTAGCAGCAATAGTAGGGACAGCAGTGAAGTCTCAGGTGGAGACACTGGCTCTTATGCCTTGTATAGATGTAGATAGAGTCCTATGTGTCGTCTCTGTACTCTTAGGTCCTCGGAGTAGTAGTTAGTGCTTTCGAGATTTTGGCTCAGTGCCTCGAGATTTTATACTGCCTGTGTTTAGCTTGAAAGGACAGTTAATGCTTGTAATTCTCAGAAAGAGATGATACATAATATGTACCTTCGAACAAGAATGTAAATGTGTTACTTTGGTTCTATGTGAGAAAATTTTCCTTTGATGGATCTCTTGATAAAAAGGTTTTAATTTTTAGTGATTTTTGGTAATCCGCTGCTTAGTGAACGCTTCCGCATTAGTTAATTATGTTTTCATGAGTTGTATGCCACAATTAAGTGGAATCAGAGATCTAGGTTCGCTGAGTCTACAGAGACATAGGACTAAGGATGTAGAGTCTGTTCTAAGTGTCTTCCACTTTATCTGATAGTATCTTCTGCTCACATAGGATAAGAAGAACTTGAAAATGACTGAAGAACATGAGGAACACTTTGATAAGGGCAATGTTGTTGCACCAGGAGAGGGTCCATGGGACCAGGCAAGAGAAGAACAAGTGCCTGGGGATTCCCATCTTGACCTGAGTTATGCTCTTGAAGGGAAAATTAGGATAATGGTGATGCATATAGAAGACTGGATACTAGTATTACAATCTAGGTTACCAGTCCTTAATGTGGAAACTTTGGACTTTGAAAGGATTCCTGAGTGACATGGTCATGTTAGAACAGTGGAAATATGGGAAGAGATTAATATATGGTGAGAAATTAAATTCTTCCATAAGTTTGGATAAATAATACATCTGTGATGGTAGTGCCCAAGGAGGGGCAATAAGCTGAGAATTAAGGTAAGATATCTATAATTTTAGAGACATTTGCCTAGTTATTCTAAAAAGACAATGTTTTTGGTGTCACCAGTGCAATAAATGCCTAGTGCACCAGGGCAGTAGCCATTAAGAGAAGGCAAAAATAGTAACATGAGGTAACTGGACACTATGTGTTGAAATCAACCTAATGTGGTAGGTGACCTTGAGGGGAGATACTTAAATAAAATATATTTAATCTGATACTTCATATTATGATTCTATGTGTTAAAGATATGAAAGTAGTTGTTTTTTTACTTCCTTTGACTAGTCCTATAAGGACACAAGGAAGATGACGATCTACATCTTATTCAGTATTTCTTAAAATGCTTTATAATCTCCCTTATATGTGTGTTAAAAGTTGAGATATAGAAGTGATGCCTGGAGAAAATCTAGGAATGGAAAATCCTGTGTGTATAATGATATAAAAAGTGAGAATATGATAGCAAATAAAGTGCATACTACCTAATCTCCATACTTATATACCCTGGCCAGGTATATGGTTATTGAAGATAAGGCAAGTATGAAACTCTTAGATTGTTATCTTTTTTATTACTCTGATCAAGTAGTCATTCTGAAACAATCTAGAGAGTATAACAAAACTAAAAGGAAAAGCTATGTGAACATTCCCAACTAATAGGAAGAGCTATGTGAACATTCCCAACTAAAAGGAAGAGCTATGTGAACATTCCCAACTAATAGGAAGAGCTATGTGAATATTCCCAACTAAAAGGAAGAGCTATGTGAACATTCCCAACTAATAGGAAGATCTATGTGAACATTCCCAACTAAAAGGAAGAGTTATGTGAACATTCCCAACTAATAGGAAGAGCTATGTGAACATTCCCAACTAAAAGGAAGAGCTATGTGAACATTCCCAAGTAATAGGAAGAGCTATGTGAACATTCCCAACTAAAAGGAAGAGCTATGTGAGCATTCCCAACTAATAGGAAGAGCTATGTGAACATTCCCAACTAAAAGGAAGAGCTATGTGAACATTCTTAACTAATAGGAAGAGCTATGTGAACATTCCCAACTAATAGGAAGAGCTATGTGAACATTCCCAACTAATAGGAAGAGTTATGTGAACATTCCCAACTAAAAGGAAGAGCTATGTGAACATTCCCAACTAAAAGGAAGAGCTATGTGAACATTCCCAACTAATAGGAAGAGCTATGTGAACATTCCCAACTAAAAGGAAGAGCTATGTGAACATTCCCAACTAATAGGAAGAGCTATGTGAACATTCCCAACTAAAAGGAAGAGCTATGTGAACATTCCCAACTAATAGGAAGAGCTATGTGAACATTCCCAACTAATAGGAAGAGCTCTGTGAACATTCCCAACTAAAAGGAAAACCTATGTGAACATTCCCAACTAATAGGAAGAGCTATGTGAACATTCCCAACTAAAAGGAAAAGCTATGTGAACATTCCCAACTGAAAGGAAAAGCTAAGTGAACATTCCCAATTACATAGAGTTTGCTAAGTGAACTTTCCTAAATGAATAAAGGATTGCTGAGTGAATTATCTCTGTTAGATATATATGTTTTTCCTTTTGATAAATATTCTTGGGTGATGATAGAAGTATGCTCTTTATGCTTTTTCCTTTCAATAATATGGACATCATATGTTAGGGGTTTATGCTCTGCATAAACATAAACATTGATAAGGTTGAATCAATGAAATGAACTTTGTGTGGATTACAGAATCCATGATATCTCCATGATATTAAGATATTATGTGGAGACTTGAGGGTATGAAAACTGAATAATATGTCTCTCCTTTTTCCTGGGATTTCGGGGACGAAATCCTTATTAGGGGTTTATAATTTGTAACATCCCTGACCTGGGTTATGTGTTAACCCTAGATGTTTTTCCTAATAAGGTAGAGTAGATACTTAATCTTATCTTGGGAAAAGTAATTAGGGCTCATGAGAAACTTATCTTTCAATTTTGGTCCTGTTTGAACAATGTTGAAGCAATGTTTGCTTATTTTGGACTAAAGTGCAAATTACCCAAGTTGAGGGGTTAAATTGCAAATGTTGCATGATAATATGTTCCTATGATGTTGAGACATCATAATAATGAATATTATTTAGTGTCATGGTTTTCACAAGCTTGGGCACCAAGATTAAGCTTGTAAAGCAATCCTTGTGCATTAAACCTAGTTTTGGTGTAGAGTGCAATTTACCCAAAACCTAGGGTTCAATATGAAAATTACCATTTCAATAAGGTCCCTAATGTTTCTTGGCATCATGTAGAGATAAGAAAATGAGAGGGGCGCCTCATTTGAATTAAGTTGGAGGAGAGAGAATCTTGATATTAAAATAATCAAGATTTAATCCTAAGTGAAACCCTAATTCAATTTAGGGCAAAAATGAATGTATTAATTAAAGGGCCTTCAATCAAAATTAAAATGGTTGGATTCATATGTGTGTGGATGAGCTTAAAGCCTTGCAAAGGCACGAGCATATCCTAAGGAGGTGAAATTCCACTCACCATTATTATAAGAAAAAGAATTTCCACTCAAATATGGATATTCTTATTATAAGGGTTAAGGTTCTTAATTTCTTTTCCCTTAATTCATGGATAATGGAAGGGATATCGGTAGGGATAGAGATGCCCTTGCATGCAAGAAACCAAGGGGGAAGTGGTGGCAACAATTTTGTAATTAAAAGACTTTTATAAAGAATTTTCTCTCTCATCAATTTTCTTATAAAAGTACCTTTTCCAAGCCAAAACAAAGGCTTTTTCGGATTCCTTTCTTTCTCCTTGCTTGGAAAATGACTAAGAAGCTGTGGAGGATCATGAGAACGACCCCCAACCTGTTGGTAAGGTTCTTGACCTCCTTTCACCTTGAATTCATGGTGAAAATCGAAAATCAATGTATGAATTCTTCATATCTCGATCCCCTCTTCAATTCTAACCAATTCTTTTCACTCAAAGCTTGAGGACGACCCTTCAAATAGTTAAAGGAGTTGCATCCACTATTGTTGCCGTGATCTTAAAGCTTTGGAGCTCAATTGGAGGCGGGGTTTATAACTTGAACCCTTAATTTTATTATTGCAATCAATTCCTTATCAATTGGTGATCATTTCTACATTTCCGAAATTAAGTTTGGTTGATTGATGCAATTTCCATGGAAATCACCGTAGATTTCGTGACTTTGGAGCTTGATGATGATGACATCATCATAAGCACACACCTCCCCAAATATATAGGGCAAACGGTTTCAATGTTGAGCCCAAACGGTTTCACCAAACAGTTTGGTGACCAAACGGTTTGCAAACCATTTGGTGGTTTGAGTTCCAAACTGTTTGGAATGGTTGACCATTTGAGATGGTTGACCGTTTGAAGATATATGCTGTGGTTCTTGGATCTTGATCCAATGGTTTCAATTGGTTGATCTTGAAGGTATCAATTGTAAATGATTCTTTAATTGCAAACCCTAATCGGCTAAGTGCTGATTTTGAAATTGATTGAGATGATGTTTTGGGTTGATTGACCCAAACGGTTTCAAAACCATTTGGGAAGACCCATAAATATGGATATTTCCATGTGGAGTTAACTATTTTTAGATAACCACCCAAATTTAGTTGATACTCCATGAATAAATCTTTTCATGATTGTTTTGTTATTAGATTCTATTTTTTTTTAAATTAGATTATATTATTTTGTCATCATATAAAACCACATATCCAACATTTGAACAATATTAGGCATAATCATCCAATTCCATGCCATTTATCTCACACAAGGATTCTATTTTCAAAGCATAAATATCCATTTTATCTTCTCCTACGTATGAGTATAACATGTGATTTCATCAAGAAAAGGGTTATAAACTCATTCATCCATTAATAACTTCTTTATGCACATAATGCATCAATTCAGATACCATCTGGCCACATATTAGCATGCATGAAGAAAAATTGTCTAAGAATATATGTTTGGAAGATTAACTACTTTAAGAACGTGCATATAATAGAGGCTATGCATAATGAACATTAAGATTTTGGTATTTCTAGGGAATGCATCGATTCAGACGAAAAGATAAGGTTAGTAACATGTAAGAATAACTCTATATTTATTTACTCTTGTATTGAGCCTTAAACATGTGTATATATTTAAGGGGGATAACCACTCACCTAGAGAATGATATATAAAAAAAAAGAAGCACAAACTCTATCTCCAAAGCACCACCAAGCAACTTAGTAATGTCCAACCTAAGATGCACTAGCTTTGACTAGGAAAAATAGGGAGAAGAGAAGTGATTTTGGGTAGAATAGATGTGATAACCCCGATCTATAAATGAGATTACTAAAAAACAAAACACGTGATTGATTACTAATTAACCACATAGCATAAAAAAGAGAGGTAGTTAAAACCAAATACATATATCAACCATGTCCAGGAACATTTGCATATAAATCCTCAGCCTGCATATCAACACATACCATATCAGGTATTTACACATCTATCCAGTGGCCTTAGATACAACCTATATACAAAAGGTATGTTCCACATATATACATGCCATATAAAACATCGACATATTGCCAAAAACTTGAGTCATTATACATATCAACTACAAAACATCATCTTCTTGGACCCGAGAGTACAATGATAACTCTAGAACATATTAAACACTAGCCAACATTCTGCTCCTATTGCTCTCCAAGCTTCTCTTCCTCACCTTCATGAACCCGACAACGTCACTGGCAATCACCTAACAAGATGTGGTGACCCACGAGGTGAGACCCATGTCCCAGCAAGAGATATAACTCCCAACAATGATTATTAATTACAACATATTATATTGTTAAATAAATTAAGTAGATTAAGGATATAGTATAACAATAAGAAAGATTAACATGATATTCAAAGGAATAGATAAAAATACTATCTTTTAAATAATTGGCTTCTCTTACCACATTATATATCAAATAAACATTATAAGAAATAAGACAAAGGGTTATCAAGAAATTTGAATCATGTTTGACCCTAGAAGATTTGCTACACTACTGGATTACATCTTGTATTAAGCCCTGGGGAGTTTGAGGTATACCACTCAAACTCCAACTGACCACTTCGAAGTTCCATTCAGTTACATATAAGATCTAGGAGATCTAGAGTCCTAAGATCTCTTCCGCCCTTGGTCCATACGAGTCTGCCACAGTGACACATATAGTCAAGCTGCAAAACATCCTAGTACGCCCTTGGTATATAGGTCACGACACTAGTACCCAGGGTATACAAAACCCTATCATCCAAAATACAACCACATTTGTCCCCAATTACATTGCATATACAAATATTCAAGACATGGCCTCAATCGCTCTTAGTTTGAGGCACGACTGCAGTCATCCTCCATACCTTGGGATTAGGAAGTTAACGATGCACATACTCAACAGTATACAACTACGTGCTTCCCTTCTAGAATACCCATTTGACCACCCAGAAAGTCTTGACATTGGAATGGTTCTATGACACATAGCAAACTACATGATTAGGGTTTCACTTGATTAGTTAATGCCAATTGGGTATTCTTTAACTGCATTAGTTAAGTTACATACAAACCCTAAAAGTGTTCTACAATAACATGTGTAGGTTACAACTCCAGAGGATATAAATCATATGAGATACATTAGTTATCACACCATTACATGATATCAATCTTGGTCATATAAAGAAGAGGATCATGCCTCTATTAGGGCTCAAACCATGCCCAATGGTCATTAAGACCATCACGTAATCTTTCATGGAACCAGAATGCCAGTCCCATGAACCAAATGAATACCAAAGACAACATGTGGAAGTATGAAATGCTTAGCATACATGAACATGTAAGAAGATACAAGAAACAACATAATATCGAAAATCCACAAGATAAAATAAGAAACATTGTTTTATTACATGAATACAATTACATATTCAAGAGTACAATTTTGTAGATTTGCTCATGTATAGTAGGGATCTTACAACAAGAACACTTGACATAGCTCACCAAGCCCGTTAACTTTTAGCCATCTCTAAACCTATAAATACATGAAACAAGGTGGGTCAAGCACACGAGGTGTTGAGTACAGGGATAAAAGATACATATAAATAAGCTTTACATAAGTTGAAAAGATTAACAGAAGTAACAAACAAGAATAAGCAATTGAAGTATTTAGAAAAATGAGAGTCCATTTTTTATGTCATTTAACTCTAATTACACCATCATTTCATGCATTCATCAATATCTTGTATTCGTAAGGCCTTTTATGGACAACCTCTCACTGGAAGAGTCATGAGGGTGCTCAAGATTAGCTAACCCTTTTATAAACGATCTGCCCTATCTTGATATCTCAAGTAGGTCACCCATCATCATGTCCTTACCCTAAAACTTTAGGCATGTGCATGAGGTTTGTACAATGGAGTTTCTATATTATGTTTGCAAGTTATAAAATAAGGATACAAGACATAGAGTATAGTACTAGAATACTACATGACAACATTTGAGAAAGTAAACAAGAATACATATGTATCACATTTCAAGCAAGAAAGCCATAGTCATATAATTATTAGAGCATGTACCTGATTCAAATGATCAAACTGTTGGATCCTAGGATGGGTGATTGGATGCTCTAGGGGGAGGGGTGAATAGAGTTGAATGCACTTAAACAAAATTCTTTGGACATTCAAGATATATTACAAGATAAAGTTTCTAATTAGGAAATTTGAGTGCAACGAAACATACATAGCAAGGATGAGAGAGATTGAAATACACCAATTAACAAGCTATGTAGAGTGGTTCCATACTTCAAATTAGAAGTATGTCAGTCCACTACCTAGAGAGGTCAACCTCTAGGATTTCTTAACCATGTATACTCCTTATATTCACTTATAAGAGTTACAACATATGACCTACCAAAGTACTTACCTATATAACCAAGAGTTTTCAACCTACCCAAGGACTTACCCACTTTGTAAGGAGTCTTCTGCCTTCACCAATGACTTACCCACTCTTGCACAAGTCTTTAGCCTTGAAGGAATTACCCACTCTTCTTGGATCTTTAGTCTTTGACTTCACCTTCTCCATGGACTTACCCACTTGAGCAAGGAGTCTATTTCCTTCACTAAGGTCTTACTCACTCCAGCTCCAAGTCTCCAACCTTGTTCTTCACTAAGGGACTCCTTCCCTTATTCTTCTTCACCTCTCTTAGCCAAGAGAGAGAACCTCAATCTTCATGGTTGAATGAGAGATTGGGAGGTGGAGGAAGTGAGAGCCTCACAAGATATACATGTAGGACTAGCTCCCTTACAAATCTCCTACTCAGTCTAATGGATGTAGAAGTGATTGAGCTTAGAGAGAGAGGAGGATGTAGGATCACTCAATTATGGAATAGTGACCTTCATAGTACTTGTCTAACAATGAGATGAAGCCCAAGGCCTCCTATTTATAGTTAGGGATGCCTAGAAGCCTTTGGGAAAACTTAAGGATGAATACTAGCCATTTGAGATGTTGCAATGAATATTTTTTCAAATTTTACAACATTCCAATGGCTAGAAGCACTTTTTTGCACTTTTTCGTACAATGCATTCATTCGAGTTTCAATAAAGACAACTCAACTGATCACACTATGCGACAAGATCAATTTAAACCACCAGTTGAGTTTGTCCTGGTGGGAACTCGACCGATCCAGTTGAATTAGTATTGGGCAGAGAGGTCGTCAGTCGAGTTTTGTGGATGGACAACTTGACTGATCGATATCATTCTCAAAACCCATTCAGGATCGATCGAGATTGAAACTCGACCGATAACGTGCATGTAATGAATTTTCCAAAATGATATTTAAGTGCTTAGATATTCTTTTTAAGCGGTCCTAATTTTTTCTAAGCTTAATTACAAGTCATACAATCATTACAAGTGATTTATAGCATAATTCTAATGGATTTACATCATATTCCACAAAAGTGCACTTGCATTGATTTTGACTTATCTTTTCTCCAAGTTATGATGTGAACGTTAGGGCATTTGGAGTGTGTCTATACATAATCTGAAATCACTCAATTAGAGACATTAGCCACAATTAGTTGGAATGGTTTAGTCATCATCAAAACAAGGGTTTGGTCAATTTAGACCTAGAGCCCACATTGATGTAAAGTCAACACAAACCTAACTTATCCTTTATCATCTAGCCAAAAGAAACACCTGATTAAGCACAAGATTGCATATATGTATTAGATTCTCATCATTAACCCTAATTAGATGCATTTCAGGGTTTTTGGCCAAGCTGGGTTACAAGTTTCTTAGATACATGTTTGATGATCTTTACATATTTAGATGTCTCTTGAAGGTGTTGTTCGAGTTTCATGACATTTCAAGGTTCCATGTATTTTAGGTGATCATTACAAGATTCAAGTCACTTACTTGAATTTTAGGGCCAAAAGGCTCACAATAGTTCATACAATGGTCATGATCAAAGCAAAACAAGGGATCCAAGCATCAAGCATGATTTAGCTCATGAAAATATGGACATAAGAATTACATTCTAATATGGATGGATGTCCCCCAGAATTTAGGCATCATATTCCAAACCTTGAGTATCAACATTCTTACATTCATGCAAGCATCAACGTAGTTCATATGCCATTAGGGGTCAATATATAGATTATGTGGTACACCCACATCAACACAATCATAAGAGAAGATACTTCCTGATTTGGGAGGGGAAGACATGAGATCAAGATTCATATGACATTTAGGACACAAGGAAGACAATCAAGCACTTAAGAATACATTAGGTCATTATGTATGTATCAAGCGTCACAAGTACCATCATAGTACAAAGGGGATATATCTTAGGCATTTATCTCACCAAGCATCATAAGATTAGTGGCTTCAGATGTTTAGGGTAATTGGCTACATATTATAGGTCAAGAAACCATTGATTCAAGGTGTAGTCAAACCTTCACATACTTGGGGCACATACATGCATTAGGTTATTTATGACTTCATCATTGAAAAAGATGACAAAGGTGGATACAAGCACCATATGGTAGCATAAAGCTACTAATTTCAAAGGTAGGGTGAGTTTATATGTCCTTTGGTAGTAAGGTTTGCAAAATAGCTCAAAGTCTATCATTAAACTCCAAAAGAAAGTCACTTTATGCAATTAAGGAAATTCAAGAACAATTGGGGATAAGACCCTCATTTAGTTCAAAGATGCACAAGGGTTACCGATTCTATGATTAGAAGGGTGGGTGATCACTAAAGGTTCAAGATTTATCATAGTGATGCATTAAATGTGATCACAATAATTAAAGATAATATTTTTGATAAAACTAAGAACAAGAAGTATAATTAGGGTCTGCAAGTTATTCCATGTTGTAGGTCTTGTTGAGAGTATGAATTTGGTATATAATTTCAAATATTTTGGATGAAGGTGGAATATATGAATTTTACAAATATTGTGTGAGAACTATATAGGAACAGGGGGTTATCATTATTATGTAGAGAATCTAGGCACCATTGATGCTAGATCGGGCATCTGCTTCTGACTTCTCACCCCCACACCCACGTGTGGTCCCCTATCACTGACAACCACTCCAAACATGGTGAGGGTAGTGGCAGTTGGTGCCTTCGTGGCACTATCTTGACCATGTTTGAAACTACCGACACCAAACTGACAATCAAATTAAACGAATGCGGAAGCGATTAGCAGCGGAATTATCAAAAATCACTAAAAATTTAAAACTTTTATAAAGAGATCTTTGAAAGATAAAAACTCTTTCATAAACAACATGATAGGTCATTTACAAACTGATCCATTGATATATCTCTGTAATAAACACATCTCGAGCATTACAACAAAACCCACCTTGTTAACTGTACAAGGTAAGATACAAAATCTTGAGGCATCATGCCAAAATCCTCAGACCTACTGAGTCCTAGGACCTAAGAGTACAGAGACGACATAAGACATGCTATCTATAAGACTAGACAATCAGTATCTCCACGTGAGATTCACTACTGCCCCTGATGCTGTTGTTGCTGTTGTTGCTCATTCTTAAATGGATTCCTTCGTCCTTGGCGTCTTCCTAAAAAGTAGAAACCTACGGGAGTGAGACAATTTGAATAATTGTCCCAGCGAGAGTTATAACTCTCCACCAGAAGATTTGTTATAGCATATAAGGAATAACAGAAGCAAAGTAACTGAAAATATCAACAACATGTTTGGTAATAAGTAAAACAACATTTACTTAAGCAATCACTTCATTAAAGCCTATGTAGAACATGTATTCTAGAAACTTGAACAAACTATTAAAGTCAACAATGTAACATCAATCATTGTTTCTCATAGTACAACCTAAGCAGTTATACTATGCAGCTGATTATATTTTTCCAACATCATTATGCCCTACGGAGATGAGGTATACCTCTCATACTCCAACCGACCATTTATAAAAATTGCGTCGGTACCATACATAGGTCATCAAAAGAGCCAGATTCTTATGACCTCATCTTCCTCAGTCAGTAAGAGGATTTACTTGCAGGACATCTTGTGTCTCTACTGTAGTAGCTATCTAGGGTATTATGGAAACTTCACTATAGAGTTACAGTGGAGTTCTGAACTCTCATCGTCATCGAAAGATTTCTTGTTTATCTCTCATCGATGCGGTATTAGTAATTTCTTCAGGAGATTTGTGGTACATCACCCGGTATGAATATATAGTGAAGGGTTGAAAGATTAAAGTACATCTACATCAATTCCTACACTAGGACGTAAGGATATTCACGTCCATATACCCCCATATACTCAAAAGTATATGCTCCAGGAGTTCCCTTAGGAAAACCTGTTTCACCATCATTTGGTCTCTGACAATGATGGATCTATGGTCAGGGCTCTACATGATATGATTATACTTGATTAGTTAGGTACATTCTAGCATTCTTTTAGCATCAAGCATGTTTCCAAGCATTAATCATTAGAACAACAGCTATAAAAGTAGAATACCAAATGTATCAAGTCTAACTCACATCAATTATCAATTGGATATCATTTCTTAACCATTTCATTACTATGATTCAAGAATAGGGTATTCAAACCCTTAATTCATCATAAGTCATCTTATTAGCATGGCCTTGATGTTACTCATGGCTCTCACAGCCTATCAATCTTATATGATGTCACTTAACTAGGCAACATGGTATATCACTATTCACAAAGCTAATAACATGCTTCCAATGAATATGATATCATAACCTTTACCTGGATATAATCATCCTTTTATAAGAACCTGCATAGTTAATTCAATTGACAACAATAAACATTTCATTTCCATATCAACAATTTATAAAGCAGAATTAACCTTTCAATTCAGGAATAGTACCTTCATGCTTACACTAAGGCTAGGTTCCCTTATTTACATCAATTAGGTTTATTCAATCCCTTTCTTTATGATTAGGAATAATGATTCCTCATCTCATACTTTAATCATGAAGATTCATGCTTAAAAGCATAAGTAGAGTTAGGGTTTACCCCACTCAATTAAGGTTATTGAATCCCTTTGTCTTATAAGGCATAAGAATTCTTATATTGTAATTAGTTCACAGGGTTTCATACTTGAAAGCATAACCCAGGACTAGGGTTAACATACCCCATCCTTCATTAGTTAGGGTTTGTATTCTCTTACTTCAACATAGGGTTATAGAACCTCTTAGCTCTCGAGGCATAAAGATTTCTCATATTACAACTTGTAATTAGGGTTTCATACTCAAAGGCATAACCCTGAATTACTCCATTTATCAGATCACCCTAAATTAGGGTTTACTATTCACATTACATGTTATTACCCTAGAATTAGGGTTTACTATTCACTTCATAGTGAATTGAGCTCATAGCATCATTATATATGAAAATTATCATCATTGATGCCCTCAAATTAGGTTAAGATTCATTAATCATTATAATTAGGATTTCCATGATCTTACCTTGATGGATCATACCCTAATCATGTACATTCTTACATATTGAAAGTATGTTACTTGATTCTCATTCATATTAGGAGCTTTCTCTCTCTTCTTACTACTAGATGATGTTTAAATCACTCTAGGTTAGATTAGGTCAAGTCATCTTTGATTAACATAGATTAAGTCAACCCATTATAATCATTAGGGTTTGCTTGATCAAGGGTTGTTATCTACTTGAACCCTTCAAGGGTACCTTGGTAATCTTCTTTAATAATCATAACATGGGTCAATCTACTAATCACTTAACCCCTTAATGTCTTTAGGTATCATTAGGGTTTAGATTAAACAACCATTGAACCATTTAAGCCTTCAAGGCATTAAGCATAAAATGATTCAGGAACATGGTTATTCAAACCCTAAGATTATCATAACACTTGTTACCAAGTGACATATAAGCATCAAGTCATCTAACAACATGACCTTGATTGAAGCAATGTATATACGTTTCACATATCATTACTCTAAAAGCTTATAATTGTTTTCAAGGAATATGACATCATAACTCTTACCTAGCTATGATCACCTCATAATATCAACCTGTATGACTTATACAAATAAGGACATGCATATATAACAATGTCAACACAATACCAAAACTTTTAAATTTCTTTATAGGACAACATGGCCGTGCCACCTTGCATGGTCGTGCAAAGTAAGGCTACCACGGCCGTGCTCCCTTACACGGTCGTGCAAGTTAAGGCTACCACGGCCGTGCTCCCTTACACGATCATGCTACATAAGATCATTCCATGATTCATATATATATATATATATATATAAATATATGTATTCTAATCTTTCATTCTTTTAACTTGATTAGGTCACATCAACCCTTCAATCAAGTACATGCTACTATGGTTAACATAGTGTATCAAGCTATTAATCCTATAAACAATTAAGAATTCTCCCTTGAATTGGTTCTTAATCCCTTAGGTATTATTAGGGTTTCAACCTTCGCACCTTCATTGATTATCATTACTAATAATTATTGGATTAATAGAACATTCATCATCTTAATTCTCAAAGATTCAATCACATTGGACCTCCACTTCATAAGGTATCCAATTGAATTAGGGTTTCCAATGTTGATTCCTTCAATCATTGGATTCATGGAACCAATCATCAATTGGACCTATAATCATACCTTAATTGAGTTTAATAGGTCAACATTCAACTTATTTGTCCCTCACTTGACCCTCAATTGAACATCAATTAGGGTTTAACTCAATCGAGTTAGGGTTTGGAATCAATAACCCTTCAACATATTTCAATGTGGGTTTAATTGATTTGAACCTATTGAACCATCATTCAATTGGGACATGACCTGACCCCAAACGGTTTTGAGGTCTTTTGGATGACCTCCAAACGGTCTTGAGACCATTTGACCATCATATCATCAAAATCCAAGTCAACTAATTAAGGTTTGGATCATTGGATTGATCACCAAAACAACAATTGATTACATTCCAACTTAGTATCATTGGATCATCAATTGCTTAACCATACTCACCCCTAGACCTCCAAACGGTCTTGGGTGACCTCCAAACGGTCTTGAGACCATTTTGATGAGTTCCAAACGGTCTTGAGACCGTTTGGCTCAACCAAACCTTGGATTCTAGTGAAAAGTCATTAGGGTTTGAGCTATTGAGTTGATCATGAAATCATCATTGCATTGTATATCAACTTGGTACCTTTAGACCTTTAAACACCTAAACATACTCAACCCTAGACCTCAAAACGGTCTTGGGTGACCACCAAACGGTCTTGAGACCGTTTGGATGAGCTCCAAACGGTCTTGAGACCGTTTGGCCCATCCATTCTTTGGATTCTAGTGAGAAATCATCAAGGATTGGTCTATCGAGTTGATCAACAATTCAGCACTTAATTGCAATATGATTGGTACCTTTGGACCTTCAATTGATCAACTATAATTGACCCCAGACCTTCAAACGGTCTTGGGGCGACCCTTGGATGATCCCCCAAACGGTCTTGAGACCGTTTGGGCAAGAAAACCCAAAAAGTCAAATCAATTCATTGGAATTTCAACACTAATTTCGATTAGGGTTTGCCCAATTGATTAGCCTTCAACTCATTATTCCTTGAGAATTAACCCCTCAAATTTGGTGAGTTATTAACCAACATAATTAGGAACAGGAATCCCAAACGGTCAATGCTTGGTCAACTCACTCAAATGGTCTTGAGACCGTTTGCCCAAAAAGTTCAATTAAAACAGATTGATAATCAGCACTTAATCCAATTAGGTTTCCCTAATTGATTAGCCTTTAACTCACGATTACTTGGAAGTTAATCCCTCAAATTTGGAGGGTCATCAACCAAAATAATTATGAACAGGAATCCCAAACGGTCAACGCTTGGTCAACTCACTCAAACGGTCTTGAGACCGTTTTCCCAAACAGGTCAAGTTAATCAGGTTGAAAATCAGCATTTAATTCAATTCGATTTATCTAATTGATTGGCCTTCAATCTACGATTCCTTTGGAGTTAACCCTTAAAATTTGGTGGGTCATTTTCCTAAATAATTATGAACAGAAATACCAAACGGTCAACACTTGGTCAACGCCCTCAAACGGTCTTGGAGACCATTTTCTCCAACCGATCTTGTGAAACCGTTTGCCCTTCAAACGGTTTTGCAAACCGTTTGCCCCAAACCGTTTGGCCAAAGGGGGGAAAACAAGACCGTTTGATAAAGTAACATTGGTAATCACGCCCATCTTCTTCTGCCTCCAGATCAAGGTCTGTTCTTTGTGGTTTTAGTTGCAAGAAAGCAAGGAAGAGTGGGAAAGAAGAAGAACTAAGTACTAATTGCAAGAACAAAGATATGCATAAGAAAGCAAAAGGTTTAGAGTTATAAAACCCGCCTTAAGGTCGTTCCTTGAGCTCCAAGCTTCCAAGCTTCAAGCCTTTAATGGTGTCTTGAGCTCCACAGGTCGGCCAAGGGTGTTTCTCCAAGGAAAGGTTGGGAAAAGATGGCTAGAAAGAGGAAACAAGTAAGGAAGACCATAAATTAAACCAACCTTGCACCATGAATTCCTCCATGAATCCGAGCAAGAAGATGACCAAAGCTTACCTAGAACTCCTTATCCGTCCTCCTCTGCTCCAGAGCTCTGTCCTAAGTTGGTCTAAGCAAGGGGATAAGAAGGGAAGTGAAGGAAACGATCCTTGCTAAGTGAGAAAAGGTGTATATGTACTTTGGGTGAATGTCCAACATAAGGACAACTTGTTTCTCCATTTCTCATCTAGGTCCTTCCCTTCTTCTAAGCCACGTTTCTCCCTTCCATACTTAAGAAAAAACCATCTTAAACCCAAGGTCTAAAGGTGAAGAAAGCCAACTTTTTACTAAGTTGCACATATAGAAGGGTTATTAGGCTTATAACTTGATTATTTAATTTATAAGGGTTATCATTCTTATTTGATTATTCAATTGAAGTGTCCTATTCATCATTCTTACTCTAAATGATGCCAAGAGTCATAAATATACTCTAAAAGGTGTATTTTACAAGTTTCATCCCTCATTTTGGGTAAATTGCACTTTACACCAAAATTAGGGTTTTAAGCACAAGGATTGCCCCACAAGCTGCATCTCAGTGCCCAAGCTTGGGGAACCAATCAAACTTCATCACATTCACTCTTATGATGTCTCAACACTAAAGGAACATCTTAACATGTGCAATTTGCAAGTTAACCCCTTTTAATTGGGTAATTTGCACATAGGTCCCTGTATTACAAAACAATATTACAACATTGTTCAAAAGGACAGAAAGGGAAATATATATTCCTTAGAAGCTTTAATTACATTATCAATAGATAACCACAATCATTTAATCACATGATTAAGAAAAACACCTGGGGTTAGTTCATAACCCAGGTCAGGGATGTTACAATGTTGGTGCATCGGACGATTGAGAGGGACACAGGAGGAATAAGGAACCTTGTCCTCCCTTCTCTACTTGTCCCACGGTCACAACATATGCAACAACTTGACTGAGGTGATCATAGTAGGCACACCGCCACCGTCTTCCACCCTCCTCACTTGCGGTTTCCTAGTGGGGGGATGTGTGGGAAAACAACATGAATGTTGTTCCCATCCAATCCCCAAAGGTCCCTAAGAACCCCCAGAACCATGGGAATCAGTTCTGTTGAGTCCACATGCATGAATATGCTCCACAATGACCCTAACCTCATGCTCTGTGCCTAGCCTCCCACGCCAGCCACAACCTTGTTGATCTCCACATTATTCTCCTCCAATCCCTGAAGTGGATGGCTGGCAGTAGATGGGTTCAATTGTGAACCGTGGAGCATTAAAAAGAAGAAAAGAGGGGGAAGGAAGTCGACAGATGGAGAAAACTAGGGAAAAAGAGAAGGGCGACCAAGGTAGGGGTATATAAGGATCAAGCTAGGGTTGTTCACCCTTTGATTCCCCTCCATTACCCGATCTGGGTGAGGCGGAAGAAGCTTTTCCCCCAAACCCTCATTTGTTTCCTAAAGAGGAAAGGAGAGGAGGCAACAAGAGATTCGACTGCAACATCAAATTGGGCCCATGTAGGCCGGCCCAAGGTAGAGAGAAGGGGAACAAAAAGGCCTAAAACATTAAATCTTCCAATCAACCTAACTAGAGTTTTATATGTCTAAAGGATTCAATTTTGGTGACATAGGACTCAAAATTGAACCCTCTACAACTTGATGCACATTATAGAGCAAGAGCGTAATGCGTGAAAACAAGATACCTAAATAAATTCTTAAAGTCACATATCATGTAATTAGTCATTGATGTGATTAGGTTGGAGCATCACCACACCACAACTATTGATTTGATATTGAATTGAGTAATATGAGTCATGAAAGAGGGCGAAAGAGAACATGAGAGGTGTGAGAAAGTTCAAGTTGTCACATAATCTCCTCCAAGAAGATCATTATCTTTCTACACCTTATAAAAGGTTCTACAAACCATCACCATACTTGTGATACACATGATCAACATAACAATGTATCAAATAACTATGATGTTCAAAGGGTAGTGTACAAGAGTAACCATAACATTGAGAAAAAATTCCTTCATCATATAAACATACAAGGAAGCTAGGTATGATTAACTATCATCATTTAATTTCATTGGGGCTAGGTTCAACAAGGTGGATTGAGTTAATGTTACAAATCAACACCCAAAACTAAACTATCGATTCATACACTCACTTAGGCAAAATCACAACCCTAACCCTAGAACCTCCAATGAATCATGGATGCACTCAAGACAAAGAACTATCATCAACTCCCATTCTTCAAACTCAAACCATAAGTTCACACATCAAAGCACAAACATAGGCATATACATACCCAAAGCATAACCCTCAAGTTGCATCACCAAACCAAACCACTAGATGTTATATCATAAGACCATCATTTTTCATACAAGAAAAGCCTCTGAATCATACACCTAAGAAAACCACCGAGTCATGCCCTAGAAGAGCAATTGAATCTTGACCTAAAAAGGCCATCAGATGTCAACACTAGGAGCACCATCTTTTGTTGACATTAGAGGGACCATCAATTGTGGACATCAAAACTAGCATCAGATGTTCACACTAATAAAACCATCATTTGTGAACAAATAGAGATACCATCATTTGTATTCAAACTAGTGGAACCATTGGTTTTGGACCATCGAGTCATTGAGCCAGTAGAACCATTGTTTGTCACCAACATGTGGGGAAATGGGTGTAAAGCATCAAGTAAAACCACAATCTGATAGAGTGAGGAAAGCCACCGATTAGGACCACTTGATGTGAGCATCAAGTCCATTAGTTATAGAGGAACAAATCCGTTGGTTCTAAACATAAGAAGAACCATCAAAACAACACTAATTCCAAACCATCAATTGATACAAAAAGCCAACCATCGAGTCCCAACATAAGAGAGGAAATCAGTTCAAAACCCTAAGGAAGAGCCATCATTTGAGGGGACCAAAACCATCAAGTTTCACATGCATGAAAGGTTTAGGGTTCCACTTCTAATTAAGGTCATGCTCAAGAATTATATTTACATCAAGGAAGGTTAAATACTCAAGAAATACCATGCAAGCTCAAACCCTAGACAAAAATAACATCTTTCAACTTAGAACTGCGTTCTAGAGCAAGATCTTGTGCATGCAAGCTAAGAGTAAGCAATAAACGTGAATAAATTTATATAACTCACCTCAAGGTAGGAGACAAAGCTCCAAATAGTAAGGTAGCTTGAAGAAAGAGAGAAGAAACCCTATCTTGAGCACTCCACACGTTCAAGATAACTCATTTCTCTAAGAATAAGCAAACCTTTCTTAGGTTACGAGCAAGCTAAGGAAGGTCCACAAGCTTGAAGAGAGGGTAGATCCGAACCCTAGGTGCACATGCAAGCAAGGTCGACCAAGATTTATCTTGAGCCCCTTCTTCTCCACCAAGCTAGAGGGACGAGCTTCAAGCAGCAAGAAGAAGAAAAGAGAGTCTAAAGAGATAATTTTCATGGAAGGAGGGAGGTATGCAAAGCTTGGGGTGAAAGAGAGAGGAAGGAAGAGGTATCAAGCCATGAATGCCATGTGTCCAAAGTCCAAAACATATCATCCATGCAAAACTAGATCAACCATTAAATCTTAACACCAAGGGGACCATCAGATGTCAACCCCAGAGAAACCATCTACCTCCAACAACAGGTGGTCCATCAGATCATGCCATCCTTGGCCATAAAAGCAAACCCTAGCATCACCATTGATTGTTGCACCTCACTTGGTGAACCATAGACCTAGGACCCTATAAGTGCATTTGACAATGAACCATTCATTGGGAAAATAACATGCATTCTAACATGTCTAGATATGATTGAAGAGAAAGATAGCAAAAAATGAAGCCCTGAATTAGGGCTGCATCACCACCCTAAGCTTAATAAATACTTGTCCTCAAACATGATCTTACTTAATCTCATTTTCAAATCATTCAAGAACGACACGGAAGAATGCAATCTTCATAATTTTCATTAGCTGCATTGAGTTTAGATGTGGAATAAGCACACAATTTCGTACTCTATGTTCATTTTCTTGTTTTTGATGTGATTAGAGAACATAGAATAAGAACTTCAAATATGGGACACCAAACATTTGTAATCATGTAACTTCCATTATTCTCTTCGTAAACCATATCATGCATGGCATACTCAAAATGGTTAGAATTGTTGTTTCACTTGTGACTGAATCATACACTTCATCCCACCTCTCATGACACACTTGTCTTTTGTAGAGGTATGCAAGCTAGAGTTTATTTTCCCTAGCATAATAAGCATAAAAAGAGAAGAAAGGGTTGTGGAAAGGAGTGGAGTGCTATTAGATAGAGCACCCATCTTTTCTTGACATGTTATTACATAGAGCCATCTCTTATTTTGTTTTCTTTCTTTTCTTTTCTTTTTCCCCACCTGTGAGGAGGGAATGTGGTGGTTGGAAGAAGCGAGGGGTATAGATATGCCCACCCCAAACTTTTGTAGGGTGTACAATGCTAATATGTGCACTTTGGCACCCTTTCACGAGGTGTATATGTAAGAAAATGATATAAGAATTGTTAGGTCAAAGAGGGGTCATAAGTGATGAAAATCCATGGATGATTTCACTCAAGAAAGCTAATCCAAGAAACATTCACCATCAATAACAAACCATCAACCTTAAATCCTCTCAAGAGAACCATCATATTCCACCACCTATAGGTGGACCACCGGATCGCAACATCCAAAGGAGCAAACCATCGAGTTAGGACATGTAGGTGAGGAAGCCCTAATCGCATCACAAGTGTCCATGTAACCACTAAACCAATGGTGAAACAAGGTTCCTCAAGTTACAACTATGTCAAAAATGATGTGAAAACATGTGAGGCACAAGAAGCATGCGACTAATTGATGTGCACATTTCATATATACTTTTTGCACACATTTACACACAAATTCATTTCATTTTGCCTTCCATTTAGCCTCTAATCGTACTTAACCTGCCATCTTTTAGTTATTTTACTTGTTGCATGATGTTGATCACATGTACACGTCAAAAAGGACAAAATGAAGATAATCCAATCCAAATCCGACCTTAGTTGGATCCCCCATTGATTTGTAGCTGATTCAAAGTTAATCTTGAAAAAACAACAGAAGATACGCCGTGTCCGATTTAGAAGACGGCGTGTAACTTACCAGATATGGCTTCCAAAGCAAAGAACAAATAGTGTTTTATTTAACATTCCAGAGGCCTTCATCCCCAAACCGTAGAACAAGAGACATGCCATGTCATCATTAAGACACAGTGTGTCTGCACATTCAAAGGCCAACTTCAACTTTCCGCCAACACACACAGTCGTGTGTTTATGAGCACACAACGTGTGCTATCTATCCAGATCGAATTTAGTAGCAGCTACATGACATGTCTCTAATGGAACACATCATGTACTTATAATGAGGAAGTAGTTCATCAGCCAATTACGCGATGCCACACGACATGTCTACACAAAGACACGTTGTGTCTTTATTAGTTTTCTAAAGATTTTAGCACCAACCACCCCTCATTTTAAAAATGAGTGCAACCACTTGAGGCAGTTATCACTTGTAATTTTGAGACACTTTTTGATCAGAAGAAGTTCCAGATCAAGAGGAGGGTGATTTTGGGGAGGAAGAAGATGTTTCTCAGAAAATAACCTCCATTCTTCACCATTTCTTCTCCAAAAGGTGCAACAAAGCTTTTCTTCTCATTCAAGCTTCTCAGGAGGGAAGATTGTCCGAGTTGGATCATCTTCAAGGGTGGAATTTCGTCCTCTAAATGGATTTCTACTCCTATTTACTTCACCTTTGGTTCCCTTTGCTCTTTCTTCTCTTTAGCTATGCAAAACTCTAAAAATTTTGTAATGTGCTTGTGTTTCTCCATTATGTGCAAGGAGAACCTTCTTCTTGGGAATGGGAGAGTAACTCCCATGCCATTACTCATGTGAACTCGGAATTCATATTGAATGTTAGTCAATTTGCTTCTCCATGAGTTCCTACGGTGTTTTACTGCTTGTATGCTTGGTTGGCCACCTTTTATACATGTTTTATGCTTCCTTGTGCTATTTGAGAGGATGTATGAGGGAGTAAGGTGTAAGTCTCCTGGAAACATGTTCTTGAATACGTGAGTGGCTGGAAAATGTTGAGGGTTTAAGGTTGTGTTCAAATCTAAGCATAGATACAGAAGTGTTATGCAGATTTGAGAACCGTGTCATGTCACCAGGAGGTGCATGATAATGACAACCTCCTTGCAGATTAATGACATGCTTCAATTTCATAGTTGCACATGATGTGATGGTGTGATAGTGAAATCTCATGTCTAAGACTCTCTAAAATCTGATTTCAACCTTTAAATTTAAGTCCTTTTGTTGTTTACTCATCTTTTAGCTAATAACAATCAAACTCTATTGTTGTAATCTAATATAGATTGTTGAACATTAGTTCTTTTGTGCCTAGCTAGCCTAGCTCCCTGTGGTTCGACCTCGACTACAATTGATCACATACACTTGCAGGTGATTTACGGTTGAGACATACAAGAATTGAAACTCATTTGCTTTAGACAATCAATAAGTTTTTGGCGTCATTTTCGAGGATCGTCGGTATTTTAGTTAGAGTAAAAGTGCTAGTTAGTATTTGAGAATAAGTCGTAATTTTCATCTTTCGTATTGTGATACCTTTTTTGTAGTGTGATTCTCACTTATCTATTACTTTTTTACGTTGCATTTGTTGCTCTAAGAGGGGTCTACAGACATCAATCTTCCTAGACCCAAAAATTGAGCAAACGTTTTGTAGCCGAAGGAGAGAAAGGAAAGGTGATAAATCCATGAACTTGGAGGAATCACAAACACCTTCATCTCACTCAACACCTTCACCATCGTCCTCACCCGATCACTGTCAAGCATCAGAAATGGAGGACAACCACCTTCTTAAAGAGTTTGTTGTGCCGATCGCCATTAACATTTGTGGAGCCATTGATCATCCTGCCATTGAAGCCAACAACTTCTCAATCAGTCCTACAATCATGTAGATTATCCAACAAAACCATTTTGAAGGAGCTCTTATGGAAGATTCAAATCTTCACATAGCGAAGTTTTTTGTAGTACACGGACACCTTCAAGATCAATGGTGTTCCAGGTGAAGGAGTAGATCTACTCATGTTTCTGTTCACCTTACGAGACTGAGCCAAGGCACGACTCTCCTCTTTGCCCAAGCATTCCATTAAGAGTTGGGATGAGCTGCAAAATGCTTTTCTTACTATTTCCCTCCTAGCAAGACAGCTCATCTGAGGAACCAAAACACCAACTTTAAGCAACAAGAAGGTGATACAATTATATCCTCAATTTTGATAAAATTATATATATAAATAAATTGATTCATAATTTGTCTGATGCCGTTACCTTTATGGCATGTGTTCTTGTAATACAATTAAGTGAATAGAAGGAATTTGTAATAATGGCTTTTTATATGATAAATGAAATAATGGAAAGAAGTGATCATGTCCTTCTGTAGTTTGTATTTAGAATATTATAGTCTTTTATGGTATGAAGGATGTTGGGGTCAGTGGTTAATGTGTTTAAACACCTTCCTTGCTAGAGGACTAGGATTTTGTTTTATATCCCTCAACCATATGTACATGAGAAAAGGGAACTCTGCTTAGATCCATTGGGTCGGTCTCTCTCCCTTTCTCCTTTTGTGGAAACTACTAGGGTTCCTATATAAGGACCCCCAAGCATCCTCTCATCAACCACGGGGGACATGACACCAGTTCTATGGCAACCCTCCAGACCCTCCTTCTCCTTTCTTCTCTGCAACACCATGGTGATACACTAGTGTTTGGAGGTCAAAGAGAGTGTCTTGGTCACAAACAATAGGGTGGCCTTGAAGAGTCTGTAACAGTCTACAACGTCATTTTTATTCAAGCTTTGCCATGTAGGACAATGATATGGCTATCTTGTATCCTTGGCAAGGGGTGCATGACCTGCTATCTATGTGGGGTTTGCTGCCTGATGTTTGCCAAAAGAAGGTGATGCATTGGGAGGATGGATGTCCGAGCGCCTAGATTGTAACTAGTAGTTGCGACACCACAAGTTTGGTTGTGTGGGAGGAGGCCAGGGGAGCGGTGGAAGGCCAACTCCCTAACTTGCATCATGAGCAGGCGACGCTACCATGGCGGGGGCTTAAGCCTTACATCTAGTACAAGTTCGGAGAGGTTTAAGCGGGCTATGCCATCAACATGGGTAGGCGAAGTCAGGGAGATGGAGGGTGAGAGGTGGTCCCTGAGGACGATATGCTGCATAAACATTGGGGAAGTGGAACCCTAGGATTCAACACCTTTAGCGATTGGGACGTTGGGCCCAGAGGTGGTGCAGGTTGCAGTGCTAGTGACGTCGCACAGGCGTGCGGTACTTCACGCGAGGCGTCGGGCAAAGATGGAATCAAAGCCCTTAGCTACGAGATCGTGGTGCTGAGTTTGTCTACAGCCAAGCTGTGAGGATGATGAAGGTGGCGAGAAAAACATGGAACCTTGAGAGTGCTCCATGACTAGCCGTCATGTCCTTCCCTAGCGTGGACACCCAACAGCTGGGTTGGCAAAGCAACCCGATGTGGAGGTGGTGGTGAACATGTGCACACACGGGAGGAAGGAGTCGAGAGTCGCTCTACTTAGAAGGAAGGGGAAATAAAGCCAAGTGAATCTTTTACCCCTACAAGCACATCCACAATGCAAGGGCACACTGGTCTCTTTCCATAGTTCAAAGTGGCCTCTTATTCAGGTTAACATGATGACGTGGTAGCTTTCGATTGGCCCAATTATCTGTATTTTACAATAATCATAACTAAATGTTTGTAATTCAGATGGGAACATTTAATATATGAAATTTGATTAGAAAGAGACATAGAATCCAAATAAAATATTAATGAGACCTAGGTCTGCTTCCTATTCCAAAAATAGTGCAATATGTGTAAAAGTTGTGATTAAAGTATAAAAACCCTAGATTTGGGTGTTAACATGTGGAAAACATTAAAAGCCTTTCTTTTATGATATTATCTAATCTAGTTGAGCATAATGATAATAAATGTCATGATGGTAATAATGATAAGGTAATTAGGGTGTCTAATGTGGATAGTCTTTAATGTTTGGAATTAAGGATAAAGATCCTAACTTGCTATGTTGTTAATGAACATATTTGATCTAAGTGATCTTAATTAAAGGATAAGATGGATCTAGTAACTAGGGTTCACCTAATGTTAATTATGCGATGGAAATAGGGTTAATACCCTTATTCCTTATCCAAAACATAAACCCTAGATTAGGACCGAGTAGGGTATAATGTATTTAATGTGATTAGTGACACTTTAGAATTTACGTAATGCATATTATATGATGATTACTTGATTTGATTGCTTCATTGGACAAGGTGCTTGAAGTATAATTGCATAATATGCATGGCAAAGGTATGCGACTATGCCTAAGAATATTCATTGTAGTTTCACGTGGTTTCCCAGAGATTTCTTCGCATGGTTTGAAGATATATGCCTGCTTATATATTTCATCTCATGCACACTTTAAAGTGACTATGACTATCACATTATATATGAACATGACTAGCCCGAATCTTGGCTACATATGGATCTATGGAAAGGCCATCCTCATGTATAGGGGAAGGAATATTTTGGTACCATACTAAATAAGGGGTAAATGAGAAGTCACCTTCCTGGATAGGGGGAGACATGATGAAGTCACCTGCCTGGATAGGGGGAGACATGATGAAGTCATCATCATGGATAGGGGAAGATAGTGAATACTAAAAAATGAGGCCCTAAGGGGTTATGACAGGTGGATAAACCTAGATTGGGTAGTCATGGTGAAAATGTTAAATTTTATTTGTTAAACATTAATTGTGGTGGAAAGACGCATGGGATAGCGTGGGATATCATTAACAAAGAATGGGTCCAAGGTGGTTTGGGAGTGGCTGATCCGGTTTGTATGGCCGGGACTGCTACTTTTCAACAGATCGACAGATTTATCACATAGCATGATTCTATTTGGACTGTATGGATGAAGGAAAGATATGGTTGCTCACTGGTTACTGTGGCTGCGGGTAATAGGTCTATAGTATGGAAAAGAATGTTGGAGAATTGGCAAGAGGTGAAAGATGCGTACCAACTGAAATCTGATGGAGGTTGGGACTGCTTGGTTGCCAAACCTTGGGAGCTGAAGATTTGCGGTCCGCCCATTCCTTAGGATAAAATCATTTGGAACAAAGGTCATCATCCGAAATGGGGTTGCACCTTATATAGGGCTGTTCTCAGGCGCCTCCCTACGTCCGATAGACTAGCAGCTTGGGGCCTTAATGTCGATCCAAAATGTATGCTATGCGGTGATGTAGCTGAAACACATGAACACCTCTTCTTTCACTGTAGGTTTTCTAGGTATATTTGGTGCAGATGGTCCCTCAAAAATGGTTGGGATGGTTTCCCTCCCAGCTCCTTGGAGGACGGTCTGAAGTGGATACGACAGAAATCTAACAAGAGCACCACTATGAGAGCTTTTGGAGGCACGAGAGTTGTAGCTATCGTCTATTGTATCTGGTTTGAGAGAAATACCAGAATCCATGGGGGACGACCTACTGATATGTTTGATGTTTTTGAGGCTTTTGCTGATAGGCTTGCTGCTTATGTAAGGGCTAAACCTGAAATTTATAAAGGTTTAGACCCTGTTACCAATACACAGTAGGGTTTATTATAGTTAACCCACCCTCTGTACAGTATAGGCTTCCCTATACCCCTTTTTTGAGATAGTAATATTTTACCTGATCCAAAAAAAATAATTGTGTTGTTATCATTACTTGTGAAATTTTGTTTCCCCCACATACAAATATGACTTGTCATACTGACTATGTTTTGTTTCACAGTGTTTAAGGTATATGATGATATATATGATAAGGGACATTAAGATAAAGATGAAACCATGTGAAGACACTAATCTAAGTAAGGAGGGTTTAGATAGACACTTCTTCTCTATGTACAGTTCTGGTAATGAAACTTCATGTAAGCATTTGGTTAACAATATTTGTGAATTAATGAAATTGTTTTCTATTACTTATTATTTGCTAAATCTGGATCCTTGGGAAAATTTGTAGGTAATGGTCTCATCCTTTTGGCCTTCCTTAATTGGGGGTTGCTGAAAAGTGAGGTCGTTACATTTGGTATCAGAGCCCTAAATTTTGTTAAATAATATTTAATAGTTTATAATTTCAAGTAATCTACTTCTAATAGGCCATGAACGCCCAATCATTCCAGATAACACTTGCATCCTCTCATAGATAATCTACTGAAAAGGGTTAGGTACTATCATATTATAGAAATATGAGGGAATTATTAGGGCATTTTCTAAAGACTGAGGTGTCTAGAAAGGACCACAATCAGGGGCTGACAATATTTTCTTTTGTATCGCTGGTCGCCTTACGAGGACTCCCGGACCCATGCATCTTGCCTGGCCAAAGTCAAACGATTTTACCTGAAGTAAAATACCTTTAGGGTGTATTCTCTTCTTGATTCATCCACGACTCATCCTCTTTGCTTAATAAATCCTAAAAGAAATTTCTTTACTCATCTAAAGATAGGGTTTTTGAGAAGAGGTAGGGTTAAGGCATCCTCCACCAATTAATGTACATATAATGATGAAATAATGATGCACATGTAATTTGGAAAATAATAATGTACATGTAACATGAAAATGATGAGGGTTTTAATTGGTTGCAAAGGTAAACTCTAATGGGATCTAGGGTTGAGTTAAGAAAACTCTAGCAGGTCAAGGGACATGTAAACTCTAAGAGGTAGGGTATAGTTCCTAACCATAACCCTAAAACCCTAATCATAAACAATGTGAATGGTGTTCTGATATAAAACCTAATATAAAAGATGAAAGCACATGTATTGAGTATGATTCTTTGAACCTAAGTATGCCATCTCTGAGGAACATGAGGAAAAGTCACTATGGATGTGACTGCTGATATGAGACCGAGCTCAAAAAAAGAAAGGTTGCCTTGAAATGGTGCCATGAGTCCAATAAGGGGACATAAAGTGAATAATGAGCATTATAAGAGATGGAGAAAATCAGGTTTAAAGAATTGCATACAAAAATAATATGCTATAAATGAACCCTTGAGGAGGGTAGACTCCTAAGTCAATCCCAAGGTCGAGTAGGGAGTACTAAAGGTACATGGACCAATGGGATTAGGAGTTGATTGTTCCCTAATCTATAAGACCATCTGGTCAGGAGATAACAACTATGTTGCCCGAGGCCGTTTCTCATGAGATTGGCCGCCTTTGTGAGTTCATAGGGCCAATGGGTGAATGTGAGAGGCACTCTCTAGATGCATAAGGACGAAATCACTCCAAGAGTACCTATACCCCTAGAGACCTCAAGGAAGTGGCAAAGGCTCATAATACATGAGATGTAAATTTTAAAAGATAAAATAAGTCATGTGATAATGAAATCTTAAGAGGAGTTGTGTATAAAATCAAGAGAGGAAAGATGACTTTGACTTCATAAGAATAATGTGGTAATACAAAGTAAGCATGATTTGGAGTCATGTTGAGAATGGCTCAACCTCGAAATGTGAAATCTTAAGATAATGTGTAGGAATACCATCTCTGCTCTTAGAATGGGATGAACTTTGTGTTTGGGCTGCAGCCAAATGCTTAATTCATCTCATTGTGAGGGAGAGAAATTGGGTAGACACATGTTATGCTCAAAGTTAAGATATGAGAATGAATACATTAGGTTGAACTTAATAACATGACCTAGGGTTAGAGGGTTACCTCACCCTTATGTGAGAAAAATAAATGAATAATAAGTTGGAAACCTAGGTGAGAAAGGTAATTACCAAGTGAAGTTGGGATCATTAATGAAAATGTAATTGCCGAAAGATGATGTCATGAAAATACTAATGATGAGATTATAACTTGAATTGAATTCAAGTACCAATCTTAGCAATAATATGAGAAATGGGTAGATCAATAAAAGAGGTTAAAAATATCCAAGTAGGGTTGCTATCCCTAATTTTTGAAACTAAAATGGAGTTATCATTCATCTTTTACTTTACTAAGTGTGAATTTTGGGGACAAAATTAATTTTAAGGAGGGGTGAATGTTATATCCTCAATTTTCATAAAATTATATATATAAATAATTTGATTCATAATTTGTCCGATGTGTTACCTTTATGGCATCTATGCTTGTAGCACAGTTAAGTGAACAGAAGGAATTTGTAATAATGACTTTTCATATGATAAATGAAATAATGGAGGAAGTGATTATGCCCTTCTATAGTTTGTATTAAGAATATTATTGTCTTTTGTGAAAAGAAGGATGTTGGGGTCAGTGGTTAATGTGTTCAAACACCTTCCTTGCTAGCAGACTAGGGTTTTGGCTTATATCCCTCACCTATATGTACATGAGAAAAGGAAACTCCACTTTTATCCATTGGGTCAATATCTTTCTCTTTCTCCTTTCGTGGAAACTACTATGGTTCCTATATAAGGACCCCCAAGCATCCTCTCATCAACCGTGGGGGACATGACACCAGGTCTATGGAAACCCTCCAGAACCTCCTTCTCCTTTCTTATCTACAACACCATGGTGATACGCTGTTGTTTGGAGGTTGAAGTGAATATCTTGGTCACGAACAACGGGGTGGCCTTGAAGAGTCTATAGCAGTCTACAACATCATTTCTATTCAAGCTTTGTCATGTGGGACAAGGATACGACTATCTTGTTTCCTTGGCAAGGGGTGCATGACCTGCTATCTATGCGGGGTTTGCTGCCTGATGTTTGCCAAAAGAGGGTGATGTGTGGGGAGGATAGATGCTCGAGCACCTAGATCGTAACCAATAGTTGCACCACCATAGGTTTGGCAGTGTGGGAGGAGGTTAGGAGAGTGGCGGAAGGCCAACTCCCTGGATTGCATTATGAGCAGGCGACACTTGCATGGCTAGGGCTCAACCCTTACATATAGTGCAAGTTTGGAGAGGTTCAAGCGGGCTATGCCATCATCATGGGTAGTCAGGGAGATGGAGGGTGAGAGGTGGGACTCGAGGATGAGATGCTGCAACATCATTAAGGAAACAAAACCCTAGGATTCAACACCTTTGGAGATTGGGATGTCGGGCCTAAAGGTGGTGTGGGTTGCAGTGCTGGTGACGTCACACAGGCATGTGGTACTTTGCGTGAGGCATCAGGCAAAGACGGCATCAGAGCCATCAGCTATGAGATCGTGGTGCTGAGTGTGTCTACAGCCAAGCTGTGAGGATGATGAAGGTGGAGAGAAAAACCATGGAACCTTGAGAGTGCTCCGCAACCAGCTGTTTTTTCTGTGCCTTGCGTGGGCACCCAACAACTTGGTTGGCAAAGGCAACTGGATGTGGAGGTGGCGGCGAACAGGTGCACACACTAGAGGAAGGAGTCGAGAGTCGCTCTGCGTAGGGAGGAAGGGGAAATAGAGTCAAGTGACTCTTTTACCCCTATAGGAGCATCCACAAAACAAGGGCACACTAGTATCTTTCCATAGTTCAAAGCGGTTTCTTATTGAGGTAAACATGATGACGTGGCAACTTTTGATTGGCTCAATTATCTCTATTTTGCAATAATCATAACTAAATATTGCTAATTCGGATGGGAACATATAATGTATGAAATTTGATCAAAAAGAGACGTGGAGTCCAAATAAAATATCAATGATACCTGATCTTCTTCCTATTCTAAAAATAGTGCAATATGTGTAAAAGTTGTAATTAAAATATAAAAATCCTAGATTTGGGTGTTTACATGTTGAAAACATTAAAAGCCTTTCTTTTATGCTATTATCTCATCTAGTTGAGCATAATGATAATAAATGTAATGATGGTAATAATGATAAGGTAATTAGGGTATCTAATGTGGATAATCTTTAATGTGTGGAATTAGGGTTAAAGATCCTAACTTGCTACGTTGTTAATGAACATATTTGATCTTAGTGATATTAATGAAAGAATAAGATGGATCTAGTAACTAGGGTTCACATAATGTTAATTATGCAGTGGAAATTGGGTTAATACCCTTATTCCTTATCCAAAACCTAAACCCTAGATTAGGATTGAGTAAGGTATAATGTATTTATTGTGATTGGTGACACTTTAGAATTTACATGATGTAGATTATATGATGATTTCTTGATTTTTCTTGCTTGATTGGACAATATGCTTGAAGTATAATTGAATAATCTGCATGGAAAAGGTATGAAACTATGCCTAAGAATATTCATTGTAGTTTCTTGGAGATTTCTTTGCATGGTTTGAAGATATTTGCCTGCTTATTTATTTCATTCCATGCAAACTTTAAAGTGACTATGACTATCACATTATATATGAACATGACTAGCCCAATTCTAGGCCACATCCAGATCTATGGAAAGGCCATCTGCCTGGATAGGGGAATGCATATTTTAATACCATCCTGGATAGGGGGTACATGAAAAGTCACCCTCTTGGATAGGGGAGACATGATGAAGTCACCCGCCTAGATAGGGAGAGACATGATGAAGTCATCCTACTGGATAGGGGAAGATAGTGAATACTATAGAATGAGGCCTTGAGGGGTTATGACTGAGGATGGAGAAACCTAGATTGGGTAGTCATGGTGAAAATGTTAAATTTGGTTTGTTAAACATTGATTGTTGAATTGTGTTGTTATTATTACTTGTGAAATCCCCCCCACATACCGGTATGACTTGTCATACTAACCATGTTTTGTTTCATGGCGTTTTAGGTATATGATGATATATATGATAAGGGACATGGAGATAAAGATGAAACCATGTGAAGAGAATAATCTAAGTAAGGAGGACTTAGATAGACAATTATTCTCTATGTACAGTTTTGGTAATGAAACTTCATGTAAGCATTTTGTTAACAATATTTGTGAATTAATAAAATTATTTCTTTTACTTATTAATTGCTAAATCTGGATCCTTGCGAAAATTTGTAGGTAATGGCACTCATCTTTTTGGCCTTACTTAATTGAGGGTTGATGAAAAGTGTGGTCGTTACAGATACACTTTATGAAACATGGGAGAGATTTAAGGATTTTCAACACCTTTGTCCTCATCATGGTTTGACCAACTAGTTGCTACTTCAAACTTTCTATAACAATCTATTATACAACACCTGTATGAGTATTGATGCTGCTGCAAATGGAGCTCTAATGAGCAAGTCCTATAGTGAAGCATATCTATTATTGAATATTTGGTACTGAACCACAATCAGTGAAGTTCTAAAGGGAACAACCAACCCTTCTCCTCCACCAGCTGAAGTGAGAAATATAGTGGGATGGACATTGTAGACGCAATAGATCTCTTTGTAGCTAAACTTGGTGCCTTGACTCAAAGGCTCAAAAAGCTGACCACTAACTCTGTTCATACAGTTGAGCAAGTGTGTGAGGCGTGTGGAGCATCCAGTCACAACTCTTCTTCTTGTTTTGCACCATAAATGAACGCCATGGAGATGCCAGAGCATGTCAATGTTGTAGGAAACTTCAACATTAGACAAGCCTACAATCCTTTCTCAGATACCTACAATCTAGGATGGAGGGACCATTCAAACTTTTCTTACAAGAACAACAACTCTCAAAACCAATAGCAGCAAGGTCAAGCTCAAGGTCAACATCCAATGAGCATTGGCCAACCAATATATGCTAACCGTCTAAAACCACCGGGATATAGCAACAACAACAATAGGAACTTCAACCAGCTTCAACAAATGACTCAACCACAAAAAAAGTCCATCTTGGAGAGTCTTCTTGAGACTTTTATGACTACACAAATTTATCAGAATGATGAGTTTCGGGCACACAACAATCTCTTGACGGATTCCATCACAAAATTTTCTACTAAAGTTGATGGGATTGTCACCCATACCAAGATGTTAGAGAACTAGATTGCTCAACAAGCTTTAGCCAACCAAGGAGAACCTTCAGGTTCTTTTCCTGGTCAACCGGTTATGAATCCCAGTGAAACATGTAAATATGTGACTTTAAGGAGTTGGACAGTCATAGGAGGGACTTCACCGCCTTCCAAGAGGAAATCTGAAGATGTTTTTGACACCACTGTGAAGGAGACTGCTGAAAACCAAAGGAAGAAATCTGCTGGAAATCTGCATCAAGATGACTCTTCTTGCAAGTCTAATGCTCCTTTCCCTCACATGTTTGCTAATACCAAAGATGATATTAAGTTTAATAAGTTTATGGACATCTTGAACACGCTATATGTGAATATGTCTTTAGTTAAATTCATAGTTGAAATGTCCTCGTATGCTAAGTTTTTGAAAGACATTCTAACAAAGAAAAGAAGATCTGATCAAGTTGAAACAATTATGTTATCTGAAAGGCTAAGCTCTATCATCTAGAAATGTATGCCTAAAAAACTAGATGATCTAGGTGCTTTCACTCTCCCTTGCAAGATTGGAAGGCCTTGTTGATCTTAGTACTAGCATCAACTTGAAACCTATTTCTCAGTGGCAAAAACTTGACTTGGAGACTTGAAACCAACATCAATGACAATTCAATTAACTGATCTCTCAATCAAATATCCTAGAGGGGTGATTGAAGATGTTCCCGTATAGATAGGGAAATTTTTTGTTCTATGTGATTTTGTAGTCCTGGACATGCAAGAGGATCCAAAAAAACTAGTCATTTTTTGAAGACCATTCATCCCTACTGTAGGCTGTCTTGTTGATGTTAGGGAAGGAAAAATGACCGTCAGAGTTGGAGATGAAGAACTAGTGTTCTCTATTTATGATGCCATGGAAACATCCAACTCTAAGGAGTATCTTTGTTTGATAGATGCTATTGATATGCTTCTCGAGGAAGAAAAGAATTATGTTGAGACTATTCTTGATGATTTTGAAAGAGAAGATAATGAAGAAGACACAAAAGTCACATCCAATGAGGAGAATCCTGAAGCCTTGAAGATTTCAAAAAGTAAGGAAGAATCAAAGGAGAATGAGGAAAGAAACACTGCTGCTCTAATTAAACAGGTATAATTAAAACCCCTCCCATCAGGGTTGAGGTATGGTTTCTTAGACCCAAATTCCACCTCTCCAATCATTATAAATTTTGAATTGAATGAAGAACAAGAAGAATAAATTGTTGAATGAACTTAGAAGCTATGAAGATGTTGTAGGGTACTCAATTGATGACCTTAAAGGAATTAACCCATTTGTATGCATCATATAGATTTAGAATAAATTGCCAAACCTTGCATAGATCCTCCAATAAAGCTAAATCAAAATATGATGGAAGTTGTTAAGAAGGAAATTTTCTAGCTCAAAGATGCATGAATTATATATCTCGTCAGTGATAGTCCTTGGGCAAGCCCTATACATGTCATACCCAGGAAGGGAGGAACTACTGTAATAAAAGGGGAATTTGACAAATTAATTCAAACAAGAATCGTCATTGGATGGTGAATGTGTATTGATTATAGAAAATTTTGATAAATCCACTAGAAAGGACCATTTCCCCTTTCCTTTTATTGACTTAATGTTGGAAAGACTTGCCCGTCACTCTTACTTTTGCTATCTTGATGGGTATAGTGGGTTCTTCCAAATTCCTATTTACCACCTGATTAAGAAAAGACCACTTTCACATGCATCTATGGGGCGCATGCTTATAGGAAGATGCCTTTTGGGCTTTGTAATGCACCCGCCACCTCTCAGAGGTGTATGATGGCAACATTCTCTGATTATATTGAAAAGTTTACGGAAATATTTATGGATGACTTTAGTGTTTATGGACACTCTTTTGATGATTGTTTGCTGAATCTAACTGAAGTTTTGTAGAGATGTCAACAAGTCAACCTCGTTCTTAATTGGGAGAAGTGCCATCTTATGGTGCAAACATGGGTTGTACTAGGCCATGTCATTTCAAGTAGGGGAATTGAAGTGGATAAGGCAAAAGTAGAAGCAATTGAAAAGATGCCAACTCCAAAAAACATGAAAACAGTTCATAGTTTTTTGGGATAGGCAGGGTTCTACAGAAGATTCATAAAGGACTTTTACAAGATTGCAAAGCCTATATGTTCCTTTCTAGCCAAAGATGCTGGGTTTGTATTTTATGATGACTACCAAATAGCCTTTCGGACACTAAAAGGATGCTCTTATTTCAGAACCTATCATCCAACCACCAGACTGGAGTGCTCCTTTTGAAGTAATGTGTGATGCAAATGATTACTCTATAGGAGTAGTTTTGGGGAAAAGGAAAGATAAAAAACTCCATGCCATCCACTATGCAAGTAAGACCTTAGACGATGCGCATATCAACTATGCCACAACTGATAAAGAGATGCTTGCTATAGTCTATGCTTTTGATAAGTTCAGACAGTACCTAGTGGGTTCCAAGGTCATTGTGTACATGGACCATGTTGCAATTAGGTACCTTATGAGCAAGAAGGATGCCAAACCTCATCTCATCCATTGGATACTGCTATTACAAGATTTTGACTTGGAAATCAAAGATAAGAAAGAAATACAAAACAATGTAGCTGATCATTTCTCATGTCTATCAACTAGTGTTGAAGACAAGGTTCCAATTGATGAAAATTTGCATATTGAGAAGTTGTATGTGGTAAACTCTCTTGCTATGCCATGGTTTGCTGATTTTGCAAATTATCGAGCCACTGAATGCCTTCCCTCTGACTTCACATACCAACAAAAGAAAAAGTTCCTTCATGATGTTAAATTCTATTATTGGGATGATCCCCTATTTTTTAAGCAATATGCAGTTGGGCTTAGTAAGAGATGCATTCTTAATGAAGAGATTGCAAGTGTGATTTTAGATTGTCATTCCTCTCCTTATGGTGGACACTTTGGAGAGTATAAGACTTCAATGAATATTCTTCAAGCATGTTTCTATTAGTCAACTCTATTTTGTGATGCACACATGTTTGTTAAATCTTGTGACAAGTATCAAAGATATGGAGGGATTTCAAAAAAGGACGAGATGCCATTGAATTAAATCCTAGATATACAAGTCTTCTATGTGTAGGGAATAGACTATATGGGCCCTTTTCCATGCTCATGTATCTACAAGTTCATCCTAGTAGCATGTGACTATGTATCCAAGTGGGTAGAGGCAATCCCCACTCAATCACCATATGACAAGTTTGTGATAAAAATATTTCAGAAGACTATTTTTCCCAGGTTTGGAGTCCCAAGAGCAATCATATCTGATGGTGGAAGCCACTTCAATGAAAGAAACTTCAACATCCTACTCAACAAGTATGGAGTGAAGCATAAGGTGTCCACACCGTATCATCCTCAAACGTCAGGTCAGGTGGGATCTCCAATAGGAAACTAAAAGCTATATTACAAAAGACCATCTTTAGCTCAAGAAAGGATTGGGCATTGAAAATAGATAATGCACTATGAGCTTACACGATGACTTTCAAGACTTCAATTGGCACGACTCCATTCAAGCTAGTTTATATCGAAGTCTTGTCACTTACCTATACAATTGGAACATAGAGCACCATGGGCGATCAAATTCCTCATCTATGATATGAAGAAAGTAGGAAAAAAAAGATTGCTTCAATTCTAGGAGCTTGAAGAACTTAGAATGGATGCATATCAGAACCCAAAGATCTATAAAGAAAAGATAAAGAGATGACATGACTAAAGAATCAAAGTCAAAGAATTCAAAGAAGGAGACAAAGTTCTGCTATTCAATTCTAAACTTAAATTCTTTCCAGGGAAATTAAGATCTAAGTGGTCTGGACCATTCTTAGTCTTGAAGGTCTATCCCTACCAGACAATAGAGCTGCAAGGGAAGGAATCAACATTCAAGGTTAATGTATAGAGACACAAGATGTACACTAATGGGGAAGAGATTAACAAGGGAGCCTCTTGCTTCCTCCAAGATGCATGATCCAAGAGCTGAAGAGTCTCACTCCATGCTTTTAATGGAGGAACTTGTGGGAGTTGACCCCACATTAGGATAGATTTCTTTAATTAGTTTCAATCAAGAACATTTTTTATTTCCAAAAATAATTTTGTCACCGATGAATGTAATAATGTATACCCTCATACATACATATCATCATCTCTGTAGGTGCTGACCAAAAGAAGACAAATTCTACAAAAATTGATGAAGACACGACATGTCTTTATTTGCACACACGTGTCCACCACTCACAGATGGGCGATTATGCAACACTCAAGAACAAACGACGTGTTCTATTTTCAACACGCTCGTGCATGGTCATAGAAGACATCTATTGGAAACCCACACAACATGTTTTTAATCAAAAAAGACATGTCCTCTAGATCATTCCAATGCAATGTGTTTTTCTAGAAAAACACACGACATGTCTTTATTTGAACACATCTTGTCATTATAAGGTTGAGAGTACTATGCATATATTTTAAATGTTATACATCATGTTTTAAATCAAATATGACATGTCACAATGTTCATTTGGATGGCTCATTTTTTGAAAGAAACACACGTCATGTCTTTATTTGTACATGACATAATGTTATCAGTTTGGTGACTTCAAGCTAGGATCCTAGAAAGTTACACGATGCGTTTAAAGTGGAACACTCCGTTTCCTCTTTAGTCAACACAAATTTCAAAAGGAGCAGGAGATTTGTACATGGGAACACATACTTTCCACAAAAAGATAGGTGGTGTCTTTTTTTCAAGAAGTTTGGATTTTAACCCTGATCTCCAGCCGCCTCTCTCACTTCCATTCACAATTATCTGTGTCTTGCAGCCGTGTGTACATTGTCTTAGGCGTGTGTGACTCCACCACATCTGAGCGACAACTCAAGCACCTCCTCTGCCACCCTACATAGCTTTGAAGTAGTACCAAAGTAACTCCGCGCCATCACTCCTCCAAAGCAACCATCACTTCTCCATCCGAGGACACCGCCCAAGTCACCACCATGATTTTGCAATAGCTAAATGTCTCTTCTCTACCTCAACAAAGCAAAGCAGCTCCCTCACTGCCTCTATCAAGCTTCACTTCATAACCAGATAGACAATACATGCCGTGAGCAGTCGAGGTCACACCGTGCAAAGAAATTTCCTTCCCCAACCTCCGAACACCGCTAATCTCTAGGTACACACTATGTCCTCCTAAAGATATGTTATGTCTTCCCCTTGGTTGTTTAACCTTTCTCACATAATACATGCCGTGTCCCAGACTATTCCAGCCAATTCTTAGCGATAATGGCGCCGGTTAAGCAAACATCAAACTGCAGGCATGGACCAAGCTCATTCTCGGCCCCACCTATGTCTCCACAACTCATTCAAGGTGACTGCAGAGGAAGACCCCACATATCAATTCCTCATCTCTCGTAGGGTCCACCTTACCCATTTTTCTTGTGATCAAACAATGGGACCCTTAGGATTCAAGGATGAAGTCAAGGAGCACCTTAAGGAGCTGGGCCTCAAGTATATCTATTGCACGGTGAGAAACACTTACCCTCGCCTTGTTTATGATTTTCTTACTACCTTAAAGGATGAGGAGGACCCAAAGAACTGGCTTGAACCATTTGCTTTCATCAACTTTTGCTTGTTGGGGCAAAGCTACATAATCACTTTCAAGAGGTTCTGTGAGCTCTTAGAGTGCCACTATGAGGGTGCATTGTCTTACCCTATGACTTTTCATAATGATGTCTTCTATAGTGAGATCATTGATGAGGAGAGGCATGAGTCCAAGAAGGTAACATCAACAACCATCCATAACCCAATATTCAAATATGTCCACCGACTTCTCAGCATGTGTCTTTGCTAAGAAAGAAATCAAAGGTGTATGTGGGAAGCATGATTTGTTTTTTCTATGGGGTACGACATATGATTTTCATATCAATGCAGGTTAGTTCATTGTCAACATGTTCTTTGATATAAAGAAAATCAAGAAGAGAGAATCTGGTGACACCATGTGTGGTGGGCTTATCACACACCTAGCTAGGAAGTTGGGTGCGATCTCACAGGTCTCGAGACTACACCAGGGAGGAACCTGGTGGATATAAAATATTTACTCTCTTTTGGTCTGATTGATAAGGCCCACAATGATTACACAAAGTTGGAACAATATTTTTATGATTATCAATACATTGATCTTCCTGACTTGGAGATTATCACCTTAAAAAATAAAGACAATTGGATGTTCGACTTCACTAGAAAATATGATGGCACTACTGAGGAGAGAGCTACTCCAAATGCACCTACTACATCAGCCACAACTCAGCCACACACAGCTCCCCCTCCACCCTCTACAAGCACTAAGACTGAGTACACTTGGGCTATGCCTGATGTTAGGCATCTTTATGGCTATACTTAGTAACATTTTGACCACCTGGATAGCCACTTAGATATGATGGGTCAATAGTTTTCAGTGATGCATGAGATGGTCCAACACATGGATATGTGGAACATCTCTCAGGGCCACTATCTGATGCACCAACCTCACCAACAACATCTAGAGCCTACTCCACAACCCATGCCAGTTGACATTCCTAATGACGATGACTTGCTCAACCAATACTTCACTACTGGTCACGGGGACAGTGGCTCTTCTTGATGATATCGTCCATGACAGGTATCCGGTTGCTTCTACCTTAGGTTTGATTGATGCAATGAGGACACTACAAATTTCAAGCTTAGGGGGGTGCGACTGGTCGGTAATGTAGTTGTAGTTGTTTAGTCATTTTCATTATCTTTTCTCTAGTTCTCTAGTTCTTGCTTTTAGTTTCTTCTTTTCTCGTGGAAAGTTTAGTATGATGTGAGGCTTATGTTGTATAATGAACTATTTTTCTTCCTAGTTTAAACTATCTTCTCCTCCCTTATAAGAATTTTTATTTGAAGAAATTGTAAAAGAGCATGCATGAATCAAATGAAACTTTATGGTCACCAACATGTGCTTAATTTTAGATTTATGTTTGTAGCCTGCATTTTCATCTTTTTCATCTTGGATTGCCTAATACAGATAATTGGTAATGAACTTTGTGAATATGTCAACTTTATATCACTACCTAGAACACGAGTTGCCTTTGCCAAACCTCTAGTTATTTTACAACCACCCTTTTTTAGTGAAAAAAGTTGAAATCAAATGAATAGAATCTAGCTAATGTTGTAATTTAGTTAACTCTCCTTTGTTCTGAAAAAATTTAGTGAAACCCATGGCCAATTTGAATTCCCTTTTGGTACACTTCACCTTAATTACCTCATAAAAAGATGGCTAAAACCGCCCACATGTCATACTAATATAATGTAAGTCTGATCTGGCCATGACGACAAGGTGATGTCCTAAAAAGAGGGTAAAATACCCCAACCAGAACTCCTCATATGCATAAGCCTACATTAGCAACTAAGTTGTGGGACCCCTAATCTGATACCTTATCTTTTGGGAAAACAAGGAGTTAAAGCTACTATTTATTACATTAATTAAGATTCCATCTTTTGCATCCCTAATAGCTAAAAGTTTTGTTGTAGCTTCACTGATTGTTTGGCTTGGTCATCCAAGTTGTTGAAAACTACTAGAGGGGGGGTGAATAGAGTTTTATAACAATTTTAACAATTATTTAACTCAAACAAACAACCACAAAGATATTGGACAAGAAGACAAGAGTTTAGAGTGGTTCCAACCTTAGCAAACACTAAGGAAGTCAGTCCACTACCCGGTTGCTTACCCAACCGGGATTTGAAAAGAAATTTATTTTATTACCTCGCTAGGATTTTACATAAAATAAAATTTCTTTTCCTAAACCCTTCAAGCAGCCTTCACCTAGAAGTAATCGCCCAACCTTGAAGCAGCCTTCACCTAGAAGTAATTGCACCACCTTGAAGCAGCCTTCCTCTTGAAGTAGCTTCCCGTTGCAATAGCCTTCTTGAAGTAGCTTCCTGTGCGATAGCCTTCTTGAAGTAGCTTGAAGTCCCCTTCTCCACCTGAGAAGTCAAACTCTCTCCAATCTGCAGCCTCCAATCCTAGGAGTAGCAAGGAGAATACAAAGGATAAAAAGGAACAAGAAAGAAAATAGAAATTACAACTTATCCTTTTAAGCACAAGGCTTGATTTGCCTATATCAAGCGTATTGATCTCCTAACCAATGAGTGTAGAAGTGTAAGTGTTGTAGTAAGGAGATGCTAGCCTATAGGACACGAATTTGAGCTAAGGGGAAAGTAGGCCAATGATCACAGTGCTCAATTTGCTTGCAACAGATTGCTCAAGTATGCTCAAGTATTTTCTCAAGTGTAGCAAGTGTAAAACAAGTTGAGTTTAGGTGTCCTATGGCTTGTCCTATTTATAGGAATGGCCTAAGGATGCTTAAGGACGTTCTAGACAACTTCTAGGGGTTTCTAAGTGCTTAACTAGCCGTTAGGTACAAAGTTGTTGCTTTAACAATGACTAATTAATTAATTCTACAGTTGCTGTCAGAGACTATCTCGGTCGACAAATGGTCGACCGAGATACCTACTCGGTCGAACTTTTGTCGACCGACAGGCTCTCTGGAACAAGTGATTTGCAACGTCTTTCATCAACTGCCAACTAACTTTTCTGTTGTGTCTAACGGCTACTTTGGATCTTTCTCGGTCGAGAAGATTGTCGACCGAGAGTGTCTCAGTCGAGGAGTTTGTCGACCGAGATTGATCCTGTTTCAAGGTTTCAATTTAGGCACTAATTATGTGTGTGAGTGTGCATAAGTAATCCTATTTGAATGGGATGACTTGTCTAACTGTGGTGTTTAGCTAGGGAGAATCTAACGCTTAATTTACATGCAATTCTAAGTACTTGTACATTATATTTTTTGTACAAATTTTTACAACAGTGATTACATTGCATGAAAAATATAAATATGTAAGCTTGTAGATTTTCCCTTGTTGCTTTGTCATCCTGCACACTCAAGTAGCTCGTTAGATTAATAAGAATGAAATGTTTGTCATAATCAAAACAAAGGGATTTATAGATGTCCATTTAGCCAACAATCTCCCCCTTTTTGAAGATGACAAACATTTCCAAAATATAAATAAAGGAAATATAAAACATATGAGTTTCATACCTTTAGATTACCTTTTGTAGCTTTTTCTCTTGTGTATAAAATGTGTGCTTATTATTCCCCATGAATTATGGAACATGAAATCCAGATCATTTGGGAATATAGCAACTTTCAATGTAAAGCCAAGAGTTTATTTATGAAACTCATTAATTGCTATATTTTAGTTTTATATTTATCTCTCCCCCTTTGTCATTTCAAAAAGATAACCGTTAAGAATAAAAGACTCCCCCTTAATTAGATACTATGCTCCCCCTTAGATAGATATTCTACATGGATTTAATATCATTTTTGTCTAATTTAGCCACAATTTGTTTCTCAATCATGTGCAAGGGATGTTAAGCCTTGAAATGATATGAGATCCTGTTAGGTTTATGGCATATGTATTGATTTCTCATCCATTTTACAAGGGATGTTAAGCTCATAAAATGATATGAGAATCCTTTAATCTCAGAGTACATAAAAGTGTCTCCATCAAAATGCAAGGGATGTTAAGCCCCGATTTGTTTAGAGAGTTCCTTTAAGTACAAGTTATATCATTTTTCTGAAATTCATAGATTTCTTCATAACCAAAAAGAAAAAAATACTAAGGTCGTAACAAGCTCCAAATAATGTTTTTGTAAGCTTATTAATCAAATAATCAAATTTGTTTTGATGAGCTCCCCCTTAATCTTACAATTAAAGCAATTTAAGGCTTCTAAGGTCACAATTGATTTTGATTTTGACCTTTATCAAAAGTATACGAAGATTAAGTACATTAAAATGATGTCCATATAAAAACCAAGAGCTTGTGTTTAAGTAGCACCAATATCAAAGCAAACATCTTCCAAGGTGGAAACGGTTTAGCCAATATTATCTTCAACATGATTTATTTTGCAAATATATTTAGTTTTATTGCAAACTTGACAACAGAAACCTTCTCGGTCGACGATCTTTCGACCGATAGTGTTTTCGGTCGAACAGTTTCTCGACCGAGAATGTGTCTGGATTTGTTTCATAGCTGTTTTAAGTAATTGTGTCAATTTTGCCACAATTTTAAAGGTTGCATTTTTATTTATTACTTCCCTTATTTTGTATGTTCTACAATGATGATCTTATAATCTATATTTTGAATAAGTCTCACAAAACAAATATCCATTGGAATCAAGTAAAGATGGCCAATTTCATTAAAAGCATGTATTACAAGCATAGAAAGATAGACACATCATATAGAGATGACCCATTACAATTATTCAAAAGATATCATTACAATAACTCCAACATTAACTGGAAAGACTTAAGGATTACATCAATGTCAGGGTCTTTCCCAAGAAAAGGCTCAGTTCCATAATACTGGACCAATGTTTGCCAATCTAAAGCACCTGTCTTAGTTAGAGCATATGCTTCCAAGAATGTAGGTACTCGGTCAAATCGGAAATGAGCGGCAATATCTTGCAGTTGCATGGATGAAAACTGAGTGTGTGTAAGATCCACAGATGGTGGAGGTGGAGTTTGATAATAGTTGTATGAAGGATTGTATGGATTGAGCATGCCAGGATTTAAAGAATACGGATATTCATCAGGTTGGTTTGGTGAAAGGGTTTGCATTCTTTTTCCAACTAGGTTGATAGGACTTCCCTTTAGGCTTATAACCTAGTCCTCTTCTCCCAATTTGATGATAGGAATTATCTAAGATTTGATCAAGAATGCCATTATTATTTAAATTACTGACTTTTTGTTGTAACTTGGCAATCTCTTCCATTCTCTTCTTAATATCAAGTTTTGCTTGGTCTAGATTAGATGATAATAAATTTCTTTCTTTAACAATAGTGTCATAATCTATATGAGTGCATAATAATGGTTGTTTTTGAAGATCGTTTACTTGAGTCTGCAAGTTTGAATTTTCAACAGAAAGGAGCTTGCAATCGGCTTCCATAGATTTTAACTTAAGATCAGAATATTTATTTCCCTCTTTGAGATCCTCATTTTCAGATGCAAGAGCAAGAAGTTTAACATTTAGATCATCATTTTCTTTATTTGATTTCTTTAATTTCTTTTTGCACTCAACATATTTATTATGTGTCTCTTCAATAATAGCAACTAATTCTTCTTTAGATAAATAAAAAAGACTTACCTCTTCTTCTTCTTCACTAGTTGTAGCAATAAGACATTCTTTGTGCTCTTCCTTTGATCTCCATGGGCATCCGGTTGTTTTGTGGCTTGTTCCTAAACACCAATTGCAGCATGTTGTGGTTTTTTCCAAACAGCACCTTTCACCATTTCCCTCCATTCTTCAAGACCTGGTTAGGGTTCCTTGAAGCCTGCTCTGATACCAACTGAAAACTACTAGAGGGGGGGTGAATAGAGTTTTATAACAATTTTAACAATTATTTAACTCAAACAAACAACCACAAAGATATTGGACAAGAAGACAAGAGTTTAGAGTGGTTCCAACCTTAGCAAACACTAAGGAAGTCAGTCCACTACCCGGTTGCTTACCCAACCAGGATTTGAAAAGAAATTTATTTTATTACCTCGCTAGGATTTTACATAAAATACAATTTCTTTTCCTAAACCCTTCAAGCAGCCTTCACCTAGAAGTAATCGCCCAACCTTGAAGCAGCCTTCACCTAGAAGTAATTGCACCACCTTGAAGCAGCCTTCCTCTTGAAGTAGCTTCCCGTTGCAATAGCCTTCTTGAAGTAGCTTCCTGTGCGATAGCCTTCTTGAAGTAGCTTGAAGTCCCCTTCTCCACCTGAGAAGTCAAACTCTCTCCAATCTGCAGCCTCCAATCCTAGGAGTAGCAAGGAGAATACAAAGGATAAAAAGGAACAAGAAAGAAAATAGAAATTACAACTTATCCTTTTAAGCACAAGGCTTGATTTGCCTATATCAAGCGTATTGATCTCCTAACCAATGAGTGTAGAAGTGTAAGTGCTGTAGTAAGGAGATGCTAGCCTATAGGACACGAATTTGAGCTAAGGGGAAAGTAGGCCAATGATCACAGTGCTCAATTTGCTTGCAACAGATTGCTCAAGTATGCTCAAGTATTTTCTCAAGTGTAGCAAGTGTAAAACAAGTTGAGTTTAGGTGTCCTATGGCTTGTCCTATTTATAGGAATGGCCTAAGGATGCTTAAGGACGTTCTAGACAACTTCTAGGGGTTTCTAAGTGCTTAACTAGCCGTTAGGTACAAAGTTGTTGCTTTAACAACGGCTAATTAATTAATTCTGCAGTTGCTGTCAGAGACCATCTCGGTCGACAAATGGTCGACCGAGATACCTACTCGGTCGAACTTTTTTCGACCGACAGGCTCTCTGGAACAAGTGATTTGCAACGTCTTTCATCAACTGCCAACTAACTTTTCTGTTGTGTCTAACGGCTACTTTGGATCTTTCTCGGTCGAGAAGATTGTCGACCGAGAGTGTCTCGGTCGAGGAGTTTGTCGACCGAGATTGATCCTGTTTCAAGGTTTCAATTTAGGCACTAATTATGTGTGTGAGTGTGCATAAGTAATCCTATTTGAATGGGATGACTTGTCTAACTGTGGTGTTTAGCTAGGGAGAATCTAACGCTTGATTTACATGCAATTCTAAGTACTTGTACATTATATTTTTTGTACAAGTTTTTACAACAGTGATTACATTGCATGAAAAATATAAATATGTAAGCTTGTAGATTTTCCCTTGTTGCTTTGTCATCCTGCACACTCAAGTAGCTCGTTAGATTAATAAGAATGAAATGTTTGTCATAATCAAAACAAAGGGATTTATAGATGTCCATTTAGCCAACAGTTGCATTTAGTGTTGCCTAGTTGATTGTTTCATTTACTGCGTTATCACCCTTACAGAACATAATTTTCTTTCTTGGATGTCTGATTTGAAATCAAGGCTATGAATATGAACATGATGATTATGATTGGTTTGGCCTCATTTACATCTTTCATTTCATTTGATCTATGCATGAGCTTGGCATTTGCTTGATTTGTGTTTCTATCCTCATTTTTCTTGATGACAAGCAATAGTTCAAGCTTAGGGGGATTTGATGTGCACATTTCATATCTACTTTTTTCACACATTCACTCACAAATTCAATCCATTTTGCCTTCCATTTAGCCTTTAATCATACTTAACCTACAATCTTTTAGTTATTTTACTTGTTGCATGATGTTGATTATAGGTAAACGTAAAAAATGATAAAATGAAGATAATCCAACCCAAATCTGACCTTACTTGGACCCCTCATTGATTTGCAACTGACTTAGAGTTAAACTTGAGCAGATAGCTAAAGACACATCATGTCTGATTTATAACACGTCGTGTAACTTTCTAGAAAGGGCTTGAAAAGTAAAGAACACATCGTGTGTTATTTAACACACTGCCATGTAAGTTTCCAAAGGCCTTCATGCCCAAACTACAGAGCAAGAGACACAATATGTCATCATTAAGACACAACATGTCTGCACATTCAAAGGCTAACTTCAAATTTTTTCCAACACACACGGTCATGTGTTTATTAGTACATGATGTGTGCTATCTACCCAGATTGACTCCTAGCAGCTACACAACATGTCTCTGTTGGAGCATTCTGTGTACTTATCATGAGGAAGCAGTTCAACATCCTTTACATGACGCCAATCAATTTTCTTTAGATTTTAATAGCAACCAACCCTCATTTTAAAAATGAGTGCAGTCACTTGGGGCGGTTATCACTCATCATTTTGAGACACTTTTCAGCCAAAAGAAGTTCTAGAGAAAGAGGAGGGAAATTTTGGGGAGGAAGAAGATGTTTCTTGGGAAAGAACATCCATTGTTCACCATTTCTTCTCCAAAAAATACAATAGAGCTTTTCTTCTCATTCAAGCTTCTCGGGAGAGAAGATTGTCTGAGTTGGAGCAACTTCAAGGGTGGAATTCTATCCTCTAGCTGAAGTTCTACTCCACTACCTTTGGTTCCCTTTTCTCTTTCTTATCTTTATCTATGCAAAACTTTGAAAATTCTATGATGTACTTGTTTTCTTCATTATGTGCAAGTAGAACCTTCTTCTTGGGCATGGGAGAGTAACTCCCATGAAATCACTCATGTGAACTTGGAATTTATATTGAATGTAGTTAATTTGCTTCTCCATGATTTCCTAGACTATTTTACTACTTGTATGCTTGATTGGCCACCTTTTATACATGTTTTATACTTCCTTATGATATTCAGGAGGATGTATGAGGGAGTAAGGAGTAAGTCTCATGGTAACATGTTCTTGACCATAGGAGTGGCTGGATAGTGTTGTGGGTTCAAGGTTGTGTTTGAATCTAAGAATAGACATGAAAGTATTATGCGAAGTTGAGAACCGTGTCATGTCACCAGAAGGTGCATGATGATGTCAACCTCCTTGCATATTAATGACATGCTTCAGTTTCATAGTTGCACATGATGTGATGGTGTGGTAGTGAAATCTTATGTCCAAGACCCTCTAAAATCTGATTTCAACCTTTAAATTTAAGTCCTTTTTTTGTTTACTCATCTTTTAGCTAATAACAATCAAACTATACTATTGTAATCTGACTTAGATTGTTGAATATTAGTTCTTTTGCACCTATCTAGCCTAGCTCCCTGTGGTTCAACTTTGACTACAATTGATCTCGTACACTTGTCGGTAATTGACGAGTCAAGACATACAAGAATTAAAACTCATTTTATTTATATAATCAACACTAATTACAAGAAAAACCCTAGATATGGATAAATTGCATAAAAGCCCTTAAAAGCACATATACAGAAAAACTTACTCAAACAGTGTCCAGACTGGACCAAACTTGAAACTTAACTTTGTCACATAATATAAAAGAATATATTAGGGTTTGATTAAGGTTTAATGCATCCAATCATGATAAGCAAGCATGTTCAACCAAAAATCAAGGTCAAGGGTCTTACAACCATAAACCCCTAATAAGGATTTTGCCCCTGAAATCCTACACAAACAAGGATGGGTACTTCCTACGCATCTCATCATATAACTACCATGTAGCTTCCTCCATACCACGGTGATGCCACACCACCTTCCCTAAGGTTATATCCTTATTCCTAAGCTTCTGCGCATGCCTATCCAGGATCAACACCAGACCCCCAACATAGGAAACATCCTCCTCAAACTTAACCTCTACTGGATGTATCATTTGCTCTATATTAGGGTGACACTTCCTCAACTAGGAGATATGAAAGACATTATGAAACATGTGCAAGTCTAGTGGTAACTCTAGATTGTATTCCACCTTTCGAACCTATTCTAAGACAGGGTATGGTCCCATCAACCTAGGAGCCAACTTACCCACTTACCAAAACTCAGCACACCCTTCTAAGGGGAAGCCTTGTGTGATAACTTGGAATTTCACACTTTGAATATGACTTCTAAATTTTGACCTCACTCTTGTCCACACTTTAAATTTGATGTATACATGTATTTTTATGCACTTTTTCTCCATCTAGTATGCATGTATCACCTTGATGGTACTCATCTTGGTAAAGATAGAGTTTAATTTCATATTGTACACCTTTCCATTCCCTTGGATTTTTATAATATCTTTGTAAACTTTTCTAATCTATCCTTGTGCTCACGTTGAAGATCTCTTTCTTGCAGTTCCATGCACATTGTTTCGTCCAAATCAGAGCTTGTATGAGGGAGTTATGTCTAAATGAAGATTAGCCACTTTTCAAACCTAATTCTAACCCTTTTGCCTTTGATTTTATGCCTTTGGGCTGGCCTCTCAGGGCCCATTCCAAGGCATGCGACCCATAAAAATCCTCCCCTTTTTTCCTACTTTTTTATTTTTCCTTTAGCTCGATCCAGAGCCCCTCTCCTCCACCAATCATGAACCTTCATGCATGAGAAAATATTTATTGACCGTTGGATCAAGTCACACAGATAGACCCCTCACATCAGACGACCAGACATTTGTCCCCTTCTCTATAGTTGGTGCTTCCATCACAATTACTTTGCAGTAGCTTTGCGACTACCAATCCCCTACCTTCATGTCAGGACCCACTATTTTGATCAACATAAATATCAACCATTAGAGATAATCCCAAAACCTAAAACTAGATTATGAAATAAAACAATGAATTCTTGGCAAAGGCGATTAAACAATATACAAAAAACAAATATAAATTTTTGCTTTTTCTTTCTTCACAAATTCATAAATCAATGTCACCTCAAGGATATCACATTTAGATATCACAAATCTTATTCAACTCCATAAAAAACCAAAATCAAATCTTGTTCTCATATGCGGTTCAGTTTACATTAGATACATGTACACTGATGACCAAACTTAGTCTACAACCCATCTCAGGAAAGAGAGAGTACATGGACATTCTAATCTATGTAGGTTATGATATTTATATCTTCTTTGTCATGACCTCTCCTCTGAATAGCATTATACCTAAAAACATTTGAAACAACCTCATGAGACTCATATAGATCCCTAGTGAGTGGATACCTCCCACTCAAGCTAGGTACATGCATCAACATCAAATTAAGTATACTAAACTTAACATAAACATTCAGATATCAAAAAGTCTAGCAGATAGTTCTATAATAAGTCATATCTAACTTAGAATGGTAGTCTAATCCAACCGATAAGGTAATCAATTAAACCAATTATAACTTTGAAACATCTTTTAGAGCATGCCTATGAACCAATCAGCAGATACTTCTTAGTTCAAATTAAAAACCCTACTGCATGAGAACTAAGTCAAGTTCTAAGCATTTTTAATCAATACATAACAATAACATTATCTTTGTGACACTCCACCAGATAGACCAGGAACACATCCTGCAGTCCTAAAGCTGAAGTACACATAATACATATCTACCAAATAATACTATCAAATATCAATCAATCCAACTCATATTCATAATGGATATAAATCCCATCATTTATAACTTGTCAACATGACATATCATAATATGAAATAGAAAATGTCCATAGCAACATGGTTACTTTCCACAACAAGAAGCATAATCAACAATGATAAATCATCAAGTAGAAGTACAAGGAGTGTAACAACCATTCAAATCATGTTCTCCACGACTTATCATCTTTTAGTCATTTACCTTGAAACTACTTGGCTTGTACCTCACCAATTAGAAGTTGCCATGCCTGATTCTCGTATCAACGACTCACCGTCACTATCTTAGGGTTTAGCCAGCCACCCTAAGATATCAACAATAGACCCTAGCCACCTCAGGGTTTCCTAAAGAGGCTCACATCCTCATTTCTGATACACGATATAAGAACCAACAAAACAATATATCACATATTACAACATTTCACATATTTTCACATTTCACATATTTCATTTCATCAGAGTCTATTCCATCTGGACATAGAATTTCACAACAAAGATTTAGGGCCAGAGCCACTCCAGATGACTCACTCCTAAATCTTGGTGGTCTAACCTTTAAGGTCTCGATCCACACTCCAAAAATCCTTCTCGTAATTCATCGATTACTACAAGGAGATCCGTTTTGTTTCCCCTGTGTGGTCCTTAGGAGAAACTAACGGTGTTCAAGGCACCTAACTGGATGTTCCATCATTTCACTTATTATGAATCTCTTTTACTCATCTTAAAATAATTCAAAAACATCATATATCATATTTGTGTATTCTCACGTAACTAGAATAACATGAAATAGATTAAGTTTATCAATAAGGACAATGATCAAAGCAAGAAGCACAATAAATCTGTAGATTGCAACACATATTTTTATTTCTATCTTCTACATCATCTCATACAAATCATCAACAGTGGGCTTTCAGCCCGAGACATAATCTTATTGTCCAACATTTACCCCATTAGGGTTTTATCATCATCAGTGGGCTTTCAACCCTAGACATAATCTCATTATGCAACATTTATCCTTATCAGGGTTTCTCAAATGTAAGGAGTGCATATTAAATTCAATTTCAACATATTTTTTATCAGTTCGTTGTATATCACAGTTCTTAACAAATATTAGCAGAGGTGTTAGAACTAGAAATAGTAAAATCATATAGATATCATGTATCATTCATCATGCTCATAATAGACTTATCATACAACATATGCTTGTTCCATTCAATATCAATATATGCTAATAAATTTCATGCATATACTTGCATAACAGACTTAGTTCTCTTCTTTTTTTATTTCACATTTTTCAGATGAGGTTACTAATGAACAAATATTGACTATCATTTGAAGTTTGTACTATTAGTCCATTCTCAGAGTACAAGTCACAATTCAAGAACACATTCTTATAAATCAAATTCAAATACTTGAATTTTATCTTTTAGTTGAATTCAACTATAGTTATGTGCATCCTTTAATCCCTCATTTGAGATTGTCATTCACTAGCATCATCAAACTCGTCATTTTAGGGTAAGAATTACATTCTTATAATCATCTACTGATTCCCATCTTTTTCCTTCATTTTATATTCAGTAGTCTCACTTCTTTCATTTCATGTTTATTACATTATTCAGACCAATCTTTCTTGATTCACTTTACATACAATGCTTCTCTGCTACTTAACATTGATCAAAGTTTAGTTCTTAGTACATTTCATTTAATTTGGGTTAAGCCACATGTAATTAAAATGAAAGATAAAATAATTCATCATACTAACTTCATTAGTTTCATCTTTAACTTACAATCACCATTAAGTACATCTTTTTTATATTGTATCTTATATTTAGATAAGTATACCATGTCATTAACTACTAACACAATTTCCATAATCAATAGTAATCATTCTTTATTGTAGTTATGTGAATAAAAGTATGATTAAACCTTCTCATTGTATTTAAAACATCAAAACTTAACTACCATCATTAATCAAGCTTCAAACAATGATAGTTAAGCATACACTCATCCAAATAAACCCTAATTAGATGACTAATTTGAAAATGGGTCATTACACTTCATGCCATTTTGGCCACGATGGCCACCCCCATATGGTATGACTTGAGACCCATTGCCTTCTCACCTATTATTTTCATTTCATTTTGTGACCTACTGCTTCCCCTTTCCTCTTCTCCTTTCTCAACCTGCACAATGGTGCCTTGCGGTCGCATTTTGGGTGTTTCCTCCACAGGTCCCCTCCGACCAAACTGAACCCTCCCCCATGATGGCGAGGGAACGAAGAGTGGAGGCGGCTTGTTTCCAAGCTAGTTTCCAACCTCCTTGCCTATTTCATGTACACTCTAGTGAGCCACGCCGAAACCGAGTTGCACCCAGGCGTGGGCCTATCTCCACGAAGGAGACGAGGGACAAGCTGTCAGATTTGTTTTAGATGGCAGATCTCTTCCAGTCACACATGCTCTCTTTCTCTCTCTCTTTCACTCACCTAGTGCCTTCCCCCTCCTCGACTTCATTGTCTCCCTCTACACATCCCACTCATGATGAATCAAGGGCCGCCACAATGACGTCGGGCTCGCGTGTCCCTGCTCACATGACATCATCTCCACTGACTGCTCACCACCTGCATCAGACCCCTCCAATCCACTACCAGTCACCTCCAATCACCCGTGATTGCATCCCTCTACCGGCCACCATGCCAGGATGATCTGCAAACCGCTCGATGCAGTTTGCATGGGGTGAGACATTGTGTGCGTGCCCTTCATGGGCCGACCCTCAACTGTTGTCCTTTCAGCCCAATTCTTGGTCCTCAATGGAGTGGACCTACTCTAGAATCTACTCATGGATCATAAACTGTACTCTACTTGTAAGTTCCCAAATGAAGATCTGCTTCTCTCTAGACTCTAAGATTTGAAATGCAATAAAAATGGGTATACTTGAATCTAGAAATGGGTACATATCTCTGATCTCCCTGTTTAATATCTTTCTATCTCTCATTGTTATTGCTTTTACATATATATTGCCTGTGTGAAATATTTGTGCCATTCTATGGACGGACGCCCAAGTCCACTCGCCTTTATCTACGTAGACATTAGGAGTGTGGACCTAGGATAATAAAGAGTTCTGTGACACCTTGAGATACACAAAATCTCCAACTTGACACTCCAATGGTCTGTGACGATTATCATCATACGCCTTTTGTCTGTCCTGGGCTGCCTTCAACTGTTGCTATATCACCTTGATCTTCTCTATAGTCTGTTGTACCAACTTAGGACCCAATAGCTGATACTCACCTGTCTAATACCAACAAAGAGGTGACCGACAACACCTTCCGTACAAAGCCTCAATACGGTTCCATATATATGCTTCTATAATTACTGTTGTTATAGGAAAACTCAATCAAGCTCAAATGTACATTCCAACTACCAAGAAACTACAGAACACACACCCTCAAAAGATCTTCCAATGTATGAATGGTCCTACCTAATCGACCATATGTCTGTGGGTGGAAAGTTGTGCTAAACCTCATATGTGTCCCCATAGTTGTATGCAGACGTTCCCAAAACCTGCTCGTAAACTGACGACCTCATTCAGATACAATGGTAATTGGAATACCATGCAGATAAAATATTTCATCAAAAAATATTTGTGCAAACTTCTCTATTTTGCATGTCATCTTAACTGTGAGAAAATGAACTGACTTGGTCAACTTGTCAACTATCACCCAAATGGAATCATGACATTTGGTTGTCTTAGGAAAAAAACTACACAGTCCATGGTAATATGATCTCATTTCCATTGTGGTATCCCTAACGGTTGTAAAGCCCTTGTATGCTTCTGATTCTCTGCCTTGACCTGCTAACAAACTGGATGCTTCACAATGAACTCTGCCACTTCACACTTAAGACCTGGCCACCAATACAAGTCCTTCAGATTTTGGTACATCTTTGTACTACATGGATGCATCACATACATCACATAATGATCCACCTCAAGTACCATCTTCCTCATGCCATCAACATCTGGAACTACTATCCTGTTATAGAAGTAAATTGTCCCATAATCTGACTCATGGAAGCCATCATGCTTCCCGATGCCAAACTCTGAACTGATATTGTGTATCATGACATCACTCTTCTGAGCATATCTAATCTTCTGTATCAAGGTAGGCTTAACCTACAACTATGCTAGAAATCCTACAAACAGAGATACTTCCAACTGTACATTTATCTAGTGAAGCGTTATCAACATATCCCGCTTGTGACACACCATGGAGTGTAACCCTGCCTTATCCAAAAATGATGACAAAAATGACTTCCTGCTCAAATAATAATCCATCAAATTCTCCTTTCTTGGATGGTAGTCTATCATACAGTTATACTCTTTGATCAACTCCATATGTCTCCTCTGTCTCATGTTTATCTCCTATTTCAAGAAGATGTACTAAAGGTTCTTGTGGTCGGTGAAGATCTGACTGTGATAACCCTAATTTTAGGGTTCCATTAACCAAGATAAAACTCAAGGTTCAATAACATTAACTAGATGATCAATCTTAGAATGAAGTGATTCATTCAACATTTGAATTGCTTCACCTAGAAGTACGATTATATATACGATTGGTGAATGGGTTACTAAGTTATGGGATCATTGCACTAACAGGGGTTGATTGGAGATACCAATGACGATTGTGATATCTAATTGAGTTCAACGAGGTTGGACAAAGTAATTTGTTTCCAGTGGAGATCAAGTGACTATTATGTGTGGCCATACTACCCATAAAATGATGTGACATGGATAATGGCAATAGGATCATTAGACTTGTGGCAACAAACTCATATAGGGCTGGCTACATGCTAATGAGCCCGTGCTTAGAAAATTGCTTACCTTTTGGATTAACCAGGTTGCAAATTTATTTAGTCCTATCATGCGGCAATAGATGTATCTTGCAGGATATTGTGAGGATAGGTGTCAGATGAGGAGGGTCTATACTAACTCCACAACAGAAACCATGCAACAAACTCACCCCAAATCTTAGATCTGATCGTCACCCTAACCGTTCTTGTGTAAGCACCTCATTTAGGAGGTTTTTGGGATGGCCCTAGATTAGGGTTCTAGTGACAGGAGTATAAATCTCAGCCTCCCTCTCCTTAGGCATCTCCATATACCACCACACAAGGACCTCTCACCACTCCAAGGATCCAGCCAGCGAAGCTTTCCGAAAAGGGTCTCTCCTCACACCTAGAAGGAGGAGCGACAACCAAAGCTACTACTGGAGGTCGGTTCCTCGATCATAGTCATGCCGGAGCTAGACCCCACGACGGTGTTCTTGCACATCAGTACAACCACCAGGAACCACTGATGTAGCAGGTGAGCGAGTCTCTGTTTTGCAAAGCAAATAGAGTACCAAACGCCAGGCGGAGGAGCCAACCACCTACCGAGACCGAATCCTTAACTATGTCTGGTAGCCAAAGTGCCAATGGGTTCCCTGGAGCTTTGGTAAAGTTGAATCCCCATCCTTCTTTGAGTTTGGTACATGAAGATGAGATATTCCTTGCCATGAACCTAGGCCTTGACAACTTTGTAAATTAGGGTGGGACAACCACGAGCATGATCATTGTGTCTGAGTCATACAAAGAGGTGAGGATCATGCATGATCCCTCACTGATGATCTGTTATGCAAGTAGTCCCTGGTTCACGGGGGGTGGATCGTGAGGACGAGCAATGTGGAGGTCGTGATCTATCATCAGAGTTCCAGCGTGCGACAAAGCTCACATGAGGCAGAGAAATAGGCCACGAGCAGAATCATGGCTAAGAGAAAGGAATCTATGCTAGACTTGAAGATAGAGGTGACATCAGTGGCTGATCTATCACTGGTGCTCCTGTGTGCGGTGGCACCTGAGTCTCGCACAAGACTTAGACCGTGATGGAGGAGAGGATTGATCGGTTCAGTGACTCAATCCAAGAACTGGCTAGTCCAGTATGCAATCTAGACGAATTGGTCAAGCCATCAAATAAACCGGTCAACCCCAACCAAGACAACCATGGGTGCGGGCTGAGGAACTTGTCTTGCCAGAGTGGACCAATTAAGCACTGCCACCTCAGGCAATGACAAGGTAAACTACTTTTGATATCCAGAAAATGACATTTTCTTAGAAAATGTTTAATAAATAGCTCCTTTGGCCTGAAAATCCCCCCAAAATACCCTTGGACTCAGAAAAATACCCTCTTATGAAATATCTAGAACATACTTTAAGACATATTTTTTGGTGATATTTAATTTGCTTTATAATTTTCCTTTTAACAGTTTATTGAATGAAATAAATAATATCCAATTGAGATTAATTCTCATAAAATTGTCCTATAACCCTAATGATGATATACATCCATATTTAGACTCTAATCTGAGTAATATATCTAAATAATAGGTCTTTTTCTGTTAAAGACTATTTAGATGCTTTCAATCCCATTTTAATTCTAGAAAATAGACTAAGCATAAGAAAATTATGTAATCTGAACTAGACTCCTAGAATGACCTCCTGATCAGTAGAAAAATATCAGATACAAGATCTAGGTTGTTTGAACTTAGATTTGGCAAAACCCTAATTTGGACCTAAAATTACCAAGAATATGATGTACATATATTAATGATGTGATGACCAGAGATGTAGATGATCCGGAATATAAGTATGAATCTCTGAACTTAGGTATGTGGGATTTATTAAGTATAAGACTAGTTTTCTTGGTTGCTTATGATATGGTGTACCTTGTGTGAAACTACTTGCTTATATCTTGTTGGTTGAACTACTATACTATACGCTCCGCCAAAACATAACGAAACATAAAATGATATTTTGATGAGTTTTAGCTACTAGTGCACATGGTCCAGTATGGATGTATGTTGCCTAGCATGCATGTATGATGAATTGCCTATGTTTGATGTATAATGAAATAATTTTTCCCATACTGGATGTATGAGAAGTGCTTATAAAAGTGTAGTACAACTACATCTAATGAAATGTATAAAAGATGTGTTTACTTGATTATCACTTAAAATAATGCTTTCTTTTACTATTTCTTTCTCAAGTTATTTCAATTATGCAAACATATTAGTATATATCTTTCTACCCACGTACACAACACCTTGTGTGTTGATCCGTTGTTTCACGTATGTTTTAGGTTCAGAGCTAGCATGGGATAAAAGATGTGAAGTGAGCAGTGTGAACAGGATGCGAGCAGTTGTACATGTTTACCTATTGTGTGTAGATCCTAGTTAGCATACATATTCATAGACTATAGAATTTTCATTCAATATGTAATTGTAAATCATTGTGTAATTATTCATTTGTAATAAATTACAAGTTGAATGTTCATGTATGCATATTATGCTTCCACATCGCTCTCTGAAACAATTAGCTAACGTTTTTGGATTTGTCCTCTTGAGCCTTCTAAGTCTCGAGATGGTGGAAATTTGGGGACGTTACACTGACACTTCTCTCCATACATATAGTGTCTCTAAATCTTCATGGCATGAACCACGAGTGATAGCTCTGGGTCATGCATTGAATAGTTTTCCTCATGTTTCATAAGCTATCACGAAGCAAAAGAAATCACATTCTTGTCCTACATCAACACACATCCCAAGCCATTCTTAAAAGAATCAAAAAATACAATGTATCCTTTCCCTTGCTCTGGCAACACTAACACTAGAGAACTTGTCAACTTCTCCTTCACCAAATGGAAAGCACACTGAAACTTGTCATCCCATACAAAAAGGAACTCATTTCCTTGTCAACTTGGTTAGGGGTAACGCTACAACACTGAAATTCTTGATGAATCTCCTGTAGTAATCAACCAAACCTAGGAAGCTTTGGACCTCCTTCGATGTCTTGGGTTGTTCCCCTCCAACACAGACTTCACCTTCTTAGGGTCTATACAAATACCTTTAGAAAATATGACATGACCCAAAAAAGATACCTTGGTCAACCAGAACTCACACTTGCTGAACTTGGCATACAACCCGTGTTGCCTAAAAAATGCTAACCTGGTAAAGATGTTGCTCATTCTGCTGATTGTCTCTAGAGTATATCAAGATATCATCTATAAACACAACTATAAACTGGTCTAGATACAGTATGAAAACCCTATTCATCAAGTCCATGAAATCTGTTGGTGCATTGGTTAGCCCAAACATCATAACCACATCTCATAATGACCATACCTAGTCCTAAAAGAAGTCTTAGGTATGTCATCTTCTTTGATCCTCAGCTGGTGATAACCTGACCTCAAGTCTATCTTAGAGAACACTATAACACCTCTCAACTGATCAAACAAATCGTTAATCCTTGGCAACATGTACTTGTTCTTCACTGTGACCTTATTCAACTATCGGTGGTCTATGCAAAGCCTCGTATAACCATCCTTCTTCTTCACAAACAACATGGGAGCACCCCAAGGGGAAGCACTCGATCTGATGAAACCATTCTCTAGAAACTCTTGTAACTATTTCTTCAACTCCTACATCTCTGATGGTGCCATCCTATAAGGTGATTGAGTTATGGGTAGCATTCCAAGAACTATATTAATGATCTCGAAATCAATCTCTCTAGGGGGTGGAACACCAAGAAACTCTTCAAGAAAGACATCCTCAAACTCTCGCACTATTGGTACCTCCTGGATACTACTATTGGATCAAATGGATCTAGTGGGTGTGAATAGAGATAACAAAATTTGCAAAAAATTTGTTAGACCTTCAAGTTACTTAAACTAGGCACAATTACAAATAGTGAATATGATAGGAATCTAAACATGCATAGAAAGGATGAGAGAGATTGAAAAAAGCACTTGGATAAGCTATTTAGAGTGGTTCCACTCTCCAAACTGGGAGAGAATCAGTCCACTCCGTAGAGAGGTCAAGCATTGGGATTTTGCAACCTATGTATGCATATACTCCATTAAAAGACACACAATTGACCTTCCTTTTCTGAGACAAGGATACCCAGCTTCCCTTTGAGGTCAAGGGAATCAATAACCTTACAACCAAGGTCTTACCTATCCAAGAACTGGATTCTTCTACCTCACTAAGGTCTTACCTAGTCTTGTAAGAAATTGGCACCTTCATCAAGGAGATCCCCTCTTTGCACTGAGTCTTTTTCCTTGAAGTATTTACCCACTCCAATATTGGATCTTGAGCCTTGTCCTCCTCCTTCACTCAGAAAAGATTTTTGCACCTTCTTCTACAGCTTGAAGAAGCTTGCACCTTCTCCTTCACTCAAAGAAGCTTTCACCAAATTGATCTTGAAGAAAGGGGTTGGGTAAATGGAAGCTTTGAGAGCTTTACAAGTATACAATGAAGTATCTCTCTCAAAAAGATCCTATCTCACTCATATGGACGTTTTTATTTGTAAACAAGAGAGAGAAAGGGGATCAAGTGGGATGGATGCACTCAACTATATCTAGGAGCTTGAATAGGATGAAGGATCAACCTTGGAATGAACTGTAAGAGGTCAATTTATAGTTGGGGATGTCCACTAGAGGGTAAGAGAACTAAGGAATGATTTTGGCCACTTTGAGGGTTGCAACAAATATAAATTTGAGTTTTGCAACACTCCTACAACTGGAATCACTTTTTCTGCACTTTCCATATAGTTTATTCAGTCGATTTTTAATTAAGATAACTCGACCAATTGCACTATGCGAAAAAGACAATTTGGATCATTGGTCAAGTTTATCCTGGATGAGAATGACTAAATCAGTTTTTTTTAGTATAGGGATCGGTCAAGTTCTGTGAGTGTGCAACTCGAACGAACCTAAATTGTTTCAAAATCCAGTAAGGGGATTGATCGAGTTTATCACAGGTAAAACTCGACCAAAAAACTCCCTATAATGAATTTTGGAAAATATAATTAAAGTGATTAATCATTCGAATGAAGGGCTCTTGATTTTTTTATCATCTTTGTTACAAGTCATTACATCAATACAAATGATTACAAAAATTATCCTAAGGGTTTTAGGGTGTTTTCCACAAAAGTGCATTTGCATAGCTTCTAACTTGAATTAGATCAAGCCATGACTTGATGAATTTGATCCTTTTCATGTACCTAATGCCTGAAATCAATATCAAGTAGACATATTAGATACATATGAATGAAATGGTAAATTCATTATCAAAATATGGATAGTGTATAACTCTCAGGTCAACATTCTCCCCCTTTTTGACAATGACAAACCATTGCTCAACATATTGAAAAGGATATGAGATTTAGATCTTTACTTTTGAGAAAGGATGTCAAAGTTAAACCTTTACCTTGTGAATTGTAGGGGGATACATGAATGAACAATGTTAATTTCCCCCCTCAATTCATCCTTACCTATGCCTACATGGTTAGTCTTTCCAAAAATAACCATAACGCACACACACACACACACACACACACACACACACACACACACACACACACACACACACACACACACACACACATATATATATATATATATATATATATATATATATATATATATATATATATATATATATATATATATATATATATATATATATATATATATATATATGGTCCTTTAGCAAGTAACATGACATTTCAATTAATTGATAAGAAAAAGGATCACATAAGCTGTGAAACAATATGGTTGAGATCATTTCTCCCCCTTTGTCATATCAAAAAGGTAAGGGGTAGAAGATCTATAAAGCATGTCTTCTCCACATGCACAAACTAAACAAGCAACCACATATAAAACACACCAAAAATAGACAAAATAGAGAGAAACAAGCAATCCAGAGTACTAATCAAAATATGGGATAACATACCAAGAACTCATAAGATATAGGCAACCAAAGAGTTACCATACATGAGATTAAGATTGCAAAAAAAAAAAACCACGTCCTCTCAAAAAAATAACTATAAGACAAAAAAAAATGACGAGATGATAAAATAGTATGCCTCAGATACATAGTGCCCAAATGTCCAATACATGATAGTCTACAAAAATATATATATGAGCACTCTAATAGACCATAGAACTAAACATCTAAAAAATCTACACCATCAAATATATAATCATCTTCCTCATCCTCAGGATGATAGTCCTCATCATCATCAGATGGTGCAACAGTGATAGCAACGGTAGCCTCACCAACATCATCAGAAGAACTGACAAAACCATCATCAGAACCATCATCATCGTCGACATCCTCAACATCATCAACCTCATCCTCAACATCTTGGTCCTGCATCTCCACATCAGAATGAGGTCCAAAAGTATGACCAAGCCACCTGGCATAATGCACAAATGCATTTTCCTGCTGAAAAGAGGGAGTGGAATTCCCTGCAAAATCGGCAAGCAGGGTGGCAACAGAACCAACAGGTAGAGCCGAAAGAGGAAGAGCACCATGGACAGGAACAAGTCCACCATGAACAACAGGGGTGGCAGCAGAAGCAGCAGGAGGTGGTGGGTTGGGTTAGAACTGACTGTATGCATAGGAGGTATAGTTAGCTCTTGGGAAGGCCTGGTAGGGTGGGTAGGGATAGATGTAGGATAGGTACATGTGATACAAGATTTGGTAGAGGTCCTGGTGAAGATGATATTGAACCATAAGGTTATACGCATGTTGATGCATCATGTATGCCATGAGGGCTTCATTTGATACAGAAAATGAGACACGACTAGGGAGGGGTGGTGGTGGAGGTGGAGGGGCCTGGGTGGAGGAAGAGGCACCTGGTTTGGGGAAAGAGGTATGAATAAAGGTCTTCTTGATGGTTGTATCACTAATGGAAACTCCTCTGCAACTTGGCTTGTATCTAAGATCGTGAATGAGGGATTTTCCATTATGGTGAGGAAACACACAATAGATCAGATTTAGATATGGGATATGGGTGCCACTGGTGTTCTTCCGGGAGTCAAAGTAGGTCATATGATAGATAATGATGAATAATGTAATGAGCCCACTTGACTCCAATATCCTCCAACAGACAATACATAATCACTATTGTGTTTTCTACAATTTTAGTTTGATTCCTCTAGGGATGAATATTGCATTTAGCCACTAAAGTGGTTAGTCTTGTCTTGATATCTAGGGAATATGAGGGTATGGTTGACTTCTTCTTATAAGGGACACCATGTTTCTTCAAGAACGTATAAATGTCAGGAAGGGTAAGCTTGGGGTCAAATCTCTTATAGGAACCTTCACGGTCCAAAAGGTCATGATATGGATAATAAGTCATCCAAGAACCAAATGATGCCCAAACCAAAGAAGTAAGATTTTAAAGAATCCTGTAAGATTGTAATCTTGGTCCCGACGATCATCAAGGTCAAAATGACTTGGGTATTCGGTGGTGGGACTAGGGAGGTGCAATTCCATGTCAAATTGGTGTAAAATTCACTGACAACCTTTGAGCTTGACATGGCATTAACAAAGCATGCACATTCTACAAATAAAACACTTAAGTGATGTGCTTTAAAGACCCTAGACACCTCCTCAATCACCTCAGTTTTAGAAAAGTGAGGTTCAAACAAAGCTCCCAAAAAAATTGTGTTCTAGGTAAGAACTCCATATACCTATTCAAAGCTTGTGTGGAGATGAAGGAAAACCACCTAGGTCACTAGGGAAGAGGCAAGGGAGACCGATTATAGAGCTAGGAAGGGGATAGGTGCGGATGTGAAAGCCTAGGGTTTGAGGATGAGCACCGAAGAAGGGCTTTCGGTCGGCTTTTCTCTAGTTGAGAGGGAGAAAATTCAGCTAATTACCCTATATAGTTTTGGTCCAACACCGCTGTCGATTGAGTTCTATGTTGTAGAAACTTGACCGATCAGGTATTTCAGCTTTGTCCTCAGCCAGGGATTGGTCAAGTTGTATCAGGAGAAACTCAACCAATTAACAGTCTATACCAAACCATAAGATATTCAATTCTAAGCCTCTAAAGTGCTATATAAATTTATTTTTCTAGCCTATCATGTGTTTTAAACATATCGAGGCACATTTCACTCATCATTGGCTATTATTTTGTGAGAAAACATTCATTTGTGAAAAATAGCCAAAAATAGTGAAACAAGCCATGAAAACATAGCAATTTATAGCACTTAGCAAGCATAATGTGAGAAAGACATGAGCAAGACATATAGGTAAGAGAAAATCTAGCTAGATGTCATGTCAATATCATCAAGAGAAGTTATAAGTAGTTTTAATCTAATGAAAGTAGATTATTCTCTATCTAGAGGTTTAGTGAAAATGTATGCAAGCTGATTCTCCGCGTCCACATGAGTGATATAAATATCTTTCTTCGCAATGTGGTAAAGAAGAAAGTGATGATAAACCTCTATATGTTTAGCTCTATTATACAATATAGGATTATAAGACGGATTGGTTGCACCAATATTGTCACAGTATATAGGACTAACATCAAAATGAATGTTAAAGTCTTGGAGCATTTGCTTCAGCTGTAGGACTTTGGCACAAGAACTCCCAAATGCAATGTATTCAACCTTGGTAGTTGAAAGAGCCACTGTGCTTTATTTCTTAGAGAACTAAGAAACTAGGCATGGTCCTAGGAATCAATCAAACAACCTACATAATCAACATCACTATAGACAATGAGAGTAAAGTCCCTTGATTTGGGATACCATAGTTCAAAATTTTGAGTTTTGGCTAGATAACTCAAAATCCTCTTAACTACTATGAGATGTGATTTTCTTGGACTTGATTTAAAGTGAGCACACAAGCCAACACTAAACATTATGTCAGATCTAGAGGTTGTTAAATAAAGTAAACTTCCAATCACAACTATATAAAGCTTCTCATCCACTTTCTCACCTACTTCATCTCTGTCAAGATTGGCAATGTTTGAGATGGGGGTGTCCATTGGCTTGGGGTTCTCCATACCAAAGTGCTTAAGTAGTTCACTGGTGTACTTGACTTGATTGATTAAGTTTCCATCTTTCATTTGTTTAATTTGAAATCCAAGGAAGAATGTAAGCTCCCCCATCATGCTCATCTTGAATTCACTCTGCATAAGAGAACTAAACTCATTACAAACATCAAGATCAGTCCTACCAAAGATAATATCATAAACATAAATTTGAATGATGAATAAATTTCTAGAAGTATATTTTAGAAACAAGGTAGAATCGACTTTTTCCATGATATAACTGTTGTCTAGCAAAAAACTCTTTAGTTTCTCATACCAAGCTCTAGGGGCTTGTTTGAGTCTGTAGAGAGCTTTCTGTAGCAAAAAAAAATGGCTAGGCAATTTATCATGTTTAAAGCTGGGAGGTTGAGACACATAGACTTCCTCTTCAATTGTACCATTCCAAAACACACATTTAACATCCATTTGATAAAGCAAGAAATTCTTATAACTAGCAAAAGCAAGTAGCATCTGAATAGATTCAAGTCTAGCAACAAGTGCATAAATTTCATCAAAATCAATACCTTCATGTTGGTTGTATCCTTGAGCTACTAACCTTGCTTTGTTCCTTATCACTTTTTTCATCAAGCTTGTTGCAGTAGACCCATTTGGTGCCAATGATCTTTCCATCACTTGGTCTTGGCACTAAGGTCCACACCTTTTTCTTCTTGAATTGTTCCAACTCTTCTTGCATGGCTAGACTCCATTCATCATCCTTGAGAGATTCTTTGACATATTTTCGCTCAAGTTGAGAGATGAAGGCATTGTCGGCTTGTTCTTTGTTGAATGCAGCCCACGTCCTCACCCTTTCAAAAGGATTGCCTATGATGAACTTTTTAGGATGATGCTTTGCAAACTAGGGAGTTGGATCCTTCTTTTCTTCTTATTTCTCTTCTTCATCAACTAGCACCTATTTTCCTTTATCAACAATGTTGAGCTCTTTCAAGTGAGGGATTACCTCATCTACAACATCATCATTAACAATATTATTGGAAATAGAGGGATTAATCTCAATAAATTTAACATTAATATATTCATCTAATTCAACTCCATTGTATTGGAGCTCAAGATCAAGAAACTTCCCTTGCAAGGAATCAATGCTATCAAGATGCAACTTCTCATTTTGATAAAGAATATCAATTTTTGCATACAAATCATCTATGATCTTCCCTAACCTCTTGTTCTTAGATTTGCATTTAGAATAGGAAGAGTGGGTATCATTAAGCATGCCAACGAGAGTTTCCTTAGATTACTAATGTAAGCTTACCTCACTTACCTCACTTAGCTCACCAATGTCTTCACTTGAAGAGGCATGAGAGAAAGATGACATTCTCCTTTATTGGAGTTTGCATCACTAGAAGAGGAGTCTTCCCATGTCGCACGTGCTTCATCTTTTCTCCTTTTGTCCTTATTCTTATACTTTCCATCCTTCTTATAGTCCTCTCTTTTCTTGGAGCTGTTATTGTGTTAGGAGTTCTTAGCCTTGGGGCATTCATTCTTATAATGCCCCTTTTTCCCACATTCATAGCACCTTGGAGTGGAGGAGGAGGAAGGCTTTACATTGAAGTACTTTCCCTTAGAGTAGTTATCTTCATGCTCACTTGGGGATTCATCTTCACTTGAAGAAGGAGAGGTAGACTGACATGCTTGTTGTTGTTGGAGAAGGAGTGCTTCTCAAATCATGCTTGTTGTTGTTGGAGAAGGAGTGCTTCCATTTGAGATTTGAATTTATTATCTTTGATCTTCTTTGATTCCTTCCCCTCTTGATTGTCATCTTCTTCTTACTTGTCTCATCTTAGGTCATGGGCTTGAAGGTTTTCAATGAGTTCTTTGGTGGCTATGTCACCAAGGCTTCTAACTTCTTCAATGGAGGTCAACTTGGATTCCCATCTCTTGGGGAGAGACCTTAAGATCTTGGAGTTGATTGTCCCTCTATCCATGGTGTGGACCAATTGAGAAAGTTTGTTAATGATGGTATTGAGCCTTGTGTACATCTCTGCCATAAAATTTTCAAGGAGACCATTGAGCATGTAGATCTTGGACTCCTTGACTTGATTTGTGCCTTCATAGGTGATGCACAACTTGTCTCAATTCTCATAGGTTGTGTCCCAAGAATAGATGTGGTTGAACTAAAAGGGGGTGAGGGTTTCATATATGATGCTTATTGCCTTTTCATTCAGTTGTGCCTTCTTGACCGTAGTTTCATCCCAAGTGGATATCTCCCGTGTCAGCTCCTTGTATGGAAGAATTGCATCCATCATTTCCAATAGAGGAATTTTGTGTCGTGAAAGACCGGGGGTCTCATGGAGAAGCCTCCCTCTAGGTTGAAGGATCCAAATAAGTTGTCGCACATCTTCTCATCTCGTGGGATATGTGTCGGAGAAGACCGTGGATCTGATACAACTTGTTTGATCAAAGGGCTCTAGAGGGGGGTGAATATAGCTAAAAACACTTGCAAAAAATTTGTTAGACCTTCAAGTATGCTTCAAAGAGTCACAGTTGCAAATAATGCATTTAATGGAAATCTAAACATGCATAGAAAGGATGAGAGAGACTGAAACAAGCACTTGGACAAGTTGTTTAGAGTGGTTCCACTCTCCAAACTGGTAGAGAGTCAGTCCACTACGTAGAGAGGTCACTCACTAGGATTTTGCAACCTATGTATACTTATACTCCATTGCAAGACACACAATTGACCTTACTTTTCTAGGAAAAGGATATCCAACTTCCCTTTGAGGTCAAGAGAGCCAATAACCTAACAACCAAGGTCTTACCTATCTAAGAAATGGAGTCTTACCTCACCAAGGCCTTACCCAGTCTTGCAAGGAGTTGGACACCTTCACCAAGGAGATCCCCTCTTTGCACTGAGTCTTTTTCCTTGAAGTATTCACCCACTCCAATCTTGGATCTTTAGCATTGTCTTCCTCCGTCACTCGGAAAAGCTTTTTGCACCTTATTCTACATCTTGAAGAAGTGTGCACCTTGTCCTTCACTCGGAGAAGCTTTCACCAACTTGATCTTGAAGAAAGGGGTTGAGGAAAGGGAAGTTTTGAGAGGTTTACAAGTATACAATGAAGTAAATCTCTCACACAGATCCTATATCACTCATATGGATGTTTTGAATTGCAAATAAGAGAGAGAAAGGGGCTCAAGTGGACTAGATGCACTCAATTATAGCTAGGAGTTTGAATTGCATGAAGGAGTGACCTTGGAATGAACTCTAAGGGGTCCTATTTATAGTTGGGGTGTCCACTAGAGGCTAGGTTCACTAAGGAATTACTTCTATCCATTTTAAGGGCTACAACGGATATAATTTTGGGTTTTGCAACACTCCAATGACTAGAATCAATTTTTCTGCACTTTTTGTACAGTGCATTCAGTCAAGTTTTAATAAAGATAACTCGACCGATTGCACTATGCGACAAATCCAATTTGAATCATTGGTCGAGTTTATCCTAGATGAAACTTGACTAAATGATTAAATTAGTTTTGTTCAGTGTAGGGATCAGTTAAGTTTTGTGAGTGTGCAACTTGACTGAATCTGAATTTTCTCAAAATCCAGTAAGGGGTTCGGTTGAGTTTATCACAAGTAAATCTCGATTGAAAAACTCCCTGTAATGAAAATGGGAAAATGTCATTAAAGTGATTAATTGTTTGAATTAAGGGATCCTGATTTTTTTCTCAACTTAATTACAAGTCATTACATTAATACAAATGAGAACATAAACCATCCTAAGAGTTTTAGGGCATTTTCTGCAAAAGTGAATTTGTATAGCTTTTGACTTGAACTAGATTAAGCTAGGGCTTGATGAATTTGATCCTTTTCATGTACCTAATGCCTGAAACCAATCTCATGTAGACATACTAGATACATATGAATGGAATGGTAAAGTCATTATCAAAATATGGACAATGTATAACTCTCAGGTCAACAACTAGGACTCCTCACCTTAGTATTCACAACATGTGCCAAGAAAGATTCACACCCTTGTCTCATCAACTTCTCTACTATCACAACTAACACCAAACACGTAGGAAGAATCATCCTATCTCCTTGGAAGATCCAAGAGACATCTCCATCATAGAACTTCATCACCTAATAACTACAGTCCAAAACAACATTGTACTTCTCTAAGGTATCCATCCCTAGAATCACATCAAATCCATGCATGTCAAGTGACATAAGATCCACTTGAATGCTGCATCCTAAGAAAGAAAGAATGCAAGATGGACATCAAAACTTGGTGCAAACTCTCAAACTGAGCTATCTTCTTATCTAGACACATGTCAAGGAAGTAGCATCTTGCAAACTCCTGCTTGAACTCTTACCAAATCACCATGACTTCTGGTCTCTTCTCCTCTTCCATGGCTGACCAATGTCCAACACTGCCCTTCAACAGGTAGACAACATGGTTCACCTTGTCCTCTTCTGGGATATTCAGGATCTTAAATGCCCTCTCAAGCTCAATTAACCAAATGTCAGCATCAACCAGGTCTGCTGCACCCGTGTACTCGGTGGATCCAACATGCTTCAACCTCTCAAAATGTCTTTCCCAAACCCTGAGATTCCACATAAGGGATGGCTTCCCTAGATTTAAGTATCATAGAACTATCTTCTAAGTGCGTAATTGTCACCATAAGTTGTCCTAACATGGATTGGAAAGCTAGATTTATCATGGTTGCGGGGTGAACTGAGACATTGCAGGTTGTTCTGGCCCCGTCACAGACACTCTTCCTTCATGTGTCGGCCTCCTACCACCACCTCATGGCGTGACAAAGCTACTCTCCTCATGCTCTTCAAGTTCTCTAGACATATTTGCATATGCATAAGCTATGATCAGATATGTTGGATTACGTCAGAACAAACACAAAACCTAAGTCCTATGTCCTTGTAGACTCAGCGAACCAAAGTTCTGATACCAACCTAACTGTGACAACCCCAATCGCTAAATGAGATTACTAAAAAACAAAACACGTGATCTTCGTTAATTACCCACATAGCAGAAACAAGAGAGGTACATACAATTGAATACACATATCAACCATGTCCAAGAACATTTGCATGTAAATCCACAACCTACATATCAACACATACCATATAAAGTATTTACACATCTGTCCAGTGGCCTCAACCACAACCTGTATACAAAAGGTATGTTCCACATATATACATTCCATATACAAACATCAACTACTGCCAAAAACTCGATTCACTATACATATCATCTACAAAACATCCACTCCCCCCGAGAGTACATGGACGACTCTAGGACATACTAAACAATAGACAACCTTATACTCCTACTACTCTCCAAGATTCTCTTCCTCACTTTCACGAATCTAAAGATGTCGTTGATGATCACCTATAAATCTATGGTGAACCACTAGGTGAGACCCATATCCCTGTGAGAGATATAACTCTCAACAATGATTACTAGTTACAATAGGATACAGTGTTAAGCATATTAAGTAGATTAAATAAATGGTTTAACAATAAGAGTGATTAACATGATATTCAAAGGAATAGATGAAACTATCATCTTTTAAACATTTGATTTCGCTTACCACATTATATATCAACTAATCATTATAAGAAACAAGACAAAGGGTTATCAATCAATGTGAATTGTGTTTAACCCTAGCAGATATCCTACACGCCTTGGGGAGTTTGAGGTATACCACTAAAACTCAAACTGACCATTACGAAGTTCCATTCAGTTATGTATAAGATCTAGGGGTTCCAAATTCCTAAGATCTCTTCCGCCCTCGGTCACTAAGAGTCCTACGTAGCCACATATAGTCAAGTTGAAAAACAAATTAGTCCACCCTTGGTATATAGGTCATGACACTAGTACCTAGGGTATAAAAAACCCTATCAGCTGAGGTACAACCACAATTTTCCTCAGTCACATCATATATATAAATATACCAGACATGGCCTCAATCGCTCTCTATCTGAGGCATGACCGCAACCATCCTCCATACCTTAGGATTAGGATGTCAAGAACACACATTATCTAGCACCCGCACATACTCAACGATATGCGACTCTGGGATTCCCTTCTAGAATACTCGGTTCCCCATCCAGGAAGTCCTGACACTAGAATGTTTCTATGACACATGTCACTATGATTAGGGTTCCACTTGATTAGTTAATGCCAATTGGATATCTTTTAACTACATCAATCAAGTTACATACAAACCCTAAAAGAGTTTTACAAAAACATGGGTAGGTTAAAACTCTAGAAGATATAAAACATATGATATACATTCCTTATCACACCATTACAGGATATCAATCTTGGTCATATAAAGAAGAAGATCACACCTATATTAGGGCTCCAACCATGTCTAATGGTTAAGACCATCACATAATCTCCTGCAAGAACATCATTATCTTTCCACACGCTATAAAAGGTTCAACAAACCATCACTATACTTGTGATGTGATACATAGTTTCATCATAATAATGCATCAAAGAACTATGATGTTCACATGGTAGAGTATAAGAGTAACCATAACATTGAGAAAGCATTCCTTCATCATATCAACATGCAAGGAAGCTAGGCGTGATTAACTGTAATCATTTAATTGAATTAGGGTTAGGTTCAACAAGGTGGAATGAGTTAATGTTACAAATCAACACCCAAAACTAAACCATCTGTTCATACACTCACTTAGGCAAAAACACAACCCTAGTCCTAGAACCTCCATTATATCATGGATGCACTCTAGACAAAGCACTATCATCAACTCCCATGCTTCAAAGTCAAACCATCCATTCACACATCATGCACAAATAGACACATATACATACCCCAAAGTATAACCCTTGTGTTGCATCATCAAACCAAACCATCGAATGTTGTATAGACAAGACCATTGAATTCCATACTAGAAAATACTTTGAATCATACACCTAGGAAAACCATCAAGTCATGCCCTAGAAGAGCCATCAAATCTTGACCTAAAAGGCCATCAAATGTCAACACTAGGAGCACCATTGTTTGTTGAAATCAGAGGGATTGCCAGTTGTTTACATCAAAACCACCATCCGATGTTGACACTAGGAAGACCATCATTTGGGAACAACCAGAGAGACTATCATTTGTTGTCAAACCAGTGGAACCATTGGTTGTGGACCATCGAGTCATGGAGCCAGTGGAATCGTCATTTGTCATCAATAAGTGGAAAACATGTGTAAAATATCAAGTAAAACCACTATTTGATAGAGTGAGGAAAACTACCAATTGGGACCACTTGATGTGAGCATCAGGTTCATCGGTTCTAGAGGAACAAAGCCATTGGTCCTAAGAATAAGAAGGACTGTCAAAACAACACTAAGTACAAACCATCAGTTGACACAAAAAGCCAAAACATTGAGTACCAACACAAGAGAGGAAATCAGTTCAAAACCTTAAGAAAGAGCCATTGTTTGAGGGGACCAAAACTATCAAGTTCCACATGCATGCAAGGTATAGGGTTCCACTTCCAAGGAAGGAATGTGCTCAAGGATTAGAGGTACATCAAGGAAGGTTAACTACTCAAGAACTACCATGAAAGTTCAAACCTTAGGCAAAGGTAGCATCTTTCTACTTAGAACTACATTTTAGAGCAAGATCTTGTGCAAGCAAGCTAAGAGTAACCAATAAATGTGAAGAAAGTTATCTAACTCACCTCAAAGTAGGACGTGAAGGTCTAAATGGAAAGGTAGCTTGAAGAAAGAGAGAATAAACCCTATCTTGAGCACTCCCCACGTACAACCTAGATCCTTTCTCCAAGAACAAGCAAACCTTGCTTAAGTAAAGAGCAGGATAAGGAAGCTCCACAAGCTTGAAGAGAGGGTAAACCCAAACCCTGGGCGCACATGCAAGTAAGATAGACCAAGCTTCTTCTTCTTCCTTTAGCCCCTTATTCTCCATCAAGAAATATGGACGAGCTCCAAGAGTCAAGAAGAAGAAAAGAGAGTCTAAAGAGCTCATTTGCATGGAAGGAGGGAGGCATATAAATCTTGGGGTGAAAGAGAGAGGAAGGAAGAGGTGTCAAGTGATGCATACCATGCATATAAAGTTTAAAACATCCCATCCACACAAAACTAGGTTAAACCTCAAATATTAACTTTAGGGGAACCATCAGATATCAACCCCAGAGAAACCATCTACCTCCAACAACAGGTGATCCATTGGATCATGCCATCCTTGGACACAAAGGAAACCCTAGCATCACCATCAGTGGTTGCACCTCACTTGGTGAACCATCAACCTAGGAGAATCAAACACAAACCATCAAACTTCAAGTCTCTCAAGAGAACCATCGGATCCCACCACCTAGAGGTGGACCATCATACCCCAACATCCAAAGGGGCAAACCATCAAGTTAGGGCATCTAGGTGAGGAGGCCCTAATCCCATCACATTGTTAGATGTCACCATGAAAAAATGGTGAAAAAAGGTATCCTAAGGTACAATAATATCAAATATGATATGAAAGCATGTGAGGATCAACAAGCGTGTGACCAATTACAAGAAAAACCCTAGATTTGGGTGAATTGCGTAAAAGTCCTTAAAAGTACGTATGCAGCTAAACTTTATCAAATAGTGTGTAGACTATACCAAACTTGAAACTTAACTTTTTCACATGATATCAAAGCAAATATTAGGGTTTTATTAATATTTTATGCATCTAACCATGATAAGCAAGCATGTTCAACCAAAACGCAAGGTCAGGGGTCTTACAATAGAGGAGGAGCACCATGGAGCATGGAAAACTCTATCCAAAAATCTAGAGAGGAAATAAAACAAAAACAATGAGAAGAAGAGAATATAATTAATGGACTCAATGCCTTACTAGTTTAGCAACATGATTTCTCACTAGGAACTTACACAAACTTGTTACATTACCAACATGTAAGGCATTTTTCATCAAGACCGCCTTCTTCTAGCTCAAGAAAAGCTCCAAATGTTTCAAAATGATCTAATAAAGGGTATAAGGTCAAAGGGGATTCGTATAGACTAGTTCATGAGAACATTGCATCCCTAAAATACGTTAAAACCATATGCTTCAACCTTCAACTACTCAATTTGACCTATTCTAGGCCGCAACGACCCAAAATGACACACTTTAATTTCTTGATGTACACTTACCCCTACATCAGCCACATCACTCCAAAATATTCCCACTTGATCATCATAAAGTTTCATCTAAAGAATTTGAACAGGAACATCGTGTCGACTCCAACACACTTTGACTGCTCACCAAGGTCAAAGCATCCCGACTCTATCAGAACACACATTGGTTACACAATCAATGTGCCCTAATCTGGCTAGTTTCAAATCACTCAAATAGGTTGAAACAACCTAACCAAGACAAACACTAATCCCAACCATCACTCCATAATGCATTGATCAATCCAACCAAGAAAGCATAAGGTACATGTTCTTTCTTTATTTCTAAAAGTATAGTTTATACTTCATGCTATGACCTCTACTTGCTTTCTTTGACCTATCCCAAGTTGTAGTGACCCAAAACATCATGCTTCAACATTATTATGACCAACAAAATCATTGAACCAAAACACAACATAGCTTCTCTCCACCATATAAGACATACATGTGCATTGTTAAGCAACATTGTTTTTAATATGTAAATTGATTCATACAAATAATTTTTATAACACATAAATCATATAATTAAAAATATAAAGTGTGGCTAAAACAAGTATAGGATGACGCCTTAGAATCACTTAAAAATTCAAGTGATACTAATATTAAAAAAAATTAGATGCCGATGGTTCTTCCAATTGTGATGGTTGTTTGAAATCAATATTAAAATATCTCTAAGTGAGACACAATCAGTTAAAATAAACATGAAATTAGAGTTGAAGAAACACAACACGTCACGATTTATTTTATATCAATGGAATTATGGGTGTATGATTGGATATATTTCTATTTCAACTTATTATTTTAGTTATTTTTGTTCCTATAACAAGCAAAAGATAATATGATCAAAAATAAAGAATAAAGATTATTGAGTTTAGAAGAGCCTGGGGGTGAAGGCATGTCACAAAGATCACTTTCATGAAGAAAAAATCCACTGCTCCCATGTACGAGTTTGTCCAGTGGCTTGCCTCCCAGATCCAACCACCCCTTCTTAGGAACTGCCTCCTGGTACTAGGAAGAGAGCAATGTTGAACAATCTAGTGGCCCTCAATGTCATTAGAAAAAACATGTCACAAGAATCTTGTTTAGATACACAACAGTGGGTAGCAGTAGGTGGAGAAGATGGAAGAATGAGACGGAACAAGGTAATGTAATGGGCTAATTGTAAGGTGGTGGAAGACACACACAGTAGCTATAAACAACACATAATGACAAGTAGAGAAAAATCTTGCACACATCAATTCTCTCACACTCTGGTATTTTTAGTAGGTATTTTTGTTTCTGGATGTTTTTTGTGTGTGTTAGAAATGGATGAAGCATATCCATTATATAGATGGACAAAGATTATAGAGAGGTGGCCAAGATAGTCACTTTTTCCTCTAATATTATTGGTTAACAAGTCCCCAAAATATTAGTTCATTGGGCGTACCCACACAAGAACCAAAGGGGCTCAGTCCATCCAACCAAAAGGCCAAAAATATTAATGGGAAAAAGGGTATGCTTTTATTCAAAGAGAATTCTAAATTGGGCAACTCAAGGAAATTGTGTGTCTTTGAGATTCTTAACAAAAATTTACAATAACATTAAACGAAATGAAATAAAGATTTTTTTCATTTATAAAAATGTTAAATCACATGCTCGCATCAAACTGAACCAAATTGGGACAGGCAGGGAGGGGCAATGTGTGGTGTGGTGTGGCATGGAAAGGTAAGGCGTGTGAGCATGTGTTTGTGTGTGTGTGTGTTTATTCATCAAATACCAAAACACATGCAAGTCCAATCAACCTTAAATTTATAAGTCCCAATAAAGGCCCACAAGACCTTGGTCTCCACTCACATTTAAGTGGACCTCTCTCACTTTAGAAGTGGGAAATGGGGAAAATGGTTAAGGGATTTGAAATACAACAAAGTATGACTGGGAATACAACATTCCCCCACATATTTCATAAATATTAAAAAATGTGAAGGTAAACATAAAAGAAATGTGAGAAAAACTATGTCTTTTAGCATAGGCTTGCAACTTTGAATCTTGCCTAGCAATGGTTCATATACATCTGGAAAGACTTGGTGGAACTACATCTTGAACTAGAATATCTGATTTAGATTTCAATAAATCTTGCAAACATAGTGAGGGCACGAGGAGATGTTCATATTGGTATGTACATTATGACCTTTGCAAGAATCTATTTTGTAAGTGCTCTGGTGAATACTTTTGACTCACATAAACCCTAATATAGACTTACACTCACATAGTAGGGATTTCCCGAGGGTGTACTATCTAATACTACACCCTACCAAACATATGACCTTGACTCCAATCATATCACTCTTCCTCTACTAAGACAACCGCAAAGCACACACTTCATAGGGAAGGTATGGAGTGAAACTCTAAAAGGTGTGCTTGTACTGAACACATGCACATCTTAGTTGTACCTTTAAACCATTCCACACAGGACCTCAAGTTTTGGAACTGTAGGGTTACCACTGTTCGTTCAACTCATGGGAAAAAGACCCATCCACCTTGAAACACATAGTACTCGCTTTCTAGATAGACTTTTTGCGAGATAATCAACAATGTTATCTATAAAACTAACAAACTATAGAAATATAACACCATGGGTAATGAAGTCTCTCACTGCTTCATACCTCAATCGCATAAAATTCTTACTCGGGTCAACCTTAGATTGTTTAGATTTGTCTATGGCTGACCTACTATCATAATGTATTGAGATAGGAGGAAACGAGTATGAAACTATAGGTAAATCAAGCAAAAAGTTTCTAATCCAGTGTGACAACAAGCTAAATATAAGGCTATGAAATCAGCCTCCACAATGGATCTATCCCTCATAGTTTGCTTTGATGACTTCCAAGAAATTGTGACATCACCTTGGCAAAACACATAACCACTAGCTGACTTGATTTTTTTAGAGTCAACAATCCCATTTGTATATGTATAGCCTTCTAACATGGTTGAGAAACTAGTGTAATGAATAATATAACTAGTAATATCTTTAAGATAACTAAAACTCTAACCAAAACCTTTCAATGATCTACAATACAAAAAGTAGTGTACCTACTTATCCTACATACAACATAGGCAATTTTTAGCCTAGAATAGTTGGCTAAGTACATCAATCTTCCTATAACTTGGGCATACATACTTTGATCCATAGGATTACCTTTATGTGCCTTCAGATATAATGAGGGATCATAATGAGTACCAATAGGCTCACAAGAGTACATATCAAATATATAAAACTTTTTGTACACAGTGAGACTGATTTAAGGAATAGCAAAAGTAGATCTACTCTATTTCATACCAAGAATGACATCGAAAATTCCTAAATATTTCATATCTAAATTCTTTAAAATAAAATATTTAGTATCAACAATAATAGAAAAATTAGATCCAATGTTAATATATCATCAATATACACATAATCACAAATGCATCATCAATAGTCATGGAATAAATGCATCTATCATATTCATTTGCAACAAAGTCATAAGATAAAATAGTTTTAAAAAACTTGTCATTCCATTGCTTAGGTTCTTGTTTTAGACTATATAATGATTTTACAAGTCTACAAACTTTTTGTTCATCCTTGACTACAAAGCCATTGGGTTGATCCATACGTATCTCTTCCTCAAGATCCCCATTGAGGAAGAAATCTTTACATCCTTTTGATGGATTTCAAGATTATGGATGCGGCCAAGGAAACAAGGACATGAATAGAGGTGATATTTCTTACAAGAGCATAGGTGTCAAAATGATCAACTTTGTAAGACCCGAAACTTTTCTTTACTATAAATATAATTTGCTTGGCATAATTGGATTAATTTAATACTTAACTTGAAAGTTAACTATAATTGTTGATGTCTCCAGATGATGAAACTATGATTATAATTTGAATCAAAACATACCTTGTTTTCTCAAAATATAAAAATTCATGTAAGTTGTGGATCTTTATGTAAATTACCCTTTTCTAGTGGTATGAACATAATTGTGACACTTTCTTGAGTTTTTTTCATGATGTATACAAGAAAATTATAATATTACTTCTCCTTTGGATGATTTTAAACCTTGTTTTATGGAGTCTACATAAGCTAAGTAAGAAGGTAGTGTAGTGTTTTCATCGAACAATGATTTCTAGTTGACCTCCTATTTCTTGGTGGTCGATGAATTCCTGCTGAATGAAAATTCTTTTGTGACCAATGAATTTTTTGGTTCCCGACGGGGTTCCTTTAGTTGAGATTTTATGATGTGTTGAACAATGGATTCTATGGTGAGTTGATCAATGATTTCCCTAAACCAACAAGCTTTCGGTGCCCCATGAGCCTTATGAGTCTTCAACTGATGATACCTAGGCCAAGTATGAGACTGATTTTGCACCAAAACCTCCACCCACCTATAAATACCACCTCTCCTCCTCTCATGTCATTTTGTTTTTGTGAATCTTAAGTTGTGTTTTGTGGATCCCAATGAGGTTTTTTGTAAACTATAGGCCGAAGAGGGTCTATCCAAGTTAGTGATCACAAGCCTTTTGTGGATGTATCTACTCGAATATAGGTACCTTGGAATGATCTAGGCTCGTTGATCATTTTCCTTGCTTCTTTAGTGTAAGACTCTTGTTCTTCCACTCATTTTCTTATTTTTCTTTGCCCTCCTTCCTCCTATGCCGAATTCTATGGTGTTTCTTGGTGTCTTCTTGCTAGAACCTAAGCATAAGAGTTTGAGAATTCTCTTTATTTTTCCTCTTGCTCTAGTGCCACCCTGTTATTAGAAAGAGAAGGTGTTCTTGAGCTTTGGTGGACCGAGCTCGATGATTTGCTACTGATTTCGGAAGTTTCCACCTTGAATTTCGGTTTTCTCTCTCTACCATGTGAGTTATATAATCCTAAATGCATTTCTTTCCTACTTTCTGCATGCATGTCAATAAACTTACATCAAAACTATTAAAATGGTAAAAGATGGTCATTTAGTATTGTTTAATATCCACAAATTATGATGATGTGAATCTTTAAGATTTACTTAGTCTTCTTGAACATTTTCTTGTGATATCATGAACCTTCATTTAAATTCAAAGGCCTGGAATTTCGGAATATAAGTGCTTGAACTCACAAAATACCATGTATGTGATGCTTTGGTACCATAGGGATAATGAAATTTGACCTACATGTTATGCCTTGCAGTGTTGAACATTTTATACAACAATGGGAGCTGAAATTAATGTTTTGATGTTGTAATAATGGTTGGATGAAACCCTAGTATTGAAAGAAAATCTTTATTTTAAGTTGGAGTGTATGGACACTTATGGCTAGAATGTCATGAAACAATTTAATATGTTTTATATCTTTGGAGGTTGTAAGTCTCAATGATTTTTGTAAGAACCATTTTGGTGTTTATATGTAACTTGATTGATCCAGTCAAAATGTAATAAATTTAATGAAGTAATCAAGTGAATCCCTAAGCAAGTAGCACCCTGAGACTGTAGAACTATTCTAGTATCAGAACTTACTGGATAGTGATGTGCATGAGCCGCCAAAGACGTATATATCGATATTTATAGGTGGGAGGGTGTATATGAGAAAAGCCAAGAAGGACTAAGAAGCTTGGGACCCAAGATTTGGGTGTTTCCCAAATACAAAAAAAAAATCACAGAAACTAGGGATCCTTTTGAACAAAACTTGCTCACAGATATGTTGGAAAAAACAATTCGAGAAAAGGTTAATCACAGAGGGAGAAATCCGGATAGGAAGATATTCCAATAAACCACATGCTTTCCAACTTGGGTGTGAGGTAGAGGATGAGTGTGAGCCATCTGATCTTTAATACAATGGTCCAAAATGCACTCAAGATAAAAAATAAGAAAATTGGTCGCATGACAGATTAAATAACACTCTTAATCAAATTGGAATAAAGTGTGGATGCATTGATTTCTCTTTTTTTCTTTCTTCTTTTGAGGGTTCAAATAAACTCCAAATTGGATGAAATTCTACACAGAGGCCAATTAAGGCATGTAGATTCCAATTATGCAATTGGATTACTATTTTGAAGACTTTTGATTCATTAAGTTAGCAAATCTCATTTTCTCTTTCCTCATGCATTAATGGGTCTAGGATTCTCCGAATTTGATGAAACTTCACCCACAAGTCAAATTAGAAATGTTGGATACGAATTTGCCCTTAATTTCACATGTTGAAGTTGTTTGTTCATTTATTTAATATTTTGAAGGTTTTACACACTTTCTCTCTCCTGATTTTATCTTTTAATCAAAGATTTCCCAAATTGGATGAAAATTCACCCGAAGGCTATCTTTAATGTGTAGAGTATGAATTTGGTAGTAGTTTTTACTTTTGGAGTCATTGATGATTTTATTTTATATTTTGGAGGAAAAAGACCTTTTCTTTTCTAAATAAAATTCACATAATTATTATTATCCCAAATTTGTGAAACTTGGCCTCCAAGCCATACCATAGCCAAAGAAGATGAATCTAAAGTTATTATTATCCAATTACTTCTCCTTTTATTAATTTTAGCCCATTATCCACTATCTCCACTATTTCTCATGTTAAATAAATTAATATCTCATTAACATGTTTAAAGCATTGTTGTTCATCCCTTTTTCCCTTCCTTGCTCCAAAAAGGATAAGGAATGATCTACAGTGAATCTACTCTATAATTATCTCACATAAGTTTATCTATTTCATATATAGTTGAATTATGTATCATTATTATCAATTATGGACACCTTGTCATTTTATTTTCATTACTACCTCATGTGACATATCCTATGTACCCTTCATTGATCTTATGATTAATTTGAAGGTATTAGGTAATATTTATTTATATGTCTACATGTTAGGGTGATATATTTATGCATTAGCATGTTATGGTTACAACTAAGCTACTAATGAACATACATTTATCCTTGTTTGGCTAAACCCAAATATCTAGGGTCTCTAACCTCTTAACCTTGGAATAGGATTAGGTTCTAGGTTTCAGTATGTTGTAGCATACCACCCCTTAAAGGGATTTTTTCCTCGAAATCTAAACGTACAAATCTAACAAACAACTATTTACCACCACTTAAAAGATTCATCTTAAAAAGTCAAACAACTCTATAGATACAAAGGATAGTTACTAAGGTATCATGCAAAAAGGAGACATAATTTTAAAGTCTAACTATGGAAGTAAGGGCTACCTTCTGCATGAACATCATCATAGACTTCTTGAACATCCAAAGAAAAAACTCTTCCAGCATGTCTTTCCACATGTCTTCGTTTATTGTTGCCATTATTCTGAGGAGATACCTAAGGTTGTTGTTGAACTGGTGCATGACCATTGTGAAGCTGAGGGCATCTAGGGCAAATATGTCCAGGTTCATTGCAATGATAGCACACAACTCAAAAGTCAGGTTGATATTTTGCTTGATTCTTATCTTGAGAGCACTTCCCTAGAGGATGGTAACTATTGAACTTGGAACACTTGTCTCTTCTCTACTCATCTCCTGAGGGCTTCCTCTTCTTGTCAAACTCCCTAGGTTGAAACTCTGGGTAAGTCTCCATAGCCAAATCTTTATCTACCATCTACTGAAAAGTCAGGGGACATGTGGGATAAGAGCACGCCCCACATTGTAGCTGAGTCCTTACAGATATAGGTCAGTCCTACGTTCTTCACTAAGTCTAGAAGAATATATCTCAAGCAACAAGAAATTTTGCACATAAGTAGAAATAGACAACGAACCTTTCTTCAGACTATAGAACTCAACTTCATTCTTCTTTAAGGCAGCAATGCAGATGTACTTCCCACGAAAAAGTGCCAAAAATTTCTCCCAGTTCATGGTGGAGATATCCTGTGTCCTTGCTATACCGTTCCACCAAACTCGAGCGGGTCCATCCAGAACATATGAAGCAAAGTTAACTCTTTGGTGGGAAGGACAAGCCATACCATCAAAGGTACATTTTATCTCTAGCACCCAATCATCTGCTTTGGTTGATCATCTCTATTTCACCTTCACCCTTGAAGGAGGGTGGTTGCATCTTCATGAATTCCATTATGGAATACTCCTTAGGATTTTCAGGCACAGACAGGTTGTTCATCTTCCCTGCCATAGTTGTGGAAAAAAGTTGTCCAAACATGACCAACTCTTCCTCAGGAGAGATGACTACACCAGTAGTAGCAGAAGTTGGGGTGTCCTGACCTACTGATGATCTACTTCCAGTCAGAGGAGTACCCTGAGTAACTGGAGTGGTAAAGGGAATATCCATCCCTGGCATCCCAAACCTAGGGTTCTGTGGTGTCTCATAGCCAGATAGGTTGTCAACAATTGAGTTATCTCCCTCTATGAGGGTTTTGCCTGCACAAGGCAAGGTTACTAGGTATAAGCAGCCTATGAAAAGGCAAACATCCTAAGGGAGATAAGATTGAAATAATTAGATAACCGAAAACCACTGTCTCTAATGCCATAATGTAAGGAGTGGGATCCTAGAGGGGAACCAATCCCTACTAAAATAAAAAGACAACACCCCAAACAAAATGCCAACATATTTTTTTTCTCAAAAGGGATGATGACCAATTTATTCAACATGAATGTATCATAATACCAAAGTAGCAATAGAATTTAAAGATGTATCTAACCATTACAAAGTTTGTTATCATCACTAGACTTTCACCACACATGGTGATATTAAGGAAAAGATAATTAAACATTGGACTAGCAAAGGATCACATATCAACTTCAAGCATGTCTCCCACGAGGTCAACTACACTTTTTGTGGTCCAAGTACACCTTGATGGCCTTCTCCTTGTCCAACACCTGGGGTTGAAAGCATACCCCACAAAAAGAAAAGAGAGGAGAACATCAACAAAAAGCTGGTATGTGCATGCTAAAAAGAAATTGAACAATATATTAAGAATGAAGGGCATAAAGTATAAAAGGCTTCGCTTCCCACAGAAGAGACAAGTACTACCCAAATAGGGCATAAAAGAAATGATTTGCAACATAAGATAACAAAAGTTATACTTGCCATAAAAAATAATAAAGTTGTGGCACATAAGCACATATTTTGAAATTAGGGCACATAACCCATCATCAACCTACATGCATGTGAGATAAACATAGCACTAGAACAATCTAAATAACAAAGGCAGACAAGGCTCATAACCTTGAAACCTGATAGAGAATGGCACATAACCAAACTCCCCAATATATAAAAGTGTGGGCCAAGCCTCGTAAACTTTAAACCCTGGTATGGGGCACATAACCTCCATCCCAAAAATATAATAAGGGCACTGTTACAACCCCAACTTTTGGGTTCATTTGGTGAGAAATGTAATTTCTCATATTAAAGATATTTGAACAAATAATGATATTATTGTTTTGAATAAATGGATTTCATTTACAATAGCCTTGATGATTGTTTTGTGGGCTTTATTGGCTATTGGGCCCAATAACAAGGAAAATACAAAAGAAACTCCATTATAAATAAGAAATGGAGAAAAGAAAATTGTAGAAACCTATAGAATGTAAAAGAATTTAATCTAAAGGTCGATTTCATGCCTCTTGGGTTCCAAGGAGTCCAAGTTGCAAAGATAATGCAACAAGAAAGAGAAAAGATCAATTAAATATTGCTTTATTAAGAAGAAAATACTAAAATACAAGAAAAATGTGGAAATATGGATAATGGATCCATATTGGATAATATTTCATGTCTACATGGTTTCTAATAATAAAAGGAATCAAAATAAAGAAAATAAAGTTTTGGAGAGAGAAAATATAAGTTTAAGGCATAAATAAATGCCTTATAAGTCATTGACTTGCAAACGAAGAAAAGAAGTTGTTCCTTTTGTATTTTGACTCCAAACTTGTAATATAAGTATATTAAGTATTTATAGACTTTCCTTTAAAATTTGGGATTATTTGGATGTACAGTTTAAGAGATATGGATTTTTGAAAATCCCTAAAATGAATGGATAATCTCTAAATGCCACAAAGTTTATTTCTGACTCAGACTCTTTATTATTGTCACGCGAGCTCTTGAGCGTGGGATCGAGATCTGAAGATCCGGAGATCGTCTTCTACCTTGAATTGGAAAAGGAAACCACAAACCAGTAATTGATAACTTTTCCCAAGTGGAAATCTTGTAATCCAAGACACGGATGATTTCGGAAACGTGTCCAACAACATCAGGAGATTGAAATGAGTTGGTCTATCCTAAGGTTCGCGAGGTTTCTTTGCCTCAAAGAGTTTTGCCCAAAACAAACTTCTCATCTTCCTAGTAGACCTGTATGTATATGGGTCCTAGACCCCTTCGAGGATGCAATTAGTTTCCTTGAGTTCGGCCGAAGTGTCACATGTCTTCTTACATTAGGATTTTGGAGGAGTACCCCAACCTCTCCTCCCTGATGGTGAGGATACCACAGCAGGCGGAGCATCTCTGCCCCACCGCCACCGACCACCACTCACCCGATTAAGGGTACAGACTAGTTCAGTGGGGAGGGACGAAGACAACGAGCACTACGCAGGCGAGGGAGGAGGCCTACAAGTGGGAGTCAACTCCCAAGTTGACCAACCTTAACGCTGTGTCGAAGAAGGGGAGGATCGGAGGTTGAAGAAGAGACAGAGAGAAAGACTCTCTTACCCTCGAAACATGTGAAGGAGAGTAGGGGAAAAAGGATAAAATTGCCGGTTCAAAGGCCCTGCTCGCACAGCTAATGTGGAAAAGGCAAAAAGGGGTTTAGTGCTAACGTGGCTCCTTGCAATTGGATAAAGGTAGTTTATCTTAAAAAATTCATAACTATTTACTAACAGATCTGATTAAGATGAATTATATATGAATCTTGCTCAGAAAAACATGAGGAATACAATAAAAATATAATCAGACTATATTTCTACTTTTAATTGGAAAAGTACCTAAAGTTTATAACTTTGATGCTTTAAAGAGATCTAAACCCTAGATCTTGGTTATGGATATAATTGTTAGACTTAGTTGATACTAGTAATTAAAGTCTGACTTAATTATATAAATATGATGAGAGATATATAATAAGAGATATTTGTTCATAACTTGTGTAATTAGGGTTTCATGATTTAAAAAAAGGATTAAAAACCCTAATTTAGGTAGTTATGATATTTAATGAATCTAAATATGAGAATCAATCTAGAAGGCATGAAAATAGTGTTACTGGAATAGTTGTGGATAAATACCTTTAATTTGGTAATTAGGGTTTCCTAGTGTATAAAAGTGGAATTAATATGAATTTAGGATTTGCTAACCCAGAAGATGTGAGACATAGTAATTAGGGTTCCTTTGAGTATTGAACTATAATTCTTTATTGAGTTGTCTATTCAAAAGAACTCAAACATGATAATTGTGCCTATGATGTTGAAATTAGGGTTTGTGGACTAAAAGAACATTAAAAGTGATAAATGCATAATGAAAGCTAAAACCCTAAAAGTTGGCCTAGAAATCCCAAAGTGGAATCCAAGTAGATCTTGAGAAGGTTTGGAATAAAACAATGACACTTGGATGTTATGCATTAATTTCAGGATATTGATGATTGCTTGATTGATTGTTCCTGAATATTATTGCTTGGACTTCAAATTGCTCTGGATTAGGTATGTGGTTATGCTTACAGATAATCACTTTAATTTCACGGTGATTCCTGAAAATTTTTATCGCTTGCCTGAAAATAACTACTTGGATGACTTTTATTTCATGCAACTATAAAGTGACTATGATTATCACTATATATATATGTATATATATAACTGGCTTAGATTCGGGTCCTCCTCTATGGCTTTGCAAATGCTAATAAGGGTAACCTAGAGCAAGGTCTAGGCTATCATGAGTTAGAAATTGGGCTACCCACGTGTAGTGCCATGAGACTCTCTAGCACACCATGAGTTAAGGACGGGGCTACCTATGGGTAGTTCCAAGTGACTCAACCCTAGAAATTGATTCACCTATGAGGTAGGATCACAAGGGGTTTAATGGGGATCTACCATAAGGAAGGTAGCATCCATGTCCACTGTAGGGAAAATGTAGAGGATAGGATATGTGTAGATTGCACAATTATATTTAAAATGTAAAGTTGTTTGTTAAACTATAATTGACTGCAATATGTTGTTATGGTTAATTGCACGATTATTGTTTCCCCCACATACCATCATAATTCATTTATGCTGACTGATGTTTTGTTTGTCGGCGTTTTAGGTTGAAGTGAAAAGAACAAATAGTAAAGTGGCATATGTGGAATTAAATGGGAATTAAAGTTCACAGGAGGATTAGATAGAATAGACTCCAGATGTGGATAAAAGTAGATATCCAAGTTTTTGAAAAAGGTATGCAAAGTTAAGTTTTATTATAGCCTTTCAGTTTAGTTTAGTAGAATTTGATAATTATTATTGATTATTTGTTGAACCTTTGATCTGGAAATGGGGATAACGGCTCTGACCTCTTGGTCTCCCTTAATTGGGGTTTACTGGGAGGCGGGGTTGTTACATTTAGTATCAGAGCATAGGTTCCTCATTTAATCTTTAATAATTATAAAATTTTACAAACTCTGTAGAACCCAAGGGTGTTATTAGATGAATTTCTGAAAGACAGAGGTGTCTAGAAAAGGATCACGTCCGGGGGATGGCAAGATTTTCCTCCGCACCGCTAGTTGGAATATGAGGACTCCTAGATTAGTGTGACTGCCTGACCGATGTCTCAGGATTTGACTCGAAATAAGATACCTTTAGGACTCTCTCATCTTGTTCATCCCTTCTCAACTCAAATGTTGTTAAGAACCTTAAGGATTAGGGTTTTCTCTCTTGTCCTCACCCTCTTGAGGTATGGGTAAGGTTGATAAGGTTTAAGGATTCCTCCACTAAATTAATAAAAAGCATGTAAATAAGAAGTCATGGACATAAGCTTAATAGAATAAGCATAAAAGAATAGATACATTCTTAGGTCGTATGACATAAGTTGTCATGCCCTCAGGAGAGACTTAAGGCTAGACCTTCTTGTCAGGAGGATAAGTGAAGAGAGTTAGTCTTGGAGGTAGAGATCTCCATTACAAGTAGAGACCTGGCACATCCTCTGAGGATGATGTTAACCCTAACACTAAGTGAAGGTTACAGAGAGAGATGACATGATGAGTCAGATGTCATAATAGACCAGGTGTTTGTATAGACATGCCTTGGATGCCATATGAGCCATGAGAGGCTGGGTGACCGAGTACCTTTGGAGACCCAACCCTGGGAAAGGTCATGCATGTTAGAATGAAGGATAGCTCCTTCAATGATGAGGTTAGAGAAGAACCTATAGAAACCCTATGGGCTTATATGAGCATGGCTTAGTATGCACACAGTGCGTCAATAGTGCTGATAGTAGGCTAAAACCCTGACCAGGAGAGTATGTTGGATAGCTGATGAGATAAGCATAAAGGGCTAGGGATAACCTTGAGCAAACATAAGTTTTAACATAAGTATCACCCATGTAGGGGTATGTTTGTGAGTTTGATCCACCTTCATGGAGAGAGGACCTCTGGTAGTGAGGCTTTTATAGGGTTAGCTCTAGATAGAGAGAGTAGGAACCATGTAAGAAGGTCGGAAGCCTAGACTCTGAGATATGAGGAAAAGTGGGGAGTTGAGGATGATGCGACCTAAGTGGATGTTTGTGGTTGCCTCATGCTTGATCCTTGAAGGTTGATGATATCTTGGTTGCCATTAGAGGAACCAAACCCTAGAGAGAGGATGAGGCTTCTGGTACCTAGGTGCCCATGATGTAGGTGGTTACCTTCTGAGATAGGAAGACGAGTTCTTTAGACCTGGAGAGGTTTAGTAACAGGTTGTGAGGCCTTGTAACTTGTTGTTTGTCCTTGAGGAGGACTCAACTCTAAAGTGTTGCTTGAGTAGAAGGATGACAGGAAGTGCATGTCATACCTTGTACATGTTTGGTTTGGGGTTAAGAGGTTGAGCAGACGGTTGGACATCAGAGAAGTGGACCTAGGGTTCCTAGGCCTAAGAGGGGAAGTGGTGTACCCGATACTCATGATGAGATTTGAGTTTCTATAGATTCGAGCATGGTACTCCTCATGTTTAGAGGAAAGGGAAACCCCTTGAGTTAAGGTATGTTTGATGAACCCCTCACATCTAAGTTGATGACAACGGAAGGTATGATCTTGATTTAATGCTGAGTAATGAGAACAAGTATGACCTAACATGGTTTAGTAGGTGGTATTCTTGTGCCTTAGTGGCTCAGTAGGGTTAAGCATGCTCATGTGGATATAAACCCTAAGGATGTTTGTGACCTTTATTATCAAGAGGTGTAGTTTCCTCCCATCCTGGGAGAGGGACCCTTTTGTAAGATGTACACCAGTTTCTGTTGGTTTTGAGGAAACCTAAAGAGGTCTCATAGGATCTTGAGAAGCTAAGTGAAAAGTACATGGTATGAGAATAAACCTATAGACTCATAGATAACCATCTCTAAGTGCATGTGGATGTGATACCATGAAGGTAACCAGTATGGGGCCTGACCAAGGTAGGCAGGTTGCCATGACCCTATAAAAGGATGGAAGTCAGCCCATAAATGCAGAGAGAGAGAGATGATGAAGGCTTGAGTAAGGTTCTATGCTGGACATGTACTATAATAGAATCCTAGGTCTATCCTAGGGTCAGTTAGGGATAAGACCAATGGAAGTAGGAGTTGCCTATTTCCCTAGTTGCACATGACCATAGGGTCGGGAGGTAACAACTATCATTGTCTAAGGGCCATGGGTTAGGAGATTGATCACCTTCATGAACTCACGAGACTCAAAGGGCAGATGGGTAGGGCACTCTCTGGATGCACAAGGGAAGAGGGATGACCCCAAAAGTGTCGGCACCCTACAGACCTAGAGGAGATGACCAAGGAATGTGTGTGGACCCAAGTAGTTTCGAGACCAGTTTTCCATGGAAGTAACTTTGATATCAACATGTTTGTGATGAAGAGACATATGTGGCACATTTTGACCTAGATTTAAAGGTGTGCTGGTAAGGTGAGATGTACCATCTCTACTCTTGGAACATGAAGAATGCTATATTTTGACTGCAGCCAAATGCTTATTTCCTCTTGTTATGGGAGTGAGAGATAGGACAATACACATGCCATACACCAAGGATAAAAGGTGATGTGAGTTGGAACGTTTCCATGAGGTATGAGGACAGAGAGGATAACATACCCTGGTGGAGTGAATGATACATGGATGGTTTACAAACATTAAGAGAAATAAGGTAGTCATCTGATGAGGATGTTTTTATCATAAGCTATGAGGTTGAGTTCGAAAAATCAAGATAATAAGCTCAAAGTTTTCCTTGATAAAGATAGAACTTAGAGCTGAGATGAGATGATAAGTGGAGGTGTATGTCTTCAACTTTACCTAATGCATAAGGATGTGAAGTGGTAATGGATGCTCTTGATGAGATACAACTACCTAGTTTAGATGGAGGCTAGAAGAGGTTGTTAGGTTAACCCTTAGTTGGAAAAGAGATAAGTTTGGCTAATACTCAGATGTAAAAATATTGGTTGATAAAGTTAATGGTTGTTTGGTTAGCCATCCTAGGGCTTATCCTGATAAAAGGATGATTGTAGAACCACATATGCTCTTCTCTGGAGAAAAAGGAGATGAAACCCTGACTAGAGTGGTTTAGGGTATCTAAGGAATCAATTTTGAGGAATCATGATATACATGAGATCATGATTTAAGATTACCATATACTATAGTACTACCAAGATAATAAGTGACAATAGTACTTTGGATGCTTAAGATGAAGTTTCATGGGGTATGTTGCCATGCAAGCCAGGAGGTGAAGGATGAACACTAGTAACCCAGTGTATCGATATAGAGGATAAAGGAGTCCCTGAGAAGGAATGGGAGTTCATCACTATGGATCTTGTGGTAAGTCTCTCCTAGACCAAGGAAGGTCAAGATGCAATATGGGTTATGGTAGATCGCCTTACCTAGATGACATGAGAAAGAAAGAGTGCTATCAAGATACAAATCCGGTTGAACTACATATGATAAGAGACGGTTCAACTACACCATAATGTGAGTTCACAGGTTCTTGAGTATGACCTAAAGGTTCACTTCCATAAGTGGGAGTAGGTACATGAAGAACTCGATGTTAGTATAGTTTATCACCCTAGCTAATGGTTAGTATGATCCGGACTAGAGGGTCTGATGAGAGCATGTTTGCTCGTTCAGGGTGATACATAGAGACAATTCTTGTCTTTTATAAGATGTGATGATAACCACCATAGCCTGCTTTACATCAAAATTCAAAAACAACTTAATTGGTAGGATGCTTTTTGACCAATAGCCACATAAACACAGACCACATTTGCCCTTTTTGATTGGGATGTAAATAAGCTCTGCAAGTGAGGTTGTATCGGTCACCACTTCATTAAGATGATGTTGGTTAAGGGACCTCGCAAAGGTCAAGAAAGGACCACAATGTGTGCATATGAAGTCGTTTTGATCGTGCAATGGCTGAAAGGAGTCCAAAGACGACATGAGTTGTAAGTTGATGCAAAGTAGACTGACATGCAGTTCACTGTGGGGGAATATGTGACATGAAAATCCGACCCCTCTAAGTTATAGCTAAGAGAGCTGAGTCCTCGATGCATGGGTTCTTTTGACATGGTTTGGTGGAGAAGGTTAAGTTTTTCTCTTACCCCTCAGGATAATGTGTGATGAGTTCCAGGTGTCCAATTTAGAGCACTATGTGAGGTACCCAGACCATGTGCGGAGCAATGAACCTAGTGAGCCAAAGGGAGGCTGAAATGACCTAAGTCACCTGTGAGGTCTATATATGCCAAGGTAAAAGAACTCAGAGAAAACAATATGTGATGATAAAGGTTCTTTGGAAGCACCATGGATAGGGAAAAGCCACATAGGGGCCAATGATGGACATGTAAAAGTCTTATCGTGAATTGTTTGTTTGCTTGATGGAATTTTGAGGGCAAAATTCCTATAAGAGGGGAAGGATGTTACAACCCCAACTTTTGGGTTCATTTGGTGAGAAATGTAATTTCTCATATTAAAAATATTTGAACAAATAATGATATAATTTGTTTTGAATAAATGGATTTCATTTACAATTGCCTTGATGATTGTTTTGTGGGGTTTATTGTCTATTGGGTCCAATAACAAGGAAAATACAAAAGAAACTCCATTATAAATAACAAATGGAGAAAAGAAAAATGTAGAAACCTCTAGAAGGAAAACGAATTTAATCCAAAGGTGGATTTCGTACCTCTTGGGTTCCAAGGAGTCCAAGTTGCAAAGATAATGCAACAAGAAAGAGAAAAGATCAATTAAATATTGCTTTATTAAGAAGAAAATACTGAAATACAAGAAACATGTGGAAATATGGATAATGGATCCATCTTGGATAATATTTCATGTCGACATGGTTTCTAATAATAAAAGGAATCAAAATAAAGAAAATAAAAGTTTTGGAGAGAGAAAATATATGTTTAAGGCATAAATAAATGCCTTATAAGTCATTGACTTGCAAACAAAGAAAACGAGTTATTCCTTTTGTATTTTGGATCCAAACTTGGAATATAAGTAAATTAAGTCTCTATAGACTTTCCTTTAAAATTTGGGATTATTTGGATGTACAGTTTAAGAGATATGGATTTTTGAAAATCCCTAAAATGAATGGATAATCTCTAAATGCCACAAAGTTTATTTCTGACTCAGACTCTTTATTATTGTCGCGCGAGCTCTTGAGCGTGGGATCGAGATCTGAATATCCAAAGATCGTCTTCCACCTTGAACTGGAAAAGGAAACTGCAGACCAGTAATTGATAACTTTTCCCAAGTGGAAATCTTGTAATCCAGGACACAGATGATTTCAGAAACGTGTCCAACATCATCAGGAGATCAAAACGAGTTGGTCTATCCTAAGTTTCGCGAGGTTTCTTTGCCTCAAAGAGTTTTGCCCAAAGCATAATTCTCATCCGCCTAGTAGACCTGTATATATATGGGTCATGGACCCCCTTCGAGGCTGCAATTAGTTTCCTTGAGTTCGGCCAAAGTATCGCTGGTCTTCTTGCATTAGGATTTTGGAGGAGTACCCCAACCTCTCCTCCTTGATGGCGAGGATACCACAGTAGGCAGAGCTTCTCTGCCCCACCGCCACCGACCACCACTCACCCAAATAAGGGTACCGACTAGTTCAGTGGGGAGGGACGAAGACAACGAGCACTACGCGGGTGAGGGAGGAGGCCTACAGGTGGGAGTCAAGTCCCGAGTTGACCAGCCTTGACGTTGTGTCGAAGAAGGGGAGGATCGGAGGTTGAAGAAGAGACAAAGAGAAAGACTCTCTTACCCCTGACATGCATGAAGGAGAGAAGGGGAAAAAGGATAAAATTTACAGTTCAAAGGCCCTGCTCGCACGACTAATGTGGAAAAGGCAAAAAGGGGTTTAGTGCTGACGTGGCTCCTTGCAATTGGCTAAAGGTAGTTTATCTTACAAAATTCATAACTATTTACTGACAGCTCTGATTAAGATGAATTATATATGAATCTTGCTCAGAAAAACACGAGGAATACAATAAAAATATAATTAGACTCTATTTCTACTTTTAATTGGAAAAGTACCTAAAGTTGATAACTTTGATGCTTTAAAGAGATCTAAGCCCTAGATCTTGGTTATGGATATAATTGTTAGACTTAGTTGATACTAGTAATCAAAGTATGAATTAATTACATAAATATGATGAAAGAGATCTAATAAGAGATATTTGTTCATAACTTGTATAATTAGGGTTTCATGATGAAAAACAAAAGGATTAAAAACCCTAATTTAGGTAGTTATGAGATTTAATGAATCTAAATATGAGAATCAATCTAGAAGGCATGAAAATAGTGTTACTGGAATAGTTGTGGATAAATACCCTTAATTTGGTAATTAGGGTTTCCTAGTGTATAAAAGTGGAATTAATGTGAATTTAGGGTTTACTAACCCAGAAGATGTGAGACATAGTAATTAGGGTTCCTTTGAGTATTGAACTATAATTCTTTATTGAGTTGTCTATTCAAAAGAACTCGAACATGATAATTGTGCCTATGATGTTGAAATTAGGGTTTGTGGACTAAAAGAACATTAAAAGTGATAAATGCATAATGAAAGTTAAAACCCTAAAAGTTGGCCTAGAAATCCTAAAGTGGAATCCAAGTAGATCTTGAGAAGGTTTGGGATAAAACAATGACACTTGGATGTTATGCATTAATTTTAGGATATTGATGATTGCTTGATTGATTGTTCCTGAATATTATTGCTTGGACTTCAAATTGCTCTGGATAAGGTATGTTGTTACGCTTATGGATAATCACTTTAATTTCATGTCGATTCCCGAACATTTTTATCGGTTGCCTAAAAATAACTGCTTGGATGACTTTTATTTCATGCAACTATAAAGTGACTATGATTATCACTATATATATATATATATATATATATATATATATATATATATATATATATATATATAACTGGCTTAGATTTTGGTCCTCCTCTGTGGCTTTGCAAATGCTAAGAAGGGTAACCTAGAGAAAGGTCTAGGCTATCATGAGTTAAAAATTGGGCTACCCATGTGTAGTGCCATGAGACTCTCTAGCACACCATGAGTTAAGGAGTGGGCGGGTAGTGTCATGTGACTCAACCCTAGAAATTGATTCACCTATGAGGTAGGATCATGAGGGGTTTAATGGGGATCTACCATAAGGAAGGTAGCATCCAGGTCCTATGTAGGAACAACACAGAGGATAGGATATGTGTGGATCGCACAATTATATTTAAAACGTAAAGTTGTTTGTTAAATTGTAATTGACTGCAATATGTTGTTATGGTTAGTTGCACAATTATTGTTTCCCCCAAATACCCGCACAATTCATTAATGCTGACCGACGTTTTATTTGTCGGCGTTTTAGGTTCAAGTGAAAAGAACAAACAGTAAAGTGGCACATGTGGAATTAAAGTTCACAGGAGGATTAGTTAGAATAGACTCCAGATGTGGACAAAAGTAGATATCCAAGTTTTTGAAAAAGGTATGCAAAGTTAAGTTTTATTACAACCTTTCAGTTTAGTTTAGTAGAATTTGATAATTATTATTGATTATTTGTTGAACCTTTGATCCGGAAATGGGGATAATGGCTCTGACCTCTTGGTCTCCCTTAATTGGGGGTTACTGGGAGGCGGGGTCATTACAGGAACATAACCCAAAAACCAATGCAATTATACTACTCTAGGACTACTGAGTCACATAACATGCTTAATAGAGAGACAAGTAGGAAGTTTAGTCATATTTTACAAAGTAATCACCACAAAAATGACCATCATGAACATCCACCTCAAAGTGGGCACATATCAACAAATTGAGTTCCATCATGAATAAAGCATAAGAAAAGACCAAGAGAATGTCCAAATATGATAATACTATCACAAGATCAGTACCAAATAAAGTAGTTCACATGAACCATAATTTTCAAAAGAAAAAGAGATAATGTGTAGGCTAGTGTCCATAGGACCAAGAGAAAGAAGAAAATAGGCTATTACTCAAAAGGAACAATAGGGGATGCAAACATACCTTAATCAAGAATCTAAAGAGTCCAAAGTCAGTCCCAGATCCAAGTCTAGGTCTCCAAGACACCTATGATGCATATATGTAGAATTAGGGTTAGGTTTACATTAATTATTCAAAACACTAACAATTGCCTTTTTTATAAAAGTTAATTAGGTTATCAAAACCACACCATGCTTTAGATTATCTTTTTCTAAGTTCAAAAAATATTTTATTATATTTTTTGACTTTTAAATATTTAGTTATGAATTTGGTAAGTTATTACTTATTTAGAAAAATCCTTTAAAATCACATATTTTCAACATTAGATTTTGGCAACAAAACTAGTACCAATAGAAAGATCATATTTTTTTGATCTTAGAACATATTTTGTTTTATTTTTATGAGCTATAAATAATTAGTTACAGATTTTTGAAAATCAGCCAATCAGGAAAATCCACGTAAGCACTAAATGTTGATAGTGGAAAAGAGAGAGAGAGAGGGAGTGGGTGTGCACATTGATTTGGCCCAACCAGGGTTAACCAACTCAGTTGGCCCCACAGACAGCTTAGCAAGCCGCTCAACACATAGAAGAAAAAATGAGATAGGGTGAAATGACCAAATTGCCCCTAAGAGAAAAACTAAAGAAAGAAGAGAAACAGAGGGGCAAAATTGAGAAATACTGTGGGGTATTCATCCCCTTGACCCATCTACCATTGCTACAAGCAGAGAAGCTTCTTGTATGGGTAGATTTAGGTGAAACTCGATCACACGATTAATCAAGAAAATGGGAGCAAAGAAGGAAGGAGCAAGGTTTGGAGAACTCACCTAGCCATGCAATTTATTTGTTGTATTTCCAGTGACTCAAGAATTCTATCACAAGGATAGGTTGAAGAGTTGGGTGGTGGAGGTTGTATGAGAAAGATCTGATCAAATTGACATGTGGAGACAATTGTGCATGAGTCATCAAAGATGTAGATACCAATATTTATAGGTGGGAGGGAGCTCTGATCAAATTGATGCGTGGAGATGATTGTGAATGAGTTTTCGAAGATGTAGATACCTATATTTATAGGTGGGAGGGAGCTATGATCAAATTGATGCATGGAGACGATTGTGCATGAGTCGCCAAAGACATAAATACCTATATTTATAGGTGGGAGGGTGTATACGAGTAACACCAAGAAGGACTGAGAAGCTTGACACCCAAGATTTTGGCGTTTCCCAAATATACAACAAAATCACATGAATTAAGGATCATTTTGAGCAAAACTTGCTCACATGATCTGTTGGCAAAAGCAATTTGAGAAAAGGTTAATCACCAGGGAGAAATCCCAATTCAAAAGTATTCCAGTAAACCACTTGCTTGCCAACTTGGGCACGAGGTAGAGGACAAGCGTGAGCCATATGATCTTTAATTCAATGGTCCAAAGTTCATGCAAGTTCAAAAATAAGAAAACCAACTGTGTGACAGATTAAATAACACTCCTAATCAAATTGGAATAAAGTGTGGATGCATTAATTTCTCTTTTTCTCTTTCTTCTTTTGAGGGAGCAAATAAACTCCAAATTGGATGAAATTTTTTGCAGAGGCCAATTAAGTCATGTAGATTCTGATTATGCAATTAGATTATTTCTTTGAAAAATTTTGATTCATTAAGTTAGCAAATCTCATTTTCTCTTTCCTCATGCATTAATGGCTCTAGGATTCTCCAAATTTGATGAAACTTCACCCACAAGTCAAATTAAATATGTTGGATACGAATTTTCCCTTAATTTCACATGTTGAAGTTGTTTGTTCATTTATTTAATATTTTGAAGGTTCTACACACTTTCTCTCTCCTAATTTCATCTTTTAATCAAAGATTTCCCAAACTGGTTGAAAGTTCACCCAAAGGCTATTTCAAATGTGTAGAGTATGAATTTGGTAGTAGTTTTTACTTTTGGAATCATGGATGATTTTATATTATATTTTGGAGGAAAAACACCTTTTCTTTTCTAAATAAAATTGACATAATTATTATTATCCCAAATTTGTGAAATTTTGCCTCCAAGCCATACCTTAGCCAAAGAAAATGAATATGAAGTTATTCTTACCCAATTATTTCTTCTTTTATTAATTTTAGTCCATTATCCATTATGTCCACTATTTCTCATGTTAAATAAATAAATATCTTATTAACATGTTTAAAGCATTATTATTCATCCCTTTTTCTCTTCCTAGCTCTAAAAAGGCTAAGGAATGATCCAGAATGAATCTACTCTATTATTATCTAACATAAGTTTATTTATGTCATATTTAGTTGAATTATGTATCATTATTCTCAATTATGGACTCATTGTCCTTTTATACACATTACTACCTCATGTGGCATATCCTATGTACCCTTCATTGATATTATCATTAATTTGAAGGTATTAGGTAATATTTATTTATATGTCTACATGTTAGGGTGATTTATTTGTGCATTAACATGTTAGGGTTACAATTAAGCTATTAGGGTTACAATTAAGCTACTAATGAACATACTTTTATCCTTGTTTGGATAAACCCAAAGATCTAGGGTCTCTAACCTCTTAACCTTGGAATATGATTATGTTCTAGGTTTTAGTATGTTACAACTTACTTGAACTTTACTTCTAGGATTTATGTGCACTTTGAAATTCCTATAACTCTACTTTGTTAAATATCTTACATACCTAAATTGTTAACTATGTTTAATTATCTTAATTAAGTGCCTTGTACTGTTCCTTTGAATTTTCCATTCACTGGGCATGTAGCTCATCACTCTACATACAACATTTTTTAGGGTGTGGCAAGGAACTAAAACCACCCACACACAAGCAAGCAGATCTTTAGTAGACTTAAGAGGTGGTGTGTTTAGTAGTATTAGTCATATTAGATACTAATTAGAGTCAGTCTCTTAGTTTACTCTGTGTTCTGGGTGTTTATGAAAATGTTGTGTAAATGCATACTTGTCTTTAGATAGGCGATGTAGTTCTTATTTCTCTTATGTAATTGATAGCCTAGATTTTCATCTTTTGTTGTTGTGTTTATCATGTTTAATATAAATAAAGACTTATATCATTGATCTTTGTACTTAAATCAAATTTTGATATGTCAAATGTTACACGATTAAGATCTGATTTTAGTTTATGCGAACATAAAAAATCTCATGGTTATCATTCTAAGGTTTGGTATTAATAATGAAATAATATTATTTGCAATGTGAGCCATGGTGAAACTACAGTCTTGAGGAATTCATTCCACTTATGATAACAACCAGTAATCTTAGTTTTAATTTTTGCAAATTTGTTATCAATTCAACCAATTCACTCTTTTTCACCGGTCTGGCTGATTGAGTCATTATTATTAGTAGTTTCTGGGTACATGTTTTCCCCGTGTTCGATATTCAGACCTCTTTAGGCCTATATTATATGGATACATGCACTTACGTTTTTGACGTATAGTTTATACACATCAGGAAACTGGTCTTAGTTCATGTGATTGTATGTCACACAAGAAAGAATAAACAAGTTTCTTTCAAGACAAGATCAAAGGTGAAGTCAAAACTCTACAGTTGGTTCATTACGATCTGTTGGAGGTGGCTTCAGTGGGTGGAAATAGGTATTTTTAACATTTATTGATGATGCAACTAGGAAAGTATGGGCCTACTTTCTAAAGACCAACAATTAGGTTTTCTAGTGTTTCCAGAAATTTCATGCCATGGTGGAGTGGGAGACAGATAAAATGCTAAAGTGTCTCCACATAGAAAATGGAGGAGAGTACAACTCTAGGGAGTTCCAAGATTACTATACACATCACAACACAATGGTACAACTAAGAGGATGAACTGTACCATAGTGAAGAAAGTTAGATGCGTGTTGAAGACTGCAAAGTTGCTAAAGATATTTTGGGGCGAAGCACTGAGTACAACCTACTATTTGATTAATCAATCTCCATCAGTTCCTTTGGAGTTTAATATACTTGAGAAGTTATGGACATGCAAGCATGCTTCTTATGCTCATTTGTAAGTATTTGGGTGCAAGGCTTACGCATATGTTCCAAAAAAGAGAGGAAAAAGCTGGATAATAAAGTAGTGCCATGTATCTTTCATGGTTATGGATATCAACAATTTGGCCACAGGTTATGGGACCCTATGAAAAAGACCATGAGTAGGCACAGAGATGTGACATTCTATGAGAGTCAGACAGTTATAGAGCCTGAGAGTGATGATATAGAGGCTGCATGATCAGGTGATAGTTCTTTTCTGATGAGTATGAGGATGTTTCAACTTATTCATAGGTTTAGTCTTCAGATGATGAAGAAGAGAAACATGATCACCTTGAGTAGCCGAGTGATAGTACATCGAGTGCTCCTATTTCAGATGCACAAATGAGTGGTTCAGACTCACAGTCAGAGACATTGCACAAACTCATAGAGACAAAGCACATTACCATCAGGAGATGTAGGAGGAGATTTCTTCTTTGCAGAAGAATGATACCTATGATCTTGTGGCGCTTGCCAAGGACCAGAGAGCATTAAAGAGCAAGAGTGTTATACATGATGAAGAGAGATGACAACAACAATCAAACATGACACAAAGCCAGACTAGTTGTCAAGGCTTTGGTCAAAGACTGGGGAGCATCATTAGATGGCTTTTGAACCTTGGTATAGAAGGTCAGAAGTACGGTTTTTATCCAAGATGGCTCGACTTATCGGTCAGGGGGAACAAACAAAGTTCCAAGTGTCATCATGGAGAGAGAAGTGGTACTTCTCGGATACTTCTTCTCAGTTTCTTGGGAACAAACTGAAGTCAGGAAGGGACTTCAAGAAGATGGATGAAAATGACAAAATTTTGATATATTTGAAGATAATGGATCCACCACATGTGGTGATGAAGTCTACAAGCTACTCCAGATGATTGATGAAGACAACGTCTCCCTCATGGGTCAGAGGGGGAGATTGTTTGAAAGGAATAAGATTTCGGCCCATGTCTCAATTGGATTTGGACCTCAGAAGGAGTTGGCTTGAGCTACCAATCCCAATAGGAGTCAAATATAAAGGGAAAAGGAGATGGCTCCCTATGTGAAACATAGATTTGGACTAGGACTTGGATGAGAACATGGGTAAGGATTCCTAATTGCAACCACATGCATGGAGGCCTATGAATAGAGGCACTGGGGGAGGCCATTGTAATCATCTACTGGTTGAGGTGTGATCCCTCCAGTTGTTTGTTGGTGCCTTATCTAGTAGAAGATCTAGAAAACAAGAACAACTAGAGGAGTTCTCTTAGTTGATAAGAGAGGGTCAGCGTATTTGACTTGAAGTGAAGTAGCATCTGACAGTCGGTGATACATTGGGTTCACTGATAGAGCAACTATCTTGGTTGATAAGATAAAGCCAACGACTTTGCCTTGAAATAAAGTATCGGTTGGCAGTTACACACACAGTGTTGCCATAGCGATAATGGTATGACCCGGTCAACAATCACAATGACATCAAGTGGTCCCCAACAATGACATCGATGTCATGAAGAGATCAAGTAAAGAGGGAGGTTTGTACAAATTAGGTGTGTTTCTCTTCTTTCTCATCTTTGTTCTCATGTGGGGAGGGCTAACTGGATATAGGGGTGATTAAATCATGATAGTGTGAGTTGTAATCTTAATTATATAATGCTTGTTGGCCGGTATTGTCCTGTGATTTTTCTCTTCTCATCTACAGGAAAGTTTTTCACGTTAAATGTGGTGTACTTTCTTTTTTTGGTTTATACATTTGTCTGTAATGCTTCCGCAACAAGTTTTCTTCACATTCACGGCCATATCAGTATAACATCCCCAACATGTTTGACAACAAACAAGTATCAAATCCGTTATGGTGGAAATAATTTCTTTACTGGTGCCACAATTTTGCAAGTAAGATGAAGGCGTGGCATCTCTTTATACCAAAGCCAAAGTAAAAAAAAAACTAAAAAATATTTACAATGGGGATGTGGGAAATCTTGGACCGCTCACATGGTAAAAATAATAGTGTCTTCAATTTTGGGTAGTTCTCGATTGTCAGCTCAACTAGGGAGGCAGGGAGGTCAGGTAAGAATCCGATCGACAGGGAATCCCTTATTGTCAATGTTGTTAAAAATTGCTACAAATATGATTGATCTCCTCATTCTTATAAAGAGAGTTGCTTTCAATTAGTTGGTAGTTAGGAAAGAGCAATGTAGTTAGGGAATCACATGATACACCAAACAAATGTCTGATTGACTATGATATTAATTATTGTACAGATAGTGTTTTACTGGTCTAAGGGTGGACATCTTTTATGGATATTTTTGATCGCTTAAGGGTATTTGATTGTTCAATGTCAGTAAAGGACGGTTTGGGACCCTAAGGTGGGGGTAGTTGAGAATGAAAATTCATATCTTGTGTCCTTTCACTAACTTGTCTCAAATAGATCTGAGGGTGTATTATCCGAGGGCGATAAAAATTTAAGCTTAGGGGATTTTGATGTACTGAATAATTATCACTTTTCACAGGCTGTTTTACTGAGTATTATATGCACTTATTGCCCATTTTCATATTAATTGTGCATGATTTATCATTAGTAGTATGTGACATTTAATTGCATCAAATATTCATTATTTTTATTGTTCCCACTTGATTTATCATTATTTTGGAGCTTATGTTCTATATTGTTTACCTTTCAGGTAAATTTACAAGAAATGAATCAGCTCGGTACTACCGATAGGTCTATCGATGGTACGAAATTTGACAAAAAGGAACTGAGTAAATTGAGAAAACTCGATAGTAACGACATAAGAGTCGGTACTATTGACAATCTCATATGAGTGCTCAAGAGAAATCTCAATAATACTGACGCCCAGCTCAGTGGTACTGACTTGTACCAAAAATCCAATAGGGAAAATCTCAATACTACCGACAAGCAACTCAGTAGTAACGAACGCTTACAAAGGATTGTGAACAATCAAAGGCGTTGATACTACTGACACCACGTCGGTAGTATTGACTTGTCACGATCGGGCCAGATAAAAAATTATTGTTAATCTGATGGTCGAGACTTAACGACGTCCTAAGTCAATCCTATGACTAGGAGGGAATGCGGCCAAACCTAAATATCACGTCCTTTTCCATTGTACGATAACTGAAAGTTGTGAGAGAAGAAAGAAGGGAAGAAAGTCATATTTTGGGAGATTTGGGCACCTCTGGTGGATGGATTTGCAGCCAGAGGTTAGCAAATCGGTACATTTGAGAGAGAAAGTCATCTGAACCGTCTTCTTCAGGGGTTACTTTCGTTTTCTAATATTTCCCACATTTTTCTTGCTTCTCCTATGTATTTTACAATGGCAATCATGTGGGAATAATCTCTTTTGTTCCTTAGGACCCGAAAGTAGTCTGATTTTGCATTATAATTGAAAACTATGAATTGATATACATATTTTTCTTAATTTTTGGATATGTTTCTATGATTTCTTTATGAATTTCCTGTGCCCTCTCCACCATAGGTGATTTTTTAGATCGTTAATTGCTTCTAGAGTGAGTTTAAGGATTGTATAGATTGTAGAGATACATAGCTTAGACCGCACTTCGAGAGAAGTCTTACGCCTATGAAAGGAATAACCCCGAGAAGTCACTAAAGCACCTAACTAATAATTTAATCACTACAAGAATGGATTTGTATTAGATTGGGTAGTAAATTACATTGCGAGAACAAGTAGTTCTAGCTACAGATCCCTTGGTTCAGGGTTAGGAGAGACAAATATTAATGAAATGATGTTAATTGCAATGTGAACTGTGGTGAAACTATAATCCTAAGGAATTAATTCCAATTATAATCACAACTAATAATTTTAATTGTACTTCCTACAATTTATTCATTAAATCTAACAATCACTCTTTTTTTCCCTTAGGCCTAGCTAGGCCATGTGTAGTTTACACGCATCAGGATTTTAAGAAGATGTATGAAAATGACAAGATGATGGCATGCTTGAAGATAATGGATCCATCACATGTGGTCCTGGGGTCCACAAGCTACTCTAGATTATTATTGAAGACAATGTCTCTCTAATGGGTCGGAGGGGGGATTGTTGGGAAAGGAATAGAATTATGCTTCATGTCCCAATTGGATTTGAATTCTAGTACAAGTTGGCTTGTGCTACAAATCCCAATATGAGTCAAATCTAAAAGGAAAAAGAAGATGGCTCGCTATGTGCAACAAGGATTTGGACTAAGATTTGGACTAGGACATGGACAAAGATTCATAATTGCAACCACATGCATGGAAGCCTATAAATGGAGGCCTTGGTGGAGGCCATTGTGATCATCCATCGGTTTAGGTATAATCCCTCCGGTTGTTTATTGGTGCCTTTTGTGGTAGAAGAGTTAGAAAATAATAACAAGTGGAGGAGCTCTTTTGGTTGATAAGAGAGAGCCAACGACTTTACCTTGAAAGAAGTAGCGGCTGACAGTTGGTGAAATATTGGGTGCACTGATAGGGTAGCTTTCTTGGTTGATAAGAGGGTCAGTGACTCTGTTTTGAAGCAAAGTACCGGTTGGCAGTTACAGACACAATGTTGGAATAGCGACAACAGTTCGACACAATTAGCGATCACAACGGCATCAAGCGGTCCCCAGCAACGACAACGGCGTCGTGAGGAGATCAAGTAAAGAAGGAGGTTTGTACACATTGAGTTTGATTTTCTTCTTCCTCATCTTTGTTCTCGTGTGAGCAGGGCTACCCAGATTTGTGGGTGATTAAATCATGACAATGTGAGTTGTAATCTTAAATACATAGTATTGTTGGCCGGTAATTGCCCCGTGATTATTTTCTTCTCGTCTTGACGAGAGTTCTCTATGTTAAATCTGGTATTTCTTCTTTGATTTATACGTTTGTTGTTAATACTTCCGCAACAAATTTTTTTTACATCCAGAAACGTATTGGTACAACATCCCCAACCCAACATGTTTTACAATTAACAATTATCAACTCTGTTATGGAGGTAGTTCTTTCGTTACTAGTGCCACAATTTTGCAAGTGCAATGAAGGCGTGGCTTCTCTTTTAGACCAAAATTGAAGTAAAAAAAAACTATACAATATTTACAACAGGGATGCGGGAAATCTTGGACCGCTCACATGGTAAACGTAATTGCGTCTTCAATTTTGGGCAGTTCTCGATTGTCAGCTCCACTAGGGAGGCAGGAAGGTCGGGTAAGCATCCAATCGACGGGGAATCCCTTATTGTCAATGTTGTTAAAGATGGAAGCTACGATAATCCTTCAGGTAATGATGTAGACATATAACTGAAAAAATTTCTAATTGCTATGGACTGATTTTTCTCGCTATTTGTTTCTTCGCCAGGTGACCTATTATTGTAGTGGTCGATTATCAGATGAACTAGGTCTGACTTGTTGAAGTAGTGTAGCCAATTTTCAAACTGCTGGTAGTGGCTGCGGCTGATTTGGAAAAAAGTTATCATCGATGTTGTTTTTTTCCGTTGGAGGGTAGAGGTTCGGACAACCACAGACTTTTAAAGTCCCAATAGATTCGAGTAGCTGTGCATCTATTTGAGATTTGCTGTTGCAATTGGCCAGTACTAGAGTGCGGACAGAATTCGGTAGGCATTGTGCGTTGTGTAGAATATTTTAAATTTGTGTCTCTGCATGAATTCCTAGATATTCAAGAGAGTTTAGCTTCTGCAATGTTTGAACAAACAAAGGGAATGGTTTTAGACACTCTCCAGCGATATCTTGATGCTCCGGGGTGGAAGGAAGTGCCTTACTGCTTTCAGCAATATTCTGATGTGCTGGGGCGGAAGGAAGTCTCTTACTATTTTCACATATATCACGATGCTCCGAGGTGGAATGAAGTGCCTCGCTAGCATCCTTATGCTCCTTGGAGGAAGGAAGTGCCTTGCTACTTTCAGTGATATCCTGATGCTTTGGTGTGGAAGGAGGTGCTTTGCTGCTTTCAGTGATATCCTGATGCAATGGGGTGGGAGGAAGTGTCTTACTACTCTCAGTGATATCTTCATGCTATGGTGTGGAAGGAGGCGCCTTGCTACTTTCGGCTATATCCTGATGCTCTGGGGTGGAAGGAAGTGCCTTGCAGGGCCGGCCCATTAGGGGCCAACCTTGGCGACGGCCAGGAGCTCAACAAAGAAGGGGGCCCAACAAAGAAGGGGGGCCATAATTTTCTTTTTCTTCTAATACACACATATTTGTAAACAGAACGAGATTGATTCGATGTTACTTGTTAGGAAAAGACCGGAAGGTCTAGAAGTCAAGTTCCCTATTTAGTTTTGTGTGATTGGTTATCAGAAAGTCAGGAATTAGACTTCCCTAATTTTCCATAGACTTCTGAACATATATATAAACTAGAGTTCCAGACTTCCGCTGAAAAGCGAGTGGAAAACAAGTTTGGTGCATCTGTCTCGACGACAACTCTCTCCTCGCCCGCACCCCTTTCGCCCACACTTCTCTCGATTGGGTAGCATTCAGCCACTCCTCTCTCGCTTGTGCTTTTCTGGCATGTACCTCTTCAGCCACGCCTCTCTGGCTTGCACCTCATCTTTCTTGCCGTTTTTCCTTGATCAATCGGCGACTGGTCTGTTTGTTGTGGGGGATAAATAAATCAAAGGCTGATGATCGGTTGGGTTGGAGCACTGCTACTCTTGACTTTTCTCACGATTTACTCCAGTCAATCGACGATAGAAGCCACTGCGATGGAAAATCATTCAAACACCCATGTGATTTACTCCGTTGCTAAAGCAACCTCCATTTTTGTTTGATTGTGTATTCTTGTCTTGCTTTCTCTTTTTATTTTATTCATATAGCATAGACAAAACTGATTGCATAGCCGCACAACCGAGTTCTCACACAGGAAGTATGATGACCCTGTATTTGAATATTGTAATTTAAAACATAGTTCATAAGCACGCCCTTTGTGTCCAAGTCATCTTCTAGTTTTGTGAGTATACATACAATAAAAAGACATGAGAACTTTTTATCATCATGGTTCATTACTATTGCGAATTAATTGATTAACATATAGTATAAATGAGAGCTATGGAGAACGGCATTAGGGCAAATAGTCTTTGAGGAAAGCTTCCTCGGTTACAATATACCAATCATATGGAAGTCATTTGCCTAAGAAAAGTTATCTTTCAAACCAATCACTTGATTTTGATTTTCTAAGACTGAAGTCAAGTTCCTGGAAAATGAGTTCCCTAAAAATTATAGTTACAACGAACCAATCGAAGCCTAAGGGTCTGACTGATTTGGTGTAATTTGTCCTGAAAATATTAGAAGTCGAATTCCCTTTCTGATTTTACTTGATTGGTTTTCTAGAAGTCTAGAACTCAAGTTCCCTAATTTTCACTGGACTCTCAGACACACACACACATATATATATATATATATATATATATATATATATATATATATATATATATATATATATATATATATATATATATATATACTTCCGTAAAATAGGTTCCATTAGAAACCAATAGGAAAACGACTTACAGCCACGTGTTTCGCCCGCTCCCGTGTTCCTCTTTTCCAATGGCGACTTCACATGAGTTTTTCCAAGCTAAAGTTACTGAAAAACTATCTTAGATCATCAATGTCTCAAGAAAGATTAAACGGTTTGACAATGTTATGCATTGAGAAGGATATGTTGGGAAATATTGATGTTGACACTGTTATTCAAGATTTTGCATCTAGAAAGGCTAGAATAAGTCGTTTTATATGATGACTGAAGCTCGATAAGGAGGTATCTATATTTAATTTTTATGTTTGATTTGTAAGAACATGTTCTATTTTTTATATGACAGTTTTGAGAATTATTTCTAAACTCGTGTTTATTTAAATTTGTTAAATAAAAGTATAAAGAGAGTCTATTTTTTATCTTCGCCCCAGGGCCTCTAAAATGTCTACAACGGCCCTGGTGCCTTGCTCCAGGAAGGCTCTTCAGCAATATCCTGAGTCATCACGCTCATCATCTTCAAATGACCCGTACGTGGAGGAAGATGATACCTCACTGCCAGATAACGATTGAGGATGCTCTATAGCGATATCTAGATGTTCCGGGGAGCAAGGAAGTGTTTGAGTACCAGATGAAATTTGCAGATGCTCTTTAGCGAACTCTAGATGTCCCAGGGAGGAAGGAGGTGTCTCACTAGCAGAGGACGCTTGCGGATGCCCTTCAGTGACATTTAGATGCTCCGAGGAGGAAGGACGCTCTTTAGCGATCTCTAGATGCCCCAGGGAGAAAGAAGGTGCATCGCTAACAAATGGCACTTGTGGAGGCTGTTCAACAGTACTTAGATGCTCTGAAGTTGATGATTGCGGCTTTGGAGTTAAAAAAAGCTCAATATTATTTTCTGTGACGGATAATTCCTTAAGTGATATTAGTTTCCCAAGCCCAAAAAATCCAGTTGCAGCAAGTTTTGGACAATCTTCTATTTCGAGCATGTTTACTAATAAGAGTTGTGTAGTGGGAAGCGCTTCAAGTCCCTTACAGTCCGCAAGGCACAATTTTTGAAGTGAACTAAGTCCTTCCAGATGCCTTCGATGTATAGAATCTCCAAAACTACCACACCACATGACCACCAACTCCACAAGTGATGAAGGAAAGTAATTGCCTGTTGATTTTTGTTGTAAGGCCTGTAGCATTGAGCAACCTCTTAGTTCTATACTCCTCATCTTTCTGCATGATAAGACAATTGAAGGAATGACTTCCAATTTATTACAATTCTCAATATTTATGGCCTGAAGATTTGAGAGGTAATTGTTGTGCATCCAACTAGGGCAAATTCGACCGGGGTAGTATTTTATTACCAATTTGTCAATCCGAGCACTAGGTTGCAAACCGTCAAGCACCTCCGGGTAATACACAGGAGATACACTGTTAGACGAGGATGATGGTGACCAAGTTAGTGACAAAGCTTTGAGATACTGCTTTGAGTCCAGCTCTGCTTTCTTGGCTTCTTCCTTGCTGCTAATATTTTCAAGACCTTCAATGGTAAGATGCTCAATCCTGCGTAATTGTTGTAAGTCTATGAGTTTATTTGATCCGTCCAATACGAATTTGAATGTCGATAGCTTGCCCAACTGTTGAAGACCTGGAATAGCGAGCTGCCAATTACGACCATACCAGAGCCACCTCAAATGTCTCAGGTTTTCAGTTCCTCTTGGTAGTTGCTTTGGCTTAAAAATGAATGTTGCTTGCAAACACTGCAAACTGTAAAGTCTTCCAAAGGAAAGAGGCAGTTTCGTACATAACATCCATGGAACCTTCAAATAGCGGAGGAGCTGTAATGTGCCAATCATGTCCGGTATCTTCTTTAAGTAAGGCGGGAACGCCAGTACACGTAAGTATTTTGCATGTTGTAGTTGCTTTTCAAGGAAAGCATTCCACTCTCTCTGCACTGAGTGTGTAATAGAAATATCATTTTCAAACGGACTAAGATCTCGGCATGCTCACGCTGGGTTACGCGCGGCATTACGCGCGCCCAAATCAGCTGCAAACAAACCCCCAAACCGCCAATACGTGGCAGAATGTGATTGGGTGGGTTTTTTAGAATTATGCAAAAGGCAAATAAATTTGTTTCGCTTATAACTTTTAAACCGTAATGAATTTTTTAATAAAACAAAAACTGTTGGTTTCGTTACAAAAAATGCAATCTAACAAACCTAATATTGATATATTTTTGAGATAAAAAAAATTAAAAAATGATATATATAGGTTAATTGACAACCAACTATGGTGCCCATACCCATAAATGATTATTAACACCCAAAATGGTTAATTGACGCCCAAAAATGGTTCATTGAAACCTAAATTTATAACGACGCCCACAAATGTCTAATGACACCCATAAATGACTAAGGACACCCAAATATGATTTTTGACGCCTAAAATGGCTCACTGACACCTAAAATTATAACGACGCGCATACACCCATAAATAACTAATGACACTCAAATACGGTTATTTGACGCCTAAAATGGTTCACTGACACCTAAAATTATAACGACTCCCACAAATGACTAATGACACCAATAAATGGCTAATGACACCCAAATATGGTTATTTGATGCCTAAAATGGTTCACTGACACCTAAAATGATAATGACGCCCACAAATGGCTAATGACGCCCATAAATGGCTAATGACACCCAAATATAGTTATTTGACGCCTAAAATAGTTCACTGACACCTAAAATCATAACGACACCCACAAATGGCTAATGACACCTATAAATGGCAAATGACACCTAAATATGGTTATTTGACGCCTAAAATGGTTCACTGACACCTAAAATTATAAGGACGCCCACAAATGGCTAAAGACACTCATAAATGGCAAATGATACCCAAATATAGTTATTTGACGCCTACATGGTTCATTGACATCCAGAATAATGCATTCATATTATTTTTATATTTTTTTTATTAAAAATATATCAATATTAGTCTTCTTTGAATGCATTTTTCATGACGAATCCAATGGTCTTTGTTTCATTAAAAAATTCATTACGGTTCAAAAATTATAAGCAAAACACATTTATTTGCATATTACACAATCCTTATCTGTCTAACCAATTAAAACATGCCACGTCATCGCCCATAAACCACCTTCCCCCTCCACCAAACCAGCCCAGCCTGCGCGTGATGCACGTTTGCACAGGGCGCGCGTGATGGAATAATATTCCTTTTCAAACCATAGACTGCGCAAGGCAAGTACTTCAGATCATCCCAATTGAAATTCGGAAATTGGCACAGGACGCGCAGGGGGGATGAATCACGTTTTGACGCACCCCCTCCTGCCGCCTGTGACCGGTTTTGGTGGATGGGGCCCGCTGACAGGTGGGTGGAGGTAGTTTTACAGGGGTGAGGTGGCAGGGGTAGGTAAGAGGTTGATTTGATAGTTTTTTTTAGAGAGATTGAGGCGGAAATATGAAGAAAAGTTTATTTTGCACGTAACTTTTGATCCGTAATTAATTTTTTGATGAAATAAAAAGTGTTGGATTTGTTATGGAAAATGTAATCCAACAAGACTAATATTTAATATATTTTTGAGAAAATAATATACATAAATATTAGAAATGGACACATTCAAACAAAAGTGGGCGCATTGAGGAAGTGGGGCATTCAAGAAAAAACGGCGCATTCAAGCAAAAGTGGTGCATTCAAGCAAAAGTAGGCATATTTTTTATTATAGTGGGTGCATTCAAGCAAAAGTGGGTGCAATCAAGCAAAAGTGGGTGCATTCAAGTAAAAGTGGACGCATTTAAGTAATAGTGGGCGCAATCAAGTAAAAGTGGACGCATTCAATCAAGACTGTGCACAATCAAGAAAAACTAGGCGCATTGAAGCAAACGTGGGCGCATTTAAGTAATAGTGGACACAATCAAGTAAAAGTGGTTGCATTCAAATAAACATGGGTACAATCAAGTAAAAGTGGACGCATCCAAGTAAAGTGGGCACATTCAAGAAAAAGTAGGCACAATCAAGAAAAAATAGGGCGCATTCAAGCAAATGTGGGCGCATTTAAGTAATAGTGGGCACAATCAAGTAGAAGTGGGCGCATTCAAGTAAAAGTGGGTGCAATCAAGCAAAAGTGGACACAAGGTGTTACAACCCCAATTTTTGGGTTATTTTGGTGAGAAATGTAATTTCTCATATTAAAGATATTCGAACAAATAATGATATAATTTGTTTGGAATTAATGGATTTCGTTTACAATAGCCTTGATGATTGCTTTGTGGGCTTTATTGGCTATTGGGCCCAATAACAAGGAAAAGACAAAAGAAACTCCATTATTAAAAGAGTAAATAAGAAAATGGAGAAAAGAAAAATGTAGAAACCTCAAGAAGGCAAAAGAATATAATCCAAAGGTGGATTTCATGCCTCTTGGGTTCTTTGGGTCCCAAGGAGTCCAAATCTGTAAAGATAAAGCAACAAGAAAAGAAAAGATCAATTAAATATTTCTTTGTTAAGAAATTAATTGAAAACAATGATAAAATGTGGAAATTAAGTGGAAAGAGGTATAATTGAGTTATCCTTGGTGGATTTTCGTATTCTAAGCAAAGTGGGTGCATTCAAGTAAAAGTGGACGCAGTCAAGAAAAAATGGGGCACAATCAAGCAAACGTGGGCGCATTTAAGTAATAGTGGGTGCAATCAAGTAAACGTAGGTGCATTCAAGTAAAAGTGGGCGCATTCAAGCAAAAATGGGTGCAATCAAGTAAAAGTGGGCGCAATCAAGATAAAACAGGGCACATTTAAGCAAACGTGGGTGCATTTAAGTAATAGTGGGCGCAATCAAGTAAAAGTTGGTGCATTCAAGTAAAAATGGGCGTAATCAAGCAAAAGTGGGCGCATCCAAGCAAAGTGGGCGCATTCAAACAAAAGTGGGCGCAATCAAGAAAAAACGGGACACGTTCAAGCAAACTTGGGCACATTTAAGTAATAGTGGTCGCAATCAAGTAAAAGTGGGTGCATTCAAGTAAAATTAAGTAAAAGTGGATGCATCCAAGTAAAACGGGGCACATTAAGGGCTATAGTGGGCACATTCATACAAAAGTGGGAGCATTCAAGCAATAATGAGCGCATTTTGGACAATAGTGGGCATATTCAAGCAAAATGGGGTGCATTGAGGAGGGAAGTAGTGGGCACATTCAAATAAAAGTAGGCACACTTAAACAGTACAATGGGTGCATTCAAGCAAAGCTGAGTGCATTAAGGGCTATTGTAACAACCCTGACCTGGGTTATGAGGTAACCCTATTTGTTTTGGCTAATAAAGTTGATTAGAACTTTAATATAATCCTCTAAGGTGCTTTGTTATCATGTGACACACTCATGTTTCAAGTTTGGTCCCGATTGAATGTTGTTTGAGCAATTTTCCTTTGTTTTGGACCAAAGTGCAATTTACCCAAATTGAGGGGCTATAATATAAAATGTCACATGTTGAATGTACCCCATGTGTTTTAGCATCATAAGAGAGAGAATGATGCTAAGTGGTGGCTTGTGGAAAGCCCAAATTCTAAGTTTGAACTTGTTTGAACAATGCTGGAGCATTGCGTGCCAATTTTGGTACAAATTGTAATTTACCCAAAATGTGGGGATGATATGAAAATTACCACTTATAGAGTGTCCCTACTCCCTCCTGGTATCATATATAGGAGAGAGAAATAAGGAGACACCATTTTGGATTCCATTATGAATGATGGTAATCTTGGTGAAGAAATGACCAAGAAAAAGGGTTGAATTTGAAAGCTTAACTTGAGTTGTATCAAGTTGAAAAGTTTATATATGAGTTCCTATCGGCCATGGAGCCCAAGGAGGTGCCACATATCGTTTTTTGGACTCTTTTAAAAGTCCATATCGTGTAAAACACCTCAAGGATGTGAGGTGTGACAGACAACAAGTTTCCTTAGAAAAAGTGTATCGACTTGACTTAAAATAGTGATTAAACCTAGATGACTTATCCAAATGGATAAATAATGGATGAATTTGCATCTCAAGATGATACTCAATCGTTTTACAAGAAAAGATAAATTTTTATGCATGCATGTACACGTGTCACCTATGCATGACACGTGGCACCTACTAGCTCAAAATGTTGACACCTCATTTTTGCCTTTCTTCATGATCAACAAGTATATATACCCCTAGTTTCACCCCTTGGTGTAATTTTGCGACCCTTAACACCCTCCTACCCTAAGGTATCGTGCATAGAGATCCCATATAGTGAAGGGATGTTGTGGTATCGTGCATGGGCCATTGGGTATCTCCCATGGCAAGACTATATCGCCCAAGTAGGTGATATCGGCCATATAGGGTGATATCAGCCATAGAGTGAAATGTTTTGACTCCAAGTGAGTGTCATATCGTGCAAGTGAGTATCATATCGTGAAAGAGGGGTGGCATGTCGTGCAAGAGCATAAGGTTATCGTGCATAGGCCTTGGGTATCGGCCATAGCAAGTATATCAGCCATAGCATGTTGATATTGCCCATAGCAAGTTGATATCAGCCAATTGAAGTGAATTTGGCCACAAGTGAGGGGGTATTGGCCACAAGAAAAGTTTTGTAGGCCAAGAGGAAGTACATATCGCCCAAGAGTTGTAGGGTGTCGGCCAAGGAGCTAAGGAACTCAAAACTTAACCCTAAGGTAAGCTATAGTTGTCTTCAAGCTTGAATGGAAGCATGGAATTAGGGTTATGGTCTACCTTTCTTTTCTTCTTCACCAATTGCTTATCCATGGTGATTCTTTGCATATAGAGGAGTTGTGAAGTCCATCTTCAACCTTAGGAACGTGTAGCTTTGGAGCTTGGAGCTTTGAAGTCGTTCTTAAGGCGGGTTATATAACTTGAACTCAATCATGTTATTATTCATCACCTAAATTGTTGTATTTAATGATCTACTTTTAATTCCAAAATTTCCTGAAATAGATGATGAAATTATGAGTTCTAGTAGTTTCTTAGACCTGTTGACATGAACTATAATAGTTAGAAAAAAGGTCTAGAGCTTGAAGATGATGATATTACCTTATAAAAGTGATATCGGGTGCAAGCACACAAGTAAGCACCTTTAACCCGATATGATGATGCACCTTCTTTACTTGTATGATATGGGTATGAATACATTGTTGCACGATATGGAGGTGTAGTATACACCTTTTGCACGATAGGGAGTCAAGTATAGACTCCATTCATGATACAAGGTTAAATGAATACTTGTAAGTTGACATGAAACCCTAACTTGGGTAACCCGATATGAGTAAAGAATAGCAAGTGCTATTGCACGATATAGTAGCCCGATACACAACCCTAGTTGATGTCTAGCCCAATATGGTGATGGATTTATACCTCATGAATGACATGGGTAACACATATAAACAACTCTAGCCCGATATGAATGGTATGCATATACTTCTAGCCCGATATGGTGGTGCCTATACACCTACAACCCGATATGGTGAACATATGCACACCTTTAATCGAGACACCTTGTAGAGGTGAGGACAAGATACTCTTAGGAGTGATGAGTGAAACACCAAGTAATGGTGTGGCTAATACCTTGATAGGTAAAACACCTAGAGTGGTTGATAATGGAGAACCTTATATCAATAATGTCTCAACCTGAGATGAGTCCATATCAATTGATGATGGTTGGACAATTCAAATGTATGACTTATGATCAATACACGACGGAATGAATGCGATGGGCTAGTGCAAAAAGTATTAGGATGGGAAATACCCTAATATAAGATAAGTTGATGAACTAAGTAAGTTAAAAGTGATGAGGGAAGTGATACATCAAGACATGATAGATATCACATCCAGCATTTCAAGGTTGATGTACCTTGATGCACCTTAAATCCAATAGACTTGGATGAGTAACACATGAAGTGTGTTATGTCAATTGTTACATTGAGATGTAATAATTTTAATACACTTTGATAAGTGTGGGCTAACATACCTTGAGAAAGGGTTAAGCCAAGTTAATAAAGTATGATGTAATCATACCCTGGTATGGATGAGAGATGAACTCATACCTTGTGTTGATGATTCATTTAATGATAAATGATGAGAATAAATCAGTATAATTGTATACTTATGATATCAATGTATGCTCCTAGATATGTGGAGCAATGAATTAGGGTTTGAATTAATAATATGAACTTGAAACCCTATCCGGCAATAAGAGGAAACCTTGTTGCCTACTGAGAGGTGACAAGATGCTTAATGGCCTTGTGAGCCATGTGAATAGTTGTTGCCTAGTGAGAGGTGACAAGATGTTTAATGGGCCTTGTGAGTCATGTGTGTAGTTTTTGCCTAATGAGAGGTGACAAGATATTGATCTAAAGATTGATGTAAGAATTGGTAATGTTTAAAATAAACCAGGTAAATGGGAACCCTGTAACATAATAATAATAAATGGTTACAAAGATAATAATGAAATCTTGGTCATACATGTGTTATAGTCATAGTCAAATAAGGGCTATGGTGCTTCAAATATGTTAAAATGAGACATGAGGAATACTTATATTATATAAAGAATGTGAATTGATATGATGGCTTGCCCCAGGGTATAATGCCTAGTAAAAGGATGTGATAACCAATGATGAATTTAAGGGATTGATATCCCATAACGAATGTGTAATCAGGAGTGGTTAGAGTCCATTGCCTGGCGGTATAATCAGGATTGGTTAAAGTTCAATACCTGGCAGAGGCGTAAAGCCTGTAATCAGGAGTAGTTAGAGTCCACTGCTTGGCGGTGTAATCAGGATTGGTTACAGACCAATACCTAGCAGAGGCATGAAGCTTATAATAATCACATGATTGGTAATAACCCAATACCTGGTAGAGGCATGAAGCCTATAATAATCACAAGATTGGTAATAACCCAATACCTAGAAAAGGCATAAAGCCTAAAATCACAGGATTGGTAATAACCCAATACCTGGCAGAGGCATGAAGCCTATAATCACAGGATTGGTAATAACCCAATACTTGGCAGAGGAATGAAGCCTATAATCACAGGATTGGTAATAACCCAATACCTGACAGAGGCATGAAGCCTTTAATCACATGATTGGTAATAACCCAATACCTGGCAGAGGCATGAAGCCTATAATCACAGGATTGGTAATAACCCCAATACCTGACAGAGGCATGGGGCCTATAATCACAGGATTGGTAATAACCCAATACCTGACAGAGGCATGAAGCCTATAATCACAGGATAGGTAATAACCCAATACCTAGCAGAGGCATGAAGCCTATAATAATCACAGGATTGGTAATAACCCAATACTTGACAGAGTCATGAAGCCTATAATAATCACAGGATTGGTAATAACCCAATACCTGACAGAGGCATGAAGCCTATAATAATCACAGGATTGGTAATAACTCAATACCTGACAGAGGCATGAAGTCTATAATCATAGCATTGGTAATAACCCAATACATGGCAGAGGCATGAAGCCTATAATAATCACAGGATTGGTAATAACCCAATACCTGGCAGAGGCATGAAGCCTATAATCACATGATTGGTAATAACCCAATACCTGGCAGAGGCATGAAGCCTATAATCACAGGATTGGTAATAACCCCAATACCTGGAAGAGGCATGGAGCCTATAATCACATGATTGGTATTAACCCAATACCTGGCAGAGGCATGAAGCCTATAATCACAGGATTGGTAATAACCCAATACCTGGCACAGGCATGAAGCCTATAATAATCACAAGATTGGTAATAACCCAATACATGGCAGAGGCATGAAGCCTATAATAATCAAAGGATTGGTAATAACCCAATACCTGGCAGAGGCATGAAGCCTATAATAATCACAAGATTGGTAATAACTCAATACCTGGCAGAGGCATGAAGCCTATAAATTGGTAATAACCCAATACCTGGCAGAGGCATGGAGCCTATAATAATTACAGGGTTGGTAATAACCCAACACCTGGTTGTTATCAAAGGATTGTCATAGTTCAATGCCTGGAATGGTTGCACAGGATTGGTAATAACCCAATGCCTGGAATAATGTCACAGGATTGGCATAGTCTAATGCCTGGACAGAATATGATGATATATACTCAGATGACTGGTACAATTCAATATCTGGTTATCATATTGGTTGAGGCCAATAGATAGAAATGAGAACGATTCATGGATGACATACCATGATAATGAGTATCACAGGATAAGCTTGAGATGTTGTTATATTATGATGGGTAAATGATATACATGTTCTTCCTGTTCCTTATAAAGAGAATGGATGATTTACTGCTCTATCATATATAGTTGTTGTTACGACCCCACCTCCCGATAACCCCCAATTAAGGGAGACTGAGAGGTCGAAGTCGCACCCATGACTTTCGGATCAAAGGTTCGGCAATTAACCAAGAATAATTATCAAATTTTAACATACTATACTGAAAGCTGTAAGAAAATAAATTTTTGCATACCTTTTTGAAAACTTGGATCTCTAAAATTCTATCCACACAGATACTAATCTATCTAATCCTCCTTTGCACTTTAATATCCATTTAGTACCACATGTGCCACTTTACTGTTTGTTCTTTTCATTGTACCTAAAACGCCGACAAACAAAACGTCAGTCAGACGAAGCTGGTATGTGGGGGAAACAAATAATGTTCAACTATGTTAACAATATAATCACTCAATTAATCATTTAACAATCAAGATTATGTTTTAATCCAAACTACTCAATCCATGCCTATCCACAACTCTGTGTTGTCCCTGTAAGGACTTATATGGTACCTCTATAAAGGTGACTTGATGGACCTACCCTCTAGGCAGCCATTTACTAAGTCATTCATGACCTGATGGACCTACCCTCTAGGTAGCCATGTACTAGGTCAGCCATTACGACACAGAGGGGACCATGATCTGAGCTAGTAGGCATATACATTATGTGATAGTCATAGTCACTTTATAATTGCAATATGAACATCTAAACAGTTTAGTTGCATTCAATGCGATTAAACATCCGAGAATCCATCGGAAAACCTAAATTGGTTATTCATAATCGTAACCACATACCTGATTTGATGATTTTAGAAGCATTAAGAAAATCCAACCAAGCATGCAATCCAAGTAATTCAGCAATCACATAATTCTTGAAAAGAATATGTACTCTATTTATTACACACTTTATCAAGAACCTACTTTATTAACTTGGATTCACTTTCTATGGTTTCTAATCCGCATTAAGGTTTCATTAATATTCATTAGGGTTTCTTAGATCAATTTCTCAAACTTTACCCTTTTTAAGTTAACAAACCCTAAAATATTGTTTTCCATTTTTATGAACCTTAATTGCTGAACTATTCATTTTAATAGTCTTTTATACCCAAATTGACTTAGGATCATCAAATCCCTATTTATTCATGGATTTGAACAATTAAAAGACATATTCATCTAAATTAGGGTTTTAAAGCTCATTAGTGCATAATTATGCACGAAACCCTAAATTAAACCAAAAATATAAAAAGATCATCCTTTTAGCTTCTATTTTCACTTTTATTAACAACAGGTTAATATTAGCTTGAATTATCCACATTAAATCCATCTATCATCAAATCTAAGGGTCTTCCCTTAATTAAAACACTAAAGATGATAACTTTATGTACTTTTCCAATTTCAAGCATATAAACTTTAAATTAGACTAATCATGTGCAAAGTTCTTCCTTTTTGAACATAATGTACCTTTTTACATTTAATAGGTTAACATCATCTCTAATGATCCATTAAACCCTATTAAACACATTAATCATATCAAAATAGGGTTTCTTAATCTTTAATTCATTAAAGATAATAATTTACACTACTTTTCGAACTATGATCAGATTCAGGCTATAAACTATTTTTAATGGATTCCTTGCATTTTTCTGATCAAAAATCATATATGATATGTTGGATTCTGACATACCAATTTGTAGTTATTATTTTTGCAAAATTAATCATTCATAACCAATGACTGATTGACACGTCAGCACTTTTGAGCCAAGTTGCTTGGCAACGCTCCTCGCGGCCAGCGATTAAGTAAAGGAGACTAAAGCCCTTACCTTGCTATGTTCCACTCAGGGGCAGATATGTAATCTCCCCGAGTCTCATCCTCTTCCTCCGTCCGGGTTCTCCTCGCGAGGCCAACTGCGGCTGGTCAACCATCGTGTTGACTTCGGCCTGGAGTGCACGAAACACCACGGCAGTGGCTCCATCTTCTTCGTCGACCAGGGCTGAACTCGCCCACACTGTCAGCGATACCTCCGGTGTTCGGGATCTGCTCCTGCGAACAACTGTCTCGCCAAAGCATAGCATCGGCTGACAGGAGAACGCAACAAATGGGCGGGGGGGTTTTCGGTGCCGATTTGGCAGAAAAGATTACTAGCATAGATTCTCGGAGCCTCTCAAGGTGTGCGCGGCCTTTATAGAAGGGGAGTCATCCCCTTTTATAGCCCATGGCTATGGAGGGCGGCCGACCAGTACACTAGAAAGAGGGGTTTCCTGATTACCCTCCCAAAGGTACTAGAACCTAGGATGAAATAGAGCGATTTCTTGTCTCAGATTCATTGAAATGATTTCCAGATGTGCTCATCGATTGTACAAAACAAGAAAATCGATTCAGAAATTTCGAAGAACCGTTCTTCTTTCCTGTTCCTAATCGAGGTAGGCGAGAATACAGCCACCGTTGGATCTCAGATCCAACGGCTGTCATGCCATGCGCCCAAAAAGATATGGAAACAATTGTGACATTAATACATATTTTCCTTTAACCTTTCCACTTTATGAGATTTTATAAAAATCATAACTCTCATACCGATAATCCAATTAATACCAAATTTTAAGGGAAAGTCTATAATGACTTAAACCACTTGTGTGCCAAGTTTGGGACTCAAACTCGAAAATATGAGGGACTTTTATTCATAAGCAAGTAAATGTTTAATAAAACTCATTTAAGCATATTTTCTCTCTCATAATATTTTATCTTCTTACTTATGATTTATTTTTTTTTCATTTAGAAACCATGTGACCCCGAAATATCATCCAATATGGATTCATTATCCATATTTACACATGTTTCTTGTAACATTATCATTATCTCACATTTCTTCTAAATAAAGCAATATTTAATTAATCCTTTCTCTTTCTTATTGCATTATCTTTGTAATTTGGACCCCTTGGAACCCAAGGAACCCAAAAGGCACGAAATACATCCTTAGAGGATATTCCTTTTCCTTCTAGAGATTTCTATATCTTTCTTTTCTCAAATATTCAATTATCCATTTACTAATTGAATTTTCTTTGTTATTTCCTTGTTATTGGGCCCAATAGCCAATAAAGCCGACAACACAAACATCAAGGCTATTGTAAACAAAATCCATGTATTCAAAACAAATTATACCATTCTTTGTTCAATTATCTTTAATATGAGAAATTACATTTCTCACCAAATGAACCCAAAAGTTGGGGTTGTAACATCCTTCCCCTCTTATAGGAATTTTGTCCTCAAAATTCAAACAAGCAAACAAACAATAAATTCAGGATAAGACTTTTCATGTCCATCATTGGCCCCTATGTGGCTTTGCCATACTCATGGCATTTCCAAAGAACCTTTATCAGCACATATTCTTTTCTCTGAGTTCTTTCATCCCGGCGTCTATAAACTACACAGGTGACTCAGGCCATTTCAGCCTCCCTTGGGGCTCACTAGGTTCATTGCTCAGCACATGGTCGGGGTACCTCACATAGTGCTCTAAATTGGACATATGGAACTCATCACACATTACTTTATCCTGAGGGGCAAGGTCAAACTTAACCTTCTCCACCAAACCATATCAAAAGAACCCATGCATCGGTGACTCAGCTCTCTTAGCTATAACTTAGAGGGGTCATATTTTCATGTCACATTTTCTCCCACTATAACTTGTTTGTCAGTCTACTTTGCATCTGCTCACGACTCTCATCGTCTCTAGGCTCTTTTCAGCCCTTGCACAATCAAAGTGACTTTATCTACACGCACTGTGGTCCCTTTTCTAACCATCATGTGGTCCTTTTCTAACCATCATGTAGTCCTTTCACCAACATCACCTTACTGAAGTGGTGACCGACACAACCTCCCTTACAGAGCTTCTTATAAATCCCAATACTGGCTATGGTGGTTATCTTCACATCTTTCATAGGACAAAAACTGTCTCTAGATATCACCCTGAACGAGCACACATGCTCTCATCAGACCCTTTAGTCTGGATCATACTAACCATAGTTAGGGGTGATAATCTATACTAACATTGAGTTCTTCATTTACCTACTTCCACTTTATGGAAGTGAACCTTTAGGTCAAACTCAAGAACCTTTGAACTTGCTTCATGGTGTAGTTGAACCATCTCTCTCATGGTTAGTTCAACTAGATCTGTCCCTTAATAGAACTCTTTCTTTCTCATGTTATCTAGGTAAGGCGACCTACCATAACCCATATTGCATTTCAACCTTCCTTGGTCTAGGGGAGACCTATCTCAACTTCCATAGTGTTGAGCTCCCATTCCCTCTCAGGGACTCTTTTGTCCTCTATATCGATCCAGTGGGTTATTGGGGTTCGTCCTTTACCTCCTGGCTTGCATGGCCATAAACCACATGCAACTTCATCTTAAGCATCCAAAGTGCTATTGCCATTTTCCACGGTGTATGGTGATCTTCAATCATGATTTCCTGTATGTCATGATTCTTTCAAGATCGATTCCTCCGAAACCCTAAACCACTCTAGTCGGGGTTTCTTCGCCTCCTCTTCCAAAGAAGTGCATCTGAGGTTCTACCACCATCCTTTCATTGCATCAAGGACTAGACTGGATAACCAAACCACCCTTAACTTTTCAACGCATCTTGTTACATCTGAGTGTTACCCAAACACCTCTCCTTTCCAAGCTTAGGGTTAGCCAAACAACCTCTTCTAGCGTCTAGTCAAACAAGTCAGATGTATCTCAACCCGAGCATCCATTACCACTTAGGTATTAGGTAACGGTGAAGACATACACTTCCATGTATTTCACTTATCATCTCACCTCAAACTCTATGTTTATCTTCAATTAAGAACACTCTCTGATTTCATCATCATGGTGCTCAAACTCAACCTGGTATAACTTGTAAGTTCTGCATAGCTCATGATAAAAACATTGTCATATGGTGACTACTTCATTCCTCTTAGTGTTTACAAACCATCCATGTATCATTCACTTTACCAGGGTAGATTATCTTCTATATCCCCAATTCTCGTGGCAACGTTCCAACCTACATCATCTCTTATCCTTGGTGTATGGCATGTGTAATGTCCTATCTCTCACTCCCATAACAAGAGGAAATAAGCATTTGGCTGCAGTCCAAATACAGAGTTCTTCCTGTTTCAAGAGTAGAGATGGTACATCCCACCTTACCAATACACCTTTACATATAAGTTGCAACGTGCCTCATATGTCTCTTCATCACAACCATTTCGATATCAAAGTTACCTTCATGAAAAACTAATCTTGAGCCTACTGAGGTTTATATCCTTGGTCATCTCCTCTAGGTCTATAGGGTACCGACACTTTTGGGGTCATCCCTCTTCCCTTATGCATCAAGAGAGTGCCCTACTCATCTGCCCTTTGGGTCCCATGAGCTTATGAAGGTGATCAATCTCCTAACCCATGGCCCTCAGACAACGATAGCTGTTACCTCCCGACCCTATGGTCATGTGCAACTAGGGAATTAGGCAACTCCTACTTTCATCGGTCTTATCCCTACCTGACCCTAGGATAGACTTAGGATTCTCCACTATAGTACATGTTCACTTAGAACCTTACCCAAGTCTTCATCATCTCTCTTTCTTCATTCATGGGTTGGCTCCCCTCCTTCCATAGGGATCATGGCAACCTGCCTACCTTGGTCAAGCCTCATATCGGTTACCTCCATGGTAACACATCCATATGCACATAGAGATGGATATTTATGGGTCTGTAGGTTCATTCTCATACCATGTACCTTTCACTTAGCTTCTCAAGATCCTATGAGACCTCTTTAGGTTACCTTGAACCAACAAAACTGATATACACCCTACCAAAGGGGTCCCTCTCCCAAGATGGGAGGAAAACTATCTCTTGAAACAACGATCACAAAAGCTCTTAGGTCTAGGGTTTACATCCACATGAGTCTACTTAACCCTAGCAAGCTATTAAGGCACAAGCAGATCACTTACTGTACCATGATAGGTCATACTTATCCTTCTTTCCTTGATGTTGGGTCAAGATCAAACTTTCCCTTTATCATCAACCTAGTTGTGAGGGGTTCATCAAACACACCTTAAACTTAAGGGGCTTCCTCCTTTCCTCTATACATGAGGAGTACCATGCTCGCTTCTATAGGAACTCAACTTCTCATCATGAGCCTTAGGTACACCACTTCCCTTCTTAGGCCTAGGAACCCTAGGTTCACTGCATGCTCTACGTGGGTGAAGCCTAGTTTGAACTTATGGTTTCTCAAGTTCATCCATAACCCTTTATGCTCCATCATAATTGCTTATCCAGGGTTTCATCCTACTGTCAGCACTATGACGTGCCCTAGGTGCCAGCTATGCCCTACTTGCACAAGCCCATAGGGTTTCTCTGGTCCTTCACCATCATCATCTAAGGAGCTATCCTTTACCCTAACATGCACGACCCTTCCCAGGGTTGGGTTGCCAAAGATGCTAGGTCACCCATGGATCATATGGCATCCCAAAGGCATGTCCTTTCAAACACCTGGTCCAACTCATCTCTCTCTAACCTTCACTTAGGGTTAGGGTTAGCATCATCCTCAGAGGATGTTCCAGGTCTCTACTAGCAATGGAGATCTCTATTTCCAAGACTGACTTATCCTCCTGACAAGAAGGTCTAGCCTCATGTCTCTTCTGAGGACATGACAACTTATGTCATACGACCTAAGCATGTATCTATTATTTATTTTGCACTTAATCTATTAAGCTTATGTCCATGACATCTTATTTAGATGCCTTTCATTAATTTAGTGGAGGATTCCTTAAACCTTATTAACCTTACCCATACCTCAAGAGGGTGAGGAGAAGAAAGAAAACCCTAATCCTTTAGGTCCTTATTAGAATTTTGTGATGAGAAGGGATGAATAAGATGAGAAGTCCTAAAGGTATCTTATTTCGACTCATACCCTAAGACTTCGTCCAGGCAGTCACACGGATCCGGGAGTCCTTGTATTTCGACTAGCAGTGAGGAGGAAAATATTGCCAGCCCCCGGTCGTGATCCTTTAAAAGACACCTATGTCTTTCGGATAATCCTCTAATAACTCCCTTGGGTTCTATGGAGTTTGTAAAATTTAATAATTATTAATGGTTAAATGAGGAACCTACGCTCTGATACCAAATGTTACGACCCCACCTCCCGATAACCCCCAATTAAGGGAGACCGAGAGGTCGAAGCCGCACCCATGACTTCCGGATCAAAGGTTCGACAATTAACCAAGAATAATTATCAAATTTTAACATACTATACTGAAAGCTGTAAGAAAATAAATTTTTGCATACCTTTTTGAAAACTAGGATCTCTAAACTTCTATCCACACAGATACTAATCTATCTAATCCTCCTTTGCACTTTAATATCCATTTAGTACCACATGTGGCACTTTACTGTTTGTTCTTTTCATTGTACCTAAAACGCCAACAAACAAAACGTCGGTCAGCCGAAGCTGGTATGTGAGGGAAACAAATAATGTTCAACTATGTTAACAATATAATCACTCAATTAATCATTTAACAATCAAGATTATGTTTTAAGCCAAACTACTCAATCCATGCCTATCCACAACTCTGTGTTGTCCCTGTAAGGACTTATATGGTACCTCTATAAAGGTAACTTGATGGACCTACCCTCTAGGCAGCCATTTACTAAGTCATTCATGACCTGATGGACCTATCCTCTAGGTAGCCATGTACTAGGTCAGCCATTACGACACAGAGGGGACTAGGATCTGAGCTAGTAGGCATATACATTATGTGATAGTCATAGTCACTTTATAATTGCAATATGAACATCCAAACAGTTTAGTTGCATTCAATGCGATTAAACATCTGGGAATCCATCAGAAAACCTAAAGCGGTTATTCATAATCGTAACCACATACCTGATTTGATGATTTCAGAAGCATTAAGAAAATCCAACCAAGCATGCAATCCAAGTAATTCAACAATCACATAATTCCTGAAAAGAATATGTACTATATTTATTACACACTTTATCAAGAACCTACTTTATTAACTTGGATTCACTTTCTATGGTTTCTAATCCGCATTAAGGTTTCATTAATATTCATTAGGGTTTCTTAGATCAATTTCTCAAACTTTACCCTTTTTAAGTTAACAAACCCTAAAATATTCTTTTCCATTTTTATGAACCTTAATTGCTCAACTATTCATTTTAATAGTCTTTTATACCCAAATTGACTTAGGATCATCACATCCCTATTTATTCATAGATTTGAACAATTAAAAGACATATTCATCTAAATTAGGGTTTTCAAGCTCATTAGTGCATAATTATGCACAAAACCCTAAATTAAACCAAAAATATAAAAAGATCATCCTTTTAGCTTCTATTTTCACTTTTATTAACAACAGGTTAATATTAGCTTGAATTATCCACATTAAATCCATCTATCATCAAATCTAAGGGTCTTCCCTTAATTAAAACACTAAAGATGATAACTTTATGTACTTTTCCAATTTCAAGCATATAAACTTTAAATTAGACTAATCATGTGCAAAGTTCTTCCTTTTTGAACATAATGTACCTTTTTACATTTAATAGGTTAACATCATCTCTAATGATCCATTAAACCCTATTAAACACATTAATCATATCAAAATAGGGTTTCTTAATCTTTAATTCATTAAAGATAATAATTTACACTACTTTTCGAACTACGATCAGATTCAGGCTATAAACTATTTTTAATGGATTACTTGCATTTTTCTGATCAAAAATCATATATTATATGTTGGATTCTGACATACCAATTTGTAGTTATTATTTTTGCAAAATTAATCATTCATAACCAATGACCGATTGACACGTCAGCACTTTTGAGCCAAGTTGCTTGGCAACGCTCCTCGCGGCCAGCGATTAAGTAAAAGAGACTAAAGCCCTTACCTTGCTATGTTCCACTCAGGGGCAGATATGTAATCTCCCCGAGTCTCATCCTCTTCCTCCGTCCGGGTTCTCCTCGCGAGGCCAACTGCGGCCGGTCAACCATCGTGTTGACTTCGGCCTGGAGTGCACGAAACACCACGGCAGTGGCTCCATCTTCTTCGTCGACCAGGGCTGAACTCGCCCACACTGTCAGCGATACCTCTGGTGTTCGGGATCTGCTCCTGCGAACAGCCGTCTCGCCAAAGCAGAGCATCGGCTGACAGGAGAACGCAGCAAATGGGCGGGGGGGTTTTCGGTGCCGATTTGGCAGAAAAGATTACTGGCATAGATTCTCGGAGCCTCTCAAGGTGTGCGCGGCCTTTACAGAAGGGGAGTCATCCCCTTTTATAGCCCATGGCTATGGAGGGCGGCCGACCAGTACACTAGAAAGAGGGGTTTCCTGATTACCCTCCCAAAGGTACTAGAACCTAGGATGAAACAGAGCGATTTCTTCTCTCAGATTCATTGAAATGATTTCCAGATTTGCTCATCGATTGTACAAAACAAGAAAATCGATTCAGAAATTTCGAAGAACCGTTCTTCTTTCCTGTTCCTAATCGAGGTAGGCGAGAATACAGCCACCGTTGGATCTCAGATCCAACGGCTGTCATGCCATGCGCCAAAAAAGATATGGAAACAATTGTGACATTAATACATATTTTCCTTTAACCTTTCCACTTTATGAGATTTTATAAAAATCATAACTCTCATACCGATAATCCAATTAATACCAAATTTTAAGGGAAAGTCCATAATGACTTAAACCACTTGTGTGCCAAGTGTGGGACTCAAACTCAAAAATATGAGGGACTTTTCTTCATAAGCAAGTAAATGTTTAATAAAACTCATTTAAGCATATTTTCTCTCTCATAATATTTTATCTTCTTACTTATGATTTATTTTTTTCCATTTAGAAACCATGTGACTACGAAATATCATCCAAGATGGATTCATTATCCATATTTCCACATGTTTCTTGTAACATTATCATTATCTCACATTTCTTCTAAATAAAGCAATATTTAATTAATCCTTTCTCTTTCTTATTGCATTATCTTTGTAATTTGGACCCCTTGGAACCTAAGGAACCCAAAAGGCACGAAATACATCCTTAGAGGATATTCCTTTGCCTTCTAGAGATTTCTATATCTTTCTTTTCTCAAATATTCAATTATCCATTTACTAATTGAATTTTCTTTGTTATTTCCTTGTTATTGGGCCCAATAGCCAATAAAGCCCACAACACAAACATCAAGGCTATTGTAAACAAAATCCATGTATTCAAAACAAATTATACCATTCTTTGTTCAATTATCTTTAATATGAGAAATTACATTTCTCACCAAATGAACCCAAAAATTGGGGTTGTAACAGTTGCAATGCTTTAAAATATGAGAATATTCTAAACTGCTTATCCTCTGCTTAGTTTAATACTATTTAACTGTGATAATAACATTGTTGGCGGAGAGTTATATCTCTCGCTGGGACAATTACAATTGTCTCACCCCGTGGGATCCACATTTTTTTTAGGTGGATGTGCACGAGGGGGGTTGAGGCCATACTACAGAGAAAGAACAACAGCAACATGGACAACAGTGACAACTCAGGTTGAGTGTACTGTCTGTCAGGTCTTGTAGATAGAAGTTCTATGTGTCGTCTCTGTACTCTTAGGTCCTTGGAGTTGGTTCGTACTGGTTTCAAGAATAATATGAGATTTTGGCTTGCATGCCTCGAGGTTTTATGTTGCTCCAGTATGTGTTTTGATAGAGCAACTGTTATATGTTGTCCTCGAGATGAGATGAAACAATATTGTACAATGTAAATCATGATATTTATGAGTTGTGGATCTTTCAGTAAAAGTTTTCTGTATAAGGATCTCCTTACAAAAAAAAGTGGTTTTAAATTTTAGTGATTTTTGTTAATCCACTATTTATGTTTATTACGCTTAATTAGTAACGATTTGTTTGTCAGTTTGGCGACTGTCGTTACAAGTTTGGTATCAGAGCTTAAGGTTCATTGAGTCTACAGAGACATAGGACTAAGGTGTTGATTCTGTGTTAGTGTCCTCCAGTATACCCTATAGTGACTTCTGTTTATGCAAAAGAAAGGGTAAAGATTAAAAATGACTGGAGAACACGAGGACCACATTGCTGAGAACAATGTTGTTGCACTAAGAAAGGATGCAAGGGATCAGGTAAGAGAAGAATGAATGCCTGAGAATTCCCATCATGACCCGATCAGGTTAAAGAAACCTATGTTTATGTTCTTGTTGGGCAGGTTAGGACAACAATGATACATATAGTAGACTGGATACTAACATTACAACCTAGGTTACCAATCCTCAATGCAGAAACTTTGGGCTTTGGAAGGTGTTCCTGAACGACATAGTCATGTTGGAACAGTGGAAAATGTGGGAAAGATTAACATATGGCAAGAAAGTAGACTCTGCCATAATTTTAGACAGATAGTATATCTGTGATGGCAAAGCCCAAGAAGGGGCAATAAGCTGAGAATTAAGGAAAGGTCACTACAATTCTAGAGACATTGGCATAGTTATTCTAAAAAGACAAAGTTTTTGATGCCATCAGTGCAACAAATGCCTAGTGTACCAGGACAATAGCCACTAAGTAAAGGCAAAGATCATAACTTTCCACCTGTAAGAACCCATGGCTTAGTCTTTACATCGGTAATGAGACTGATAAGACTATGGTATAAGGATAAGACATGGGCATGTTAAGCATACTAAACCCTTTTATTCAAAAAGAAGGGAGTAAATGACCCAACAACTGAGGTAGACTCGGCAGGGCTTACGAAAGTTACAACCTAATAGTATAAAAAGGCAAAAGAAATAACATGAAACAGCTAGACTCTATGCTTGAGTCAACTTGGAGTGGTGAATGACTGTGAGGGGTGACATCTGATATGTCTTCTCTTGATTTTATCTGATAATAAAAAGAAGGTAGTTGTTGTTGAGCTTCTTGTAATTAGTCCTATGAGGACATGAGGAAGAGATAATAAGGATAAAAACCTATATTCAGATTAATATTCTCTTATATGTTTCCAAAATTCTCTCTTCATGTAGAAAAGGAAGAGACGTAAAAGAAACACCTAGAGAAAATCTGAGATACAAAGTAGTAAAAATTTGAAGAAATGAAACATAATATAAAACAAATGCATACTACCTAATTTCAGTTCTTGAATACCCTGGCCAGGTATTCATCTATTGAAGGTAAGGTAAGTATGACACTCTTAGATTTCTATCTTTCTGATTACTCTGATCAAGTAGTCATTTTGAGACAATCTAAAGAGTATAATGAAGTCAAAGATGTGGCATGGATATTTCTACCACATCCTAATTGATATATGGAGAAATATGAGTTAATCATAGATCAACTGATAAACAAAAGAAGATTTTTAGTATAATGTATACCGTGGTCCTCAGACCTAGAGGTAACGGTTACCTGATGAGAGGTAACAATATTCAGTGATGGACTGAGGGTTTGAATACCCAGATCTAGTAATCATGATGATGATGTGATGTGTATTTGGCACAAATAATGGATACCAAGGTAAAGAATCCTAGTATCCAAGAACTTTCAAAGATATGAGAAAAACGAGAACATGATTCCTGACAAGGAGTAATGTTTGGTTACCTAGAAGGGGCAACCTTGTGAAAATTCTAGTAGGAAAATTTTATGTTAGGGGTTTATGCTCTGCATAAACATGACATCAACAAAGATGTAAGTATAAAAGGTGACAAATTAATAAGGTAGCCTGAGTTAAATAAGGTATGTAAAATGATTCTCCGACTAAGAAAAATGTTACCTGACACAGTTGACTCTACAGTCAATAATGAAAAGGACAGTGGAGTACGTGTCCTGTGTGACAAGTTCTATGATAACCCTATGTGGAAGAACTTTGTGTTGATCAAACTTCTATAGTATCTCCATAACATTAAGATGGTATGTGGAGACTTGATGATATGATGAATGAATAATATTTATCTCCCCTTTTCCTGGGATTTCGGGGACAAAATCCTTGTTAGGGGTTTATAATTGTAACAACCCTGACCTGGGTTATGATGTAACCCTATTTGTTTTGGCTAATAAATTTGATTAGAAATTTAATATAATCCTCTAAGGTTCTTTGTTATCGTGTGACACACTCATGTTTCAAGTTTGGTCCCGATTGAATGTTGTTTGAGCAATTTTCCTTTGTTTTGGACCAAAGTGCAATTTACCCAAATTGAGGGGCTATAATGCAAAATGTCACATTTTAAATGTACCCCATGTATTTTAGCATCATAAGAGAGAGAATTATGCTAAGTGGTGGCTTTTGGAAAGCCCAAATTCTAAGTTTGAACTTGTTTGAACAATGCTGGAGCATTGTGTGCCAATTTTGGTACAGATTGTAATTTACCCCAAATGTGGGGATGATATGCAAATTACCACATATAGAGTGTCCCTACTCCCTCCTGGTATCATATATAGGAGACAGAAATAAGGAGACACCATTTTTGATTCCATTATGAATGATGGTAATCTTGGTGAAGAAATGACCAAGAAAAAGGGTTGAATTTGAAAGCTTAACTTGAGTTGTATCAAGTTGAAAAGTTTATATATGAGTGCCTATCGGCCATGGAGCCCAAGGAGGTGTCCCATATCGTTTTTTGGACTCTTGGAAAAGTCCATATCATGCAAAACACCTCAAGGAGGTGAGGTGTGATGGCCAACAAGTTTCCTTAGTAAAAGTATATCGGCTTGACTTAAAATAGTGATTAAACCTAGACGACTTATCCAAATGGATAAATAATGGACGAATTTGCATCTCAAGATGATCCTCAATAGTTTTGAAAGACAGGATAAATGTTTATGCATGCATGTACATGTGTCACCCATTCATGACACGTGGCACCTACTAGCTCAAAATGTTGACACCTCATTTTTGCCTTTCTTCATGATTAGCAAGTATATATACCCCTAGTTTCACCCCTTGGTGCAATTTTGCGACCCTTACCACCCTCCTACCCTAAGGTATCGTGCATAGATCTCCCATATCATGAAGGGATGCTGTGGTATCGTGTGTGGGCCATTGGGTATCTCCCATGGCAAGACTATATCGCCCAAGTAGGTGATATCGGCCATATAGGGTGATATTGGCCATAGAGTGAAATGTTTTGACTTCAAGTGAGTGCCATATCATGCAAGTGAGTATCATATTGTGCACGAGGGGTGGCATGTCATGAAAGAGCACAAGGGTATCGTGCATAGGCCTTGGGTATCGGCCATAGCAAGTATATCGGCCATAGCATGTTGATATTGCCCATAGCAAGTTGATATCGGCCAATTGAAGTGATTTTGGCCACAAGTGAGGGGGTATCGGCCACAAGCAAAGTTGTGTCGGACAAGAGGAAGTTCATATTGCCCAAGAGTTGTAGGGTGTCATACAAGGAGATAAGGAACTCAAAACTTAACCCTAAGGTAAGCTATAGTTGTCTTCAAGCTTGAATTGAAGCATGGAATTAGGGTTATGATCTAGCTTTCTTTTATTCTTCACCAATTGCTTATCCATGGTGATTCTTTGCATATATAGGAGTTGTGAAGTCCATATTAAACCTTAGGAACGTGGATCTTTGGAGCTTGGAGCTTTGAAGTCGTTCTTAAGGTGGATTATATAACTTTGAACTCAATCATGTTATTATTCATCACCTAAATTGTTGTATTTAATGATATACTTTTAATTCTAAAATTTCCTAAAATAGATGATGAAATTCTGAGTTCTAGTAGTTAATTAGACCTGTTGACATGAACCATAATAGTTAGAACAAAGTTCTAGAGCTTGAAGATGATGATATTACCTTATAAAAGTGATATCGGGTGCAAGCACACAAGTAAGCACCTTTAACCCGATATGATGATGCACCTTCTTTACTTGTACGATATGGGTATGAATGAATACATTGTTGCACGATATGGAGGTGTAGTATACACCTCTTGCGCGATAGGGAGTTAAGTATAGACTCCATTCATGATACAAGGTTAAATGAATACTTGTAAGTTGACATGAAACCCTAACTTGGGTAACCCGATATGAGTAAAGAATAGCAAGTGTTATTGCACGATATGGTAGACTGATACACAACCCTAGTTGATGTCTAGCCCGACATCGTGATGAATTTATACCTCATTCACGACATGGGTAACACATATAAACAACTCTAGCCCGATATGAATGGTATGCATATACTTCTAGCCCGATATGGCGAACATATGCACACCTTTATCTGAGACACCTTGTAGAGGTGAGGGCAAGATACTCTTAGGAGTGATGAGTGAAACACCAAGTAATGGTGTGGCTAATACCTTGATAGGTAAAACACCTAGAGTGGTTGATAATGGAGAACCTTATATCAATAATGTCTCAACCTGAGATGAGTCCATATCAATTGATGATGGTTGGACAATTCAAATGTATGACTTATGATCAATACACTACAGAATGAATGCGATGGGCTAGTGCATAAAGTATTAGGATGGGAAATACCCTAATATAAGATAAGTTGATGAACTAAGTAAGTTAAAAGTGATGAGGGAAGTGATACATCAAGACATGATAGATATCCCATCCAGCATTTCAAGGTTGATGTACCTTGATGCACCTTAAATCCAATAGACTTGGATGAGTAACACATGAAGTGTGTTATGTCAATTGTTGCATTGAGATGTAATAAGTTTAATACACTTTGATAAGTGTGGGCTAACATAACTTGAGAAACGGTTAATCCAAGTTAATAAAGTATGATGTAATCATACCCTGGTAAGGATGAGAGATGAACGCATACCTTGTGTTGATGATTCATTTAATGATAAATTATGAGAATAAATAAGTATAATTGTATACTTATGATATCAATGTATGCTCCTAGATGTGTGGAGCAATGAATTAGGGTTTGAATTAATAATATGAACTTGAAACCCTATCCGGAAATAAGAGGAAACCCTAACCCTAATAGTTGTTGCCTAGTGAGAGGTGACAAGATGTTTAATGGCCTTGTGAGCCATGTGAATAGTTGTTGCCTAGTGAGAGGTGACAAGATGTTTAATGGGCCTTGTGAGTCATGTGTGTAGTTGTTGCCTAATGAGAGGTGACAAGATATTGATCTAAAGATTGATGTAAGAATTGGTAATGTTTAAAATAAACCAGGTAAATGGGAACCTTGTAACATAATAATAATAATAAATGGTTACAAAGATAATAATGAAATCTTGGTCATACATGCGTTATAGTCATAGTCAAATAAGGGCTATGGTTCTTTGAATATGTTAAAATGAGACATGAGGAATACTTGTATTATATAAAGAATGTGAATTGATATGATGGCTTGCCCCAGGGTATATTTCCTAGTACAATGATGTGATAACCAATGATTAATTTAAGGGATTGATATCCCATAACGAATGTGTAATCAGGAGTGGTTAGAGTCCACTGTCTGGCGGTGTAATCAGGATTAGTTAAAGTCCAATACCTGGCAGAGGCGTAAAGCCTGTAATCAGGAGTGGTTAGAGTCCACCGCCTGGCGGTGTAATCAAGATTGGTTACAGACCAATACCAGGAAGAGGCATGAAGCCTATAAGAATAACAGTATTGGTAATAACCCAATACCCGGCAGAGGCATGAAGCCTATAATAATCACAGGATTGGTAATAATCCAATACCTGACAGAGGCATGAAGCTTATAATCACATGATTGGTAATAACCCAATACTTGGCAGAGGCATGAAGCCTATAATCACAAGATTGGTAATAACCCAATACCTGGCAGAGGCATGAAGTCTATAATCACAGGATTGGTAATAACCCAATACCTGGCAGAGGCATGAAGCCTATAATCACAGGATTGGTAATAACCCAATACCTGGCAGTGTCATGAAACCTATAATCACAAGATTGGTAATAACCCAATACCTGGCAGAGGCATGAAGCCAATAATCATAGGATTGGTAATAACCCCTATACCTGGCAGAGGCATGGAGCCTGTAATCACAGGATTGGTAATAACCCAATACCTGGAAGAGGCATGAAGCCTATAATCACAGGATTAGTAATAACCCAATACCTGGTAGAGGCATGAAGCCTATAATAATCGCAGGATTGGTAATAACCCAATACCTGGCAGAGGCATGAAGCCTATAATAATCACAGGATTGGTAATAACCCAATACCTGGCAGAGGCATGAAGCCTATAATAATCACAGGATTGGTAATAACTCAATACCTGGCAGAGGCATGAAGCCTATAATCACAAGATTGGTAATAACCCAATACCTGGCTGAGGCATGAAGCCTATAATAATCACATGATTGGTAATAACCCAATACCTGGCAAAAGCATGGAGCCTATAATCATCGGATTGGTAATAACCCAATACCTGGCAGAGGCATGAAGCCTATAATCACAGGATTGGTAATAACCCAATACCTGGCAGAGGCATGAAGCCTATGATAATCACAGGATTGGTAATAACCCAATACCTGGCAGAGGCATGAAGCGTATAATAATCACAGGATTGGTAATAACCCAATACATGGCAGATGCATGAAGCCTATAATAATCACAGGATTGGTAATAACTCAATACCTGGCAGAGGCATGAAGCCTATAATAATCACAAGATTGGTAATAACCCAATATCGGGCAGAGGCATGAAGCCTATAATAATTACAGGGTTGGTAATAACCCAACACCTGGCTGTTATCAAAGGATTGTCATAGTTCAATGCCTGGAATGGTTGCACAGGATTGGTAATAACCCAATGCCTGGAATAATGTCACAGGATTGGTATAGTCCAATGCCTGGACAAAATATGATGATGTATACTCACATGACTGGTACAATTCAATATCTGGTTATCATATTGGCTGAGGCCAATAGATAGAAATGAGAACGATTCATGGATGACATACCATGATAATGAGTATCACTGGATAAGCTTGAGATGTTGTTATAGTATGATGGGTAAATGATATACATGTTCTTCCTATTCCTTATAAAGAGAATGGATGATTTACTGCTCTATCATAGATAGTTGCAATGCTTTAAAATATGAGAATATTCTAAGCTGCTTATCCTCTGCTCAGTTTAATACTATTTAACTGTGATAATAATATTGTTGGCGGAGAGTTATATCTCTCACTGGGACAATTACAATTGTCCCACCCTGTGGGATCTACATTTTTTTAGGTGGACGTACACGAGGGGGGTTTAGACCATACTACAGAGAAAGAACAACGGCAGCAGGGACAACAGTGACAGCTCAAGTTGAGTGTACTGTCTGTCAGGTCTTGTAGATAGAAGTCCTATGTGTCGTCTCTGTACTCTCAGATCCTTGGAGTTGGTTCGTACTGGTTTCAAGAATAATATGAGATTTTGGCTTGAATGCCTCGAGATTTTATGTTGCTCCAGTATGTGTTTTGATAGAGCAACTGTTATATGTTGTCCTCGAGATGAGATGAAACAATGTTGTACAATGTAAATCATGATATGTATGTGTTTTGGATCTTCCAGTAAAAGTTTTCTGTACAAGGATCTCCTTGCAAAAAAAAAGTGGTTTTAAATTTTAGTGATTTTTATTAATCCGATGTTTATGTTTATTACGCTTAATTAGTAACGATTTGTTTGTCAATTTGGCGACTGTCGTTACAGCTATAGTGGGCACATTCATACAAAAGTGGGCACATTCAAAAAATAATGGGCACATTTTGGACAATAGTGGGCATATTCAAGCAAAATGGGACGCATTGAAAAGGGAAGTAGTGGGTGTATTCAAGTAAAAGTAGACGCATTTAAACAGTACAATGGACACATTCAAGCAAAATGGGGCGCATTGATGACTACAGTGGGCGTATTCATATAAAAGTGAGCGCATTTGAGGAGAGAAGTAAGCGCATTGAGGAGATGAGTGAGCGCATTGAGTAGAGAAGGACGCGATAACAATAGCAGTATACATATTTGTGTATATATTTTTTTCTTTTAAAAATATGTCAATATGGGTCTGGTTAGAAAATATTTTTTGTAAGCATTTTAATGTATTTTATTTTATTAAAAAATTTCTTATATTTTAAAAGTTATGCCCAAAACAAAAAATGTAAAAAAAATAAAAAAAAACTATCAGCTACCAGCCTGGCCGAGTGACAGGCTGTGATGTGACGGGGACATGACTGACAGGGTGTCAGAGAAGCAGACTAGTATTCCGCGCGTCAAACCCCACGTCACAGTGGGTCACGCGTTCGGAATTTGTTTGGCGAACTTGTCTCCTTTCATGTGAAAGACGTCATCTTTGGACACCAGCGTTGCCCAATCATGTATCAAACTATGCATTATAAATTTCTTTGTTTGTATCTTGTGGATAGCTATGCAGGAGTGATCTCTCTATCAGTTCATTTGTCTCCTTTCATCTGAAAGACGTCATCTTTGGACACTAGCGCTGCCAAATCATGTATCAAACTATGCATTATAAATTTCTTTGTATCTTGTGGATAGCTCTGCAGGAGTGATCTTTCTATCAGTTCATTCAAATACTTTTTGCCAATGCTGTACTCACTCTCGAAGCCATCTTTTTGCAGGATTAAGCCTTGAGCAATCAAAGTGTTGATTGCTTCAGTTTCTGCTATCGGGCGTCCTTGTGGAAACAAGGAACAGTATGCAAAACATGGTTTCAAATACTCCGGCAAATACAGGTAACTCAATAACAAGGTTGGCATAATATCGTCTTTATTCTGTTTCTGGTATTCTTGCCATAGTTTACTTTCTAGTACTTCTTTCCAGTACGTCACAGACCAGTCGGATCTTAGCATGCGACCCACAGTCTAATTAGCAGCCAAAGGGTTGCCATTTAACTTGGGAGCAATTCGCTTACTAAGAGTGTGCAACGCAACCTTCGTGTTTGAATCACAATCACAATCATAGAAAGCATGTTTTTAAAATTGCTTCAGAATGTCCTTTTCCCCCAGCCCATCCAAGGTTTCGACATTACCACGCGACATGACATCTGCGACAACTTTGCTCCTACAGGTATTCAATATGGGAAAAAAAACCCATATAGCACACTTTGGGAAAAAAAATTACCGAAATAGCACCCTTTCTAACTTATTTCCCAAACTAACACACTTTCAGCCTAAAACGCCACTTTATTTGGCGTTTTACTGTTGCGGGGTTAGAAAGCGCCACTTAAAGTGGCGTTTTATACTAAAAGCGCCACTTAAAGTGGCGTTTTAGAGTAAAGGCGCCACTTAAAGTGACGTTTTATAGTAAAAACTATGTATATGATACCATGTAATAATTATAAATTGATTTATAAAATGATGACACACCATGTGAATGCATTCTAATCCAAATGTAAAATGATGTTGTTAAATACACGTTTTTATACTTTTTAGAACATCAAATTTATTTGATAAAATGATGACACACCATATATTAATATATGAAAAATCCTTAAAAATATAAATGTAAAATAATACAAAAAAGTTAGAGAATTATTGCATATTATTTATTCTTTAAGATATTACTATCAACTACATGTTATTTTTTCATTGTTAAATTATCTATATTTTACAACATGTCTTGAATCTTAATCCCTAATATCTCACTTATTTATATATTTTATTTTTTAGTAGATTCACTATCCAGTCAGACTTCTATATACAATTTTATATATATGTTGCTTCTCGAAATTACACATATTATTTTTATTATAATGCAAGGAATAACGTATATGCTATTTTATTTATTTTCATCATTAGATAGAAATGGCTATATTTATAATTCAATAATTAATACAATTTTCATAACATGTATATTACTTTAGATAAAAATTATGAGTAAGTTAATGTCATTATATAATAAATTTAAGATAAATAATATATGCATAATGACATTAACTTACTCATAATTTTTATCTAAAGTAAATAATATATGCATGTTATGATAAATTTTTATATATGCATAATGACATTAACTTTATTATATAAATTTTCATCATTAGATAGAAATGGCAATATTTATAATTCAATAATTAATACAATTTTCATAACATGTATTTTACTTTAGATAAAAATTATGAGTAAGTTAATGTCATTATGCATATATTATTTGTCTTAAATTTATTATATTATTATATAATAAATTTAAGACAAATAATATATGCATAATGACATTAACTTACTCATAATTTTTATCTAAAGTAAAATACATGTTATGAAAATTATATTAATTATTGAATTATAAATATAGCCATTTCTATCTAATGATGAAAATAAATAAAATAGCATATACGTTATTCCTTGCATTATAATAAAAATAATATGTGTAATTTCGAAAAGCAACATATATATATAATTGTATATAAAAGTCTGACTGGATAGTGAATCTACTAAAAAATAAAATATATAAATAAGTGAGATATTAGCGATTAAGATTCAAGACATGTTGTAAAATATAGGTAATGTAACAATGAAAAAATAATATGTAGTTGATAGTAATATCTTAAAGAATAAATAATATGTAATAATTCTCTATTTTTTTGTATTATTTTACATTTATATTTCTAAGGATTTCTCATATAGTAATATATGGTGTGTCATCATTTTATCAAATAAATTTGATGTTCCAAAAAGTATAAAAATATGTATTTAACAACATCATTTTACATTTGGATTAGAATGCATTCACATGGTGTGTCATCATTTTATAATTCAGTTTATAATTATTACATGGTATCATATATATATATAGCTTTTACTATAAAACGCCACTTTAAGTGGCGCCTTTACTCTAAAACGCCACTTTAAGTGGCGCTTTTAGTATAAAACGCCACTTTAAGTGGCGCTTTCTAACCCCGCAACAGTAAAACGCCAAATAAAGTGGCGTTTTAGGCTGAAAGTGTGCTAGTTTGGGAAATAAGTTGGAAAGGGTGCTATTTCGGTAAATTTTTTTCCCAAAGTGTGCTATATGGGTTTTTTTTCCTTCAATATGCAACCTTCACTATTTCCAGCACCAATTGATTGTTTGAAATGTTATCTCTCAGGCTCTTCGTTCCACACGTCATCCAAAACTATCAAAAACCGTTTCCCTTCAAGCACATTGTGGGCCTGCTTTTGCAGGGATTCCAAACTAGTGCTCTTTAGGTGCCCTGGAAAATCGGTCTTGGAACTGCTGATAGATGCATTTCCGTAGCTCTCTGTTTTACGATTATACCAAGAATCTAATATATCATTAATGATTCTAATGACGTTAAAATCTACAGAAACATGGACCCAAATCCTTGGTGAAAAGGTTTTCTTTATCTCGTCGTCGTGGAAGATGGCTCGGGCAAGTGTGGTTTTTCCAATCCCTGCCATCCCACAAATGGATAAAACAAAAACGTCTTTATCTAGCTGGGTGCCACTGCTAGCATTAGACAGTTCGACCGTGTTAGTCAACTTACCAAGCAGACTACTTTTTCTCTCTTTCCATAAGTCCAACATATGTTTGTCGGCGGCAGAAGTCGTATCTCTCCTTCTATACCTTGACACTGACATTGACAGCATATCCAGTTTGAAGTAGCTGGCTAAAGATAAAATATGGTCGAACCTTCCTTGGATGTTCTGAACATGTTCTAAGAAATGATCTTTAGACAATTTAAAAGGAGCACAGTTCCTCAGGTACCTTGGAATGTAGTATTTCGCCCTGTTACCTTCGATCTCTTTTTTCAACACCGCGTACTCCAGCACGTCCAGTACGTCTTCCGCATCGTAAGCTGCGTTCTTGAGGCTTGTCAACCATGCCCTTAATCCAGAGTTGTTATCGCCAATCATCTTTCTCTACTCCGCATCGGACAACATGCCGCTGACGGTGCCCAGAGTGACTTGGAGCTTCTTTACGGCCCCGTTCAGCTCTGAGTAGGAGTCCAGATGACGATTCACGTAGGAATCAACCTTTTGGTACACGGCGGTTACAACAAAGGAGAAAGCTGCAGCTCCAAAGGCAAATTCCGCCATAGTGCGGGACAGGAAGCAAGCACTAACTTTTGCCTTTTCGTAGTTTCTCACAAACTGCCAATTCCAGCAAAGTTCATAGTTCTGCAATGAGAGGCTTACTCCCACAATCTGGGAACGTTCTATGGCCCTCGTTTCTTACCTTATCGCTCGAGTTGTACCTAATTTTGTAGACCAACCATCAATGCATTATAAAAACAGAGAAAATTCTCCCTTGTTACGTTATCGTTTTAGATTTGTTAACATATCTAGCGTAGATAATGTCACGGTGGATACCATTCTGCGCAAATATTCAGAAATACAATGTTACCGTCTGTATGCACAGCTCATTTGGCTGGATGTTAGCAAACACGTAACTTATAATTGCAATAATTTTGGAGTAAGCTTTTTATTTGATTGCCACTGAAAGTAGCATCTCCAACCATCACTCTCCTTGACCAAGTTTGCAGCGTTTGTGTTGTGGTTATGTGTGTGTGTGTCTATATATATATATATATATATATATAGAGAGAGAGAGAGAGAGAGAGAGAGAGAGAGAGAGTCAGGCTAGAATACACTCGAGTGTACGGATCGCACGAATACACTCAAGTGTGTTTCAATATCAAGACTATTTTTTGCAAAATATAAACCGTTGATCTTCACCGTCATACTATAACTAGGCTACATACAAATTTTGAGCCCATTTGGATGAGTGTAAGTCACTCATCCAAGGGCAACAAAATCGACGCGCGAAACTAATTTGAAATGCATAATTTTTGCGGTCTTCATAACATGAGCTATACATATCCAAATGTGCTCAAATTTTGCATATGAGTTGTTCACGATATGTTTAAGAAGATCAACGGTTTAGATTTTCAAAAAAAATATTGCATCATTAAAAACTACTTGAGTGTATTCCGCTCCGGATACACTCGAGTGTATTCTAGCATGACTCTCTCTCCCTCTCTCTCTCTCTCTCTCTCTCTCTCTCTCTCTATATATATATATATATATATATATATATATATATATATATATATATATATATATATATATATATATATATATATATATATATATAGGTTAGAATACACTTGAGTGTATCCGAAGCAGAATACACTCAAGTAATTTTTCATGATGTAATATTTTTTCAAAAATCTAATCCGTTGATCTTCTTAAACATCTTGTGAATAGCTCATATACAAAATTTGAGACAATTTGGACATTTATAGGTCATGTTATGAAGACTACAAAAATTATGCATTTCAAATTAGTTTCGTGCGTCGATTTGGTTACCCTCGGATGAGTGACTTATACTCATCCAAATGAGCTCAAAATTCTTGTGTAGCCTAATTATAGTATGGCAATGAAGATCAATGGTTTACATTTTATATAAAATAGACTTGATATGCAAACACAACTTGAGTGTAGCGTGCGATCTGTACACTCGAGTGTATTCTAGCCTGACTCTCTCTCTCTCTCTCAATATATATATATATATATATATATATATATAGAGAGAGAGAGAGAGAGTCAGGCTAGAGTACACTCGAGTGTACGGATCGCACGAATACACTCAAGTGTGTTTGCATATCAAGACTATTTTTTGCAAAATGTAAATCGTCGATCTTCATCGTCATACTATAACTAGGCTACATACAAATTTTGAACCCATTTGGATGAGTGTAAGTCACTCATCCAAGGGCAACAAAATCGACGCGTGAAACTAATTTAAAATGCATAATTTTTGCGGTCTTCATAATATGAGCTATACATATCCAAATGTGCTCAAATTTTGCGTATGAGTTGTTCACAAGATGTTTAAGAAGATCAACAGATTAGATTTTCAAAAAAATTATTGCATCATGAAAAACTACTTGAGTGTATTCTGCTCCGGATACGCTCGAGTGTATTCTAGTAGTTTTTCATGATGCAATATTTTTTTTTCAAAAATCTAATCCGTTGATCTTTTAAAACATCTTGTGAATAGCTCATACGCAAAATTTGAGCACATTTGGACTTTATAGGTCATGTTATAAAGACCACAAAAATTATGCATTTCAACTTAGTTTCAGATGCAACCATATGGATTGAAAATATATAGAATTTTTTTAACGTTCCATATTAAATTCTGGACTGACCGTTAAATGCAATATATATAAATTGTATATATAGCTAAGCAAACAATGTTTGATCATGATTATTTTTTTTGTGTGAAGCTAATGGAAATGTTGCTTTTCATATCCATACGACTAGTTTTGCAAAAAAACCTTCTAAATTTGCAGTTATTAAAAAGGCTCTCATGCTCTCACAATAGGAGGGCTCTCATAGGATCGGCCCTCTCTCTCTCTCTCTCTCTCTATATATATATATATATATATATATATATATATATATATATATATATATATAATGTATATGTATATGTATGTAAATATGTATATATATATGTATATATATGTATGTATTTATATAGTATTTGATAGGATAAATGAGTAAGTGGTGAATAAATACCTAAATGTTACATACAAGCCTATAAACTCATTATTAACTACAAATAGATAAAGAAAGATCACCGATTTATTGTTGTAAAACCATTATAGAGTATGATGGGAAAACTCACGACATCATAGATGGGTAAATCTACAATAAACAAAGATAGTACATTTGCTTCTTGTATTTTCAACTACGAACCCCAAGACATACAATTGTAGATATAAAAAATTACCCACATATAGCAATCTCCTTACGCCTTCACCTATCAACACTTCCCACGAAGAAATCTTCTACCAAAAAGAGCAACAACAGTAGTCTGCCTGAAAAAGAGAACCAGAGTGTGCAATGACACCCTCCTTCTTCCTCATCTTCCTCGTTTCCTTTCTTCCCTCTCCTTATTTGTTTTTTTCCTCCTACCGCAAACATAAGAACAATGATTGTATTCTTTCCCTAAAAAATAACTGAAAGTTGTTTCAGTTTTCCTCGACACGCCACCCACAACATTGATCAAAGTCCAAAATGGCTTGGCCCTCTTGGGATGGACATGTAAGTCCAAAAATCTCTCCCTCTAGTCTATAGGGGAGATTATCATCACAATATCATCAGTGAGAACATATACTATCAGGGTTTTTGTAGAGCTCCATCTAGTTAAGAATCACAACCTTGGTCAATATGTGAAAAATATTCTTCTTGATATATATCTTATTGACCATCAATAACTTCTTATCTATCACAAACAAATGTCAATGACATCCCAAATCAATGTGTTTTGTTCGTGCATGATTCATTGTGTTCTTTCTCAAATCAACATCGCTCTAAATATCACATAAAATAGTGTGATTAATATGATACATGCCCAACTCTCTAATAAATCTCATACCAAAGCATTTAATTTCTTACTTCCGTTGTTGTAATACACTATGACTCTTATCATTGAAAGTACAACACAATTTGCCAACCACGATACCCAAAATGTGTCCCCCTATAAAAGTGATGATATACCCAGACATAAATTTGCTTCGATCAATGTCACTTGCCATGTCATCATCAACAAAGCCTTTTAGAATTATTTGGAATAATCAAATATTGAGCACATACTGTTAGTCCCTCATAATTATATAATGACCCACTTGACTACCTCCAAATGATCTTTCCCATGATTGTAGATAAAATTTTTACAGTGCCAATTGCATGAGCAATATCAGGTGAAGACACACAATTGTGTATATTGAACTCTCCACAGTAAAAGAATAGGGGATACTGACCATTTCCTTCCCCTCATCAATTGATGGGCATGTCTTCTTACTTAGCTCGAGTGACTTGAAAGTGGAGTAACCACCGCTTTGGCTCTTCTCATGTTGAATTGGTAAAGAATCCGTTCAACATAGCTCTAATGTGACAGCCACAACCTACACTGTTTCATGTGACATGTGAACTACATCCATAGAATATGGCATGATTGTCCCAAGTACATGATCTCAAAGGCTTTGTAATTCTCTATTTTCAATTTTCTAATTAAACTGGCATCCTAACCCACTATGAACATGCTATCCACAGAGTAGTAGAATAATGATTTTTTCATGGATTGTCCACTATCTTCTGGTGGCTATGACTTTGACTTTTTTTATAATTGTTTGGGATCTTGTTTTGACCCATACAAACTCTTCTTCAATAAGTAGAGTAAGTGATCTTTCCCCATGACTGGGAATACTTTTGGTTGCTCCATGTAGATCTCCTTTGCCAATGCACCACAAAGAAAGCATATCTTCAAATATAACTACTAAAGCTTAAAATCTAGGCTAGAAACCAATTGGGTAGAAGTCAAATTCACAATGGGAGAAAATATCTTATCAAACTACATCCCTAGTCTTCAATGAAACCTTTGAGAACTAGTTTACCTTTCAATCTAATATCCATGTCACTTTTACATGTCTTCATCTTGTAGATTCATTTGTTATTTAATGTTGTTTTGTCCTTGAGAAGCACATTTGTATCTTTCTTATATAAAAAAGCCACTCCTCCTATATCTTTTGATGTTAGCGTGTTCTATCTATATGAATTTGTGCTTCCTAAATAGTCTGGAGCTCCCTAATTAGTATGAAGAATATAATAAGATGCATGATACTAAGAAATCTTTGACTAAATCTCTATGTCATAGGAATTAGGAACTTGACCACTCGATGTGCTATCACTCTAATACTCATGTACAACATCTATAGGTAGTACTTGTGAAGAACTTGAAACATCCCCATGCTCTGGTCAAAAGAATTGGCACCTAATCCTGCAACCTCTATTTTATCACTATCAGATTATATGACTCTCATAAAATATTACATCTTTATGTTTTCTTATAGTAATTTTGAATGGGGGACAAACAGTCGATACTAAGATCCAAGATTTCTCTCCCAGCTGATCATACTTTGTTCCCCTTTGCACCAAACATGATCAAGCGAATCAGACGTTTGAGGTCACATAGAAACACTTGGATATCCCTCAATTATGATTTATTTCTTCATTCTCTAGAATTCAGAACCTGCAAAGAGTTGATTTTGTCTCAATAATACTCCTAATTTGTGTAACATCCCTGACCTGGGTTATGAACTAACCCTAGGTGTTTTGCCTAAATATGTAATTAAATCCTTGTGATTAACTTTGGGCATGTAATTAAGTTCCTCAGAAACATATATTTCAATTTTTCTCCTTTATATATAAAGTTGTAGCATTGTTTTGTAATACAGGGATCTATGTGCAAATTACCCAGTTAAGGGATTAACTTGCAAATTGCACATGTTGAGATGTTCCTCTGATGTTAAGACATCATGAGGATGTTTATGATGAAGTTTGAGGGATTTCCCAAGCTTGAGCACCAAGGTGCAGCTGTGGAAGCAACCCCTGTACTTGAAAACCCTAAATTGGTGTAAAGTGAAATTTACCCAATTTGAGGGGTGCAACTTGTAAAATACATCATCTAAAATATCTTTTATGACTCTTGGCATAATTTAGAAGAGAAATGATGAAAAGGTCACTTCATTTGAATAATCATATAATAAAGAACACCTTTGTGATTGAATAATCAAGGTGTATGTATAATAGCCCTTTTATGTGTATGCTTTAGTGATGGGTTGATCCTCTTTGCCCTCAATTCTTGACCTTAGAAGGAGTTTGTCCTTAGAAATAAGATTTGGGGACGTGCAAAGAAGAAAGGAAGGACTTAGATGAGAAATGAGGAAAGCATATGTTCTTATGTTGAAATTTCACCTAAGTATATATACTACCTTCCCCACTTAGCAAGGGAACGATCCTCTTCTTTTCATTTCTTTTACCCTTGCTCAAAACCGACTAAGGCTAAGCTATGGAGAAGAGAAGGACGACCAAGGGTCCTAGGTAAGTTTGGATCATCCCTTTTGCTTGAATTCATGGAGGAAACTCATTTTCAAGGTTGAATTCATGGCTAGCTCACCTAGCTTTATCTTTCTAGCCATTCCTTTTCAACTTTCCTTGGAGAATACACCTTGGCCGACCTGTGGAGCTCAAAGACGCCATTAAAGTCTTGGAGCTTGAAAGTTTGGAGCTCAAGGAACAATCTTTAGGCGGGTTTTATAACTCTAAACCTTATGCTTTGATTATACATCTTTTTCTATACATATAGTTGCTAGTTCTTCTTCTTCCCTATTTTCCCTTGCATCCTTGCAAGCAAAATCGTGAAGAACTTCTACTATTCTTGAGGTAGAAGATAAGGGCATTAATTCCTATGCTTATCCACGGATTTCCACTTTACCAAACGACCTCCACCAATTGCCCATACGGTTTACACAACCGTTTGGTGGGCAAACGGTTTCAGGGTCGTATGAAGGCAAACGGCCTTCAAGACCATTTTATTGCGTTGATCAAACGACGACCGTATGGGAATCTTGTTTATAATTATTTAGGTTAATCACCCACAAAATTTGAGGGGTTAACTCCAAAGGAATCGTGAGATATAAGCAAATCAATTAGCAAATACAATTGAATTAAGTTCTGATTTTCAATCTGTTTAATTTGCCCTTTTTGGGTAAACGGTCTCAAGACCGTTTAAGATGGTTGACCAAGCATTGACCGTTTGGAATTACTGTTCATAATGATGTTGATTAATGACTCACCAAATTTGATGGATTAATTCCAAACGAGTTATGAGTTGAAGGTTGATTAATAGGGCAAATCCTAATTGAAATCAGTGCTGAGATTCCAATGAGTTAATTAGTGATTTTGGGTTGATTAGCCCAAACGGTCTCAAGACCATTTGGGGAATCATCCAAACGGTCTCAAGACCGTTTGAGGATCACCCAAGACCGTTTAGAGGTCTGGGGTCAAGTATAGTTGACCAATTGAAGGTCCAAAGGTACCAAATCATATTGCAATTAAGTATTCACTACTACATAAGTGCCTTTTAGTGTCGGTTGTTTAACCCCCTTTGGCGTCGGTTTCTGAACGACGCCTATGTGGGCGCCGCTAAAAGGTTGGACACTTCAGCGTCGGTTAAAAAACCGATGCCTATGTAACATAAAGGCGTCGGTTTATTATAAAACACCGACGCCAAAAGGGTTCGCGCCACAGAAAACGGCGTCATCTAGGACGCTTTCTGCGTCGGTTATATACTAAAAAACCGACGCAGAAAAGTGTCCTAGATGACTCCCATTTCCTATAGCGCGAACACTTTTGGCATCGGTGTTCAACAAAAAACCGACGCTGTAAGTCTGTGCTGACGGTTATCGGTAAATAACCGTCGCCTATATCTATTTTTTTTTATAAATCTGTTTGCAGGCCTGCTGTGGCTGGTCAGCAGGATGAGAACCTGCAGTTCAGTTTTCTGAACTGCAGGTTTACGACATCCATTGATATCAGCCTACAAACAGGCCACAAACCTACAAAATTAACATAAAAAGATTCACACAAGTAGATACATTCAGACATCAATTCAATTGTCACGTTCACACATATAGAATCATTCAAATACATGTTTTAACATTCAGAAACATTCATTTACAAAGTATCATTCATCATCACTATCAACATCCCAATTATATCTTACAGTTGCCACTGTTTGTACAACTATTGCCCATTCTTCTCTTACTTCATCTAATGCTTCCCTCGTATATGGAGCATGTACATTTTTTAAGTGTTTTCCTATAGTGTGGTCAGTTTTAAACACCTGCAAAGAGAATGATGTATATAAGTAATAATATAAAAATAAGATTGATATATTTTATACTAACTAATGAGACTATATATAATACCTCATGTATGGTATCGATGTCTTTCTTCGCCTGTGTATGGTATAGAACTCTCCTCCAGTATCTCCCTCACAAACTCCTGTGCGGAGAGGGACATTCCAACTCGAGATATCATCTTCCGTTGCCTCCTCCGCAGCAATATCCTTATCTCTGAACGTTTCTCGTAGGATTCTGAACCCCTCCTTCCCTCTACTACATCGAAGCCATGCCACAGTTGAACCCTTTCACCGAGCCCTACCCGGCCAAACAGACGTCGCCTGAAGTACCACCGTCGTCGTCGTCTCCACCTCCATCGCAACTTGCTGTGCTAGTCCTGGCAGTTTATCACCCCACATGCTTTCCTCACCAGTTCCTGCCGCTAGACGACCACACAATGGAATCCAAGAGGATATGCAGGCGTTCGCCACAGACTATAGGATGAGTATACTCAGCTTATAGTCTTTGGTGAACTCCTGCATATCCTCTTGGATCCATTGTGTGGTCGTCTAGCGGCAGGAACTGGGGAGGAAGGCATGTGGGGTGATAAACTGCCAGGACTAGCACAGCAAGTTGCGATGGAGGTGGAGACGACGACGACAGTGGTGCTTCAGGCGACGCCTACTTGGCCGGGTAGGGCTCGGCGAAAGGGTTCAACTGCAGCATGGCTTCGATGCAGTAGAGGGAAGGAAGGGGTTCAGAATCCTACGAGAAACGTTTAGAGATGAGGATATTACTGCGGAGGAGGAGGAAACGGTAGACGATATCTTGAGTTGGAATGTCCCTCTCCGCACATCAAGTTGCTCCAGTGCTTCAGTGGGTACATGTGCATCATCAACCTAAAATTTGACAAAAATAAACACACTAAATTAGCATTTGTATTAAAAAAGAAAACATTACTCTAAACGTTTGTATTTTACCATTTTTGCAGCCGCCTCCGCGCATCAAGTTGCTCAATTGCTCATCATGGACATCATTCTCATCATGGTCAGCCATCTGAAAATGTCATTAAAAAGGCAAACATTTAGCATTTGTATTAACTAGAAAAAGGAAAACATTTAGAATTTGTATAAACTAGAAAAAGGAAAACATTTACCATTTGTATAAACATACATGTCTCTAAAATTGTGATCTTTTATCAATTAACAATCCTTCATTGTGATCTCCGCGCACATATAAGTCATCATTAGCTTCAATATTTTGTGGAGTTGGCAACCCAACTGAGAATGGACTGGAGTCATCATACTTATCATAGTACTCTTCTTCATCTATAGGATCTTCAATGAACTATCTTTTACCATGAAGAACAACCGACCATTTATCATTTGCAGGATCATCGATATAGAATATTTGTTTTGCCTGTGATGCCAATATGAATGGTTCAGCCTTCTCGCCAATCATTTCAAAGTTCACCAAAGTGAAACCCAATTCATCCACTATAACTCCTTTGGTGTTATCAACCCAATTACATTTAAAGAGCGGAATATTGAAATCTATGTAGTCAAACTCCCAAATGTCTTCAATGACACCGTAATATGACATTTTAGCTTCACGTGGACTCTTATCCTTTGCACTTGCAAAGTACATAGTTGACGCTTGAAGAGTGACCCCACTATTTTGGACGACACTCTTATCATCTTGGCGCTTTGTGTAATATGTGAATCCATTAATGTCAAACCCTTCATAAGACATAACATTCGGTTTTGGTTTAAAGGCGAGACATTTGATAGTTTCTGTAATATCATTTGGTGTTTGAGATAGTTGATGTAAGACTTTATCTTCAAACCACTTAGTAAAAGTCTTATTATGCTCTCTAGCAAGCCACATTGAACTTGCTCGAGGATGTTGTCTCTTTATGAAATTGGTATGTTCCTCGATATAAACACTCACTTCGTCCATATTATGTAAAATATACAAGTGAGCTTGTTCCAACTGCTCACGGCTGATTACTTTCACCCGTGATCCCAAAATTCCTTTGCCCTCCTCAATATTCGTGTCATTATCAGGAGTGTCATTACCACTGAGAAAGTCATTGCAGAAATCCATAACCTCTCTCGCCACATAACCTTCAATAATACTCCCTTCAGGACGATAACGGTTTCGAACATCGCCTTTAAAAATGCTCATGTATCGTTCAAAGGGATACATCCAATGCAAGAAAACCGGTCCCAAGATTTTCACTTCCCTAGTCAAGTGGACAACAAGATGTACCATGATATCAAAGAACGAAGGAGGGAAATACATCTCAAGCTGACATAGGGTAACAACCACTTCTCTTTGCAAATTATCGAGAGTATCAGGGTCAATAACTTTGCTGCATAGACTGTTGAAAAAGAAACAAAGTCTGGTAATTGCAAACCTTACATGCTTCGGCAATATAGATCGAATTGCCACGGGCAATATTTGTTGCATTAGAGTGTGACAATCATGAGATTTAAGACCTATCAACTTCAGATCTTTCATTGATACCAATCTACGGATGTTGGATGAGTAACCATGTGGCACCTTAACATTTACCAAGCATTCACAAAAAGTTTTCTTCTCCTTTCTAGACAACGTGTAACAAGCGGGAGGTAAGTATGTTCTTTTATTACCCATTTCACGTAATTCTATTAATTCTGACCTTATTCCCATTTCACGTAGGTCCAGTCTGGATTTTATCCCATCTTTAGTCTTACCTGGTATATTTAATAGAGTACCAATGATGCTATCACAGACATTTTTCTCAACGTGCATTACATCGATACAATGCCTGACTGACAAAGAACTCCAATAAGGAAGATCCCAAAATATTGACTTCTTTTTGAATGAAGAATTGTCACTTCGTGTGGCCATACTACATTGTGATTTCTTACCAAATTCATTGACAATGTCTTTTACTCTTTCATAAACAACATCCCCTGGTATAGGTTTAGGTGCACTCCGTTCATCATTCCATCCATTGAATGCTTTGCGCTTCCTACGATACGGATGGAATTTTGAAAGAAACCTTCGATGACCAAGATATACAGTCTTGCCGCCATATTTTAGTCTTATTGAATCAGTGTTTTCTTCACATATATGACACGCTTTAGCTCCTTTGACACTATATCCAGACAAATTCCCATATGCCGGAAAGTCATTAATAGTGCAAAACAACATAGCATGCAAACGAAATGTCTCTCTTGCAGAAGCATCATAGGTCATCACACCTTCAGCCCAAAGTTTCTTTAAGTCATCAATCAAAGGTTCAAGATAAACATCGATATCATTTCCGGGTTGTTTAGGGCCCGATATCAACAATGACAACATAACGTACTTATTTTTCATACACAGCCAGGGAGGAAGATTGTATATAACAAGCATGACTGGCCAAGTGCTATGTTGGCTGCTCAATGTCCCGTACGGATTCATCCCGTCTGTACAAAGCCCAAGTATTAGATTCCTGACTTCTTCACCAAATTCAGGGAACAATACATCAATCTTCTTCCACTGTGGGGAATCAGACGCATGTCGTAGGATCCCATCATTATTTTTCTTAACATCTGCATGCCACCTCAAATTCTTCGCATCTTTCGGATTTGCAAACAAGCGTTGAAACCGTGATGTTATAGGTAGATACCACAACACCTTGGCAGGAGAACCAGTTTTGGACTCCCCCGAAGTCGTCAATTTATATCGTGACGCACCACATTTTGGACAATCTTTCAAATCTACATAGTCCTTTTGAAATAATACACAATCATTCGGGCATGCGTGTATCTTTTTGGCCTCCATTCCCATTGGGCACAACATTTTCTTTACCTGGTATGTTGAGATTGGCAGCTCGTTTCCTTCAGGAAGAATTTCTTTCAACAAAGTCAACAATTCAGTGAAGCTTTTGTCGCTCCATCTATTGTTAGCTTTCAACTTATACAATCTCAGCACAGCGCTAAGCTTCGTAAACTTAGCACAGCCTGTGTATAACGGTATCTCAGCATCATGCACAATGTTTGTAAAGATAGGAGGTGGATCGGTGTGCTCTACCCTACAACTATCCAGCATCGCATCAACAATGTCTGCTGGAACTGGTTCGTTCACATTTACGTCATCGGAGGCAATTTCTTCTTCCACCCAAGCACTGCTATTGACATCTACTGGATTCGATTTTGAAATCTCTCCATGCCAGTGCCATTCTGTATAGCCTTGTACAATCCCGTTGCACATGACATGACTTTTGATTTCCTCACCAGTGTTGAGTTTCAAGTTGTTACCGCAATGCCTACATGGACAGTAGAACCTATCTGTAGGTTTTTTCCTATGTTCCTCGGCAAATCTAATAAACTGATCAAGACCAGATATAAACTCTGGGGTGCAACGATTACGAATGGACATCCATGATCTATCCATTCTATGATCAGAGAAAGCAAGTATATATTAGGAAAGCAAGTATATATTAGGAAACAAGTATATAAGCAAGTATGTCGTATTACAGTTCATCATTAAGAAAGATATAAGCAAGTATGTCATATTAAAATAGACTAAACAATAAAAGAATTTTTTTTTGAGGCAAGACAATATGAGAAAATAGTAGTGTAATCATGTAAATGGGAACATTCATGGGAACACACACTTCAGTTATAAGCATTCATGTAGCAACTTACAGTTCCATTCATGGGAACACACACTTTAGTTATAACAATAACTAAACAAAGGGGTTGGTGTACCCCTAAACATGCGCATAATTAAAAAAACTATTACTACAGACAAGTCTAGATAGATAGACAACTAAATACTACACCAACATGGTCCCGCATGCATCAGTAACTTCTTTTTGATGATGAAGCTGTGTCACGAAGCTCCTCACTGTATTTAGACGAATCTGAACTGATAGGGGCCTCAGATTCAGATTTGTCTGAGCTGATATGCGACGCCGTGCGCTCATACCGCAGAAGATGATCGGGGGTCTCGCAGTTGTTGTTGGTTATCCAAACTTTGATGGAATTATCGCCAACTGGACGGAGAAAAAGCCTATTCCAACGGACCACATGCAGCTCTCCAATCCAATCACGCCAACCGGATTTTGATACAAGATTTCCCGCCAAATCATAATCAACCTCGATTACATGTGAATAATTTCCAAAAGTTAGGGTCACTTTACCAGGCATGTAGTGTCTTCCTTTTAGAAAACGCCAATGTTTGGGTATGACCAATTGGTTTAAGGAACGATCATCTAGGATGATGTCCAATTGTTCTTCAATAGGGAACGTTAACATTGACATAGAGGCCCAATTCATAGTCATTGTTATGGGAAGACAGAGACTGCACAATATTAGTATTAACAAAGTGTAAGTACATATAACGATGTTATATATTTTCAGAAAAAGTTGTATAACATCAGTTAACCTTTTAAACAAGTATATATTAGGAAACAAGTATATATTAGTCAATCTTGGACGGGTTTCTAGGCCAACAAACACATTTGATGTCAATCTTATATATAATAAATGTGTACCACCTATCCCATCCTTGAACACCTAATCTCACTTAGGATGTAAGTGTATAATGTGTATTTGGTTTTCAAGAAAATTTTGGCAACATTTCCCCGTTGTTCTCTAAGTACATATGTACTTAGAGAACAAACGGGGAAATGCTACCGAAATTTTCTCGAAAACCCAATACACATTATACACTTACATCCTAAGTGAGATTAGGTGTTCAAGAACAGTCCCAAACTGGGGACTACCAAGATTTACTCCTACTGAGTAAATCTTGGACGGGTTTCTAGGCCAACAAATACATGTGTTGTCATTCTTATAAAACCCTATAATTCATGAAATCATTCTAATTCAATTTAATATGTTGGGATCACATAATTATATAATGACATCAGAATATATAGAAGAATCATAATTAACATGATTAACAACATGCTCATCAAACTAGGGTTTTCTTGAATATCATCTAATAAATCAAGAATTTCATAGTTTCAAACATGCAATAATTCACAATGCAATGTTATAAACTATAGGCAACATGGATAGATGAAATAAATAAACATCCAGCATCTATCACTTATTCAATCTTCAAGAAACCTTGACAAACATCCAACATCTATCACTTATATAATTTGCATGTATATACACCCTAAAGTGCCACAAATCATATAATAAAACTATCATGTTATGATATTAGGACCACTTAAAGCAGATTAGGCACATTAAGCAAGCAGAGTAGGGAGCCAATTTCGTGCAAGCAGATTAAGCAACAGATTAGGTCAGCACATAAAGAACCAATTTCGCGCCTGGGTAGGTCTGCAGGTACCTGGGCAAGAAGAGTAGGGTGAGGTCGAGCTGGTTGAGTACGTGGGTGGCGGCCTACGAGCTCCAGAACCAGCGACAGTGACTCCGACGAGCAGGAGCGTCAGCCGCAGCAGGCAGGCAGGCGGCCAGGCGGCGGCAGGCAGGCAGCGGCCAGGCGGAGGAGAAGGAGAAGGGGGTACGGCGGCGCCGGTTCTCAGGCGTGGCAGGCAGGTGGGCACCAGGCGTTGTGGCGGCGCCGGTTGTCAGGCGTGGCGGCGGCGCAGGCGGTTGGAGCAGGGGCGCCGGTTGTCAGGCGTGGCGGCGGTGCCGGTTGTCAGGCGTGGTGGCGGCGCAGGGGTGCCAGAGAAGAAACGCGTCGGAGAGGGGCGCCGGAGAGGGGACGCCGGAGATGGGGCACCGGAGAGAAGCGCCGGAGAAAAACTAGTACCAGCAGCAGAGAAATCGCCGGAGAAATCGCCGCAATAGGGAAATAGGGTAGCAATGAAACATAAGAAAGGGGAAGAGTCGGGCGATCGAAGGTTATGAAGTTCCCCAATAGCGTCGGTTGCTTACAACAACCGACGCCTAAACATATTTACCGTCGGTCGTTCGCAACATCCGACGTCCATTTGGACGATATTTTCGTGAAAATGTTTGGCGGGAACCACATTCAGCGTCGGTTATTAAAGGACGACCGACGCGGAAAAGGACACTTTTCGCGCAAATTTCCATCACACATAAGCGTCGGTGTTTTAACTACAGACTCGACGCCGAAAGTGACATTATTTTTTTCGCTTGAAAATTGGATGAAATAATGCGTCGGTTTTGTATAAACAACCGACGCTGTATACAAAGCGGTACCCGTGTTTGGCTGGTCTTTGAATATAGACGTCGGTTCTTCTAAATAACCGATGCCTTTAATATAAGGCGTCCGTGTTCCTTAAAAACCGACGCCCAGAAAAGCGACACTGAATGCTATTTCTGTAGTAGTGATTGATGTGATGATCAACTCAATAGATCAAACCTTGATGAATTTTCACTAGAGTCCAAAGGATGGATGGGCAAACGGTCTCAAGACCGTTTGGAACTCATCCAAATGGTCTCAAGACCGTTTGGTGTCAACCCAAGACCGTTTGGAGGTCTAGGGTTAAGGTAATTTGATCAATTGAGGGCCCAATTACAGTGGGTTATTGAAATAATCAAATTGCTGATTTGTGACTTAATTAAGGTTCAACCCCTATCAAATCAACTTAGATTTTGATGAATTCTTGGGCAAATGGTCTCAAGACCATTTGAAGGTTATCCAAACGATCCCAAGACCGTTTGGGCCAAGTTTGAGCCCGATTGGAGGTCAATTGATGGGATCAACTTCGATTTGATTCACATTGTTGAGTGTTGATGGTTGAATGTTTATAGACCTTAATTGAACCAACTCCAACCCTTTTTGAATGTCAATTGAGGATCAATTGAGTGACCAATTGGTTAAGTCTAACCCTAATTGTCTCAATTGATAAGTGGTTAGCAAACTTGAGACCAATTGAAGACTTCAACATAGGAAACCCTAATCGAGTTTACCCTTTGAATCACCTTGGAGGTCCATGCGATCTTGAGCTTTTAGGACCATACGACTTCAAGATCGAATGAGTTCATATGACTTCAAGATCGAATGAGTTCATACGACTTCAAGATCGAATGAGTTCATACGACTTCAAGATCGAATGAGTTCATACGACTTCAAGATCGAATGAGTTCATACGACTTCAGGATCGAATGAGTTCATACGATCTCAAGATCGTTTAAGGGTAAATGGTCTTGAGTGTCATGCGGTCTTGAAGTCAACCAAAGCTAAACGGTCTACAACCTTAAACGATCTCAGGATCGTTTGAAGGTTGAAGGTGTGAAACCTATTGGGGACTTTTAAGGGTAAGTCTGCCTAATGCCTTGAGGGCTTAGATAGTTTGATGGTTGTTCAACCTAAACCCTAATGATACCTAGGGACATTAAGGGTCAAGTGATTAGTATACTAACCCATGTTAAGATCAATGGTGAAGGTTACCAAAATACCCTTTATGGATTCAAGTAGGTAACCCCTTTTTATCATACAAACCCCAATGGTTACAATGGTGATGACTTGGCTAGGCTTATCAATGTTGATTAGACCTAACCCAATCTAGAGGGATGTAATCATCACCTATGAGCAAGAGGAGAGAGAAAATCCCAATTATGGTTGAAATCCAAGTAAAATACCTTCAATATTTATGAATGTACATGATTAGGGTATGATCCACCTATGTGAGATCATGAAAACCCTATTTATGATAATTGATGAATCTTAATCTTATCTGAGAGCATCATTGATGATGTTCCTCATACATGATGATGTTATGAGTTCATTTTACCATAATATTAATAATAAACCCTAATTCTAGGGTGATGGCATGTAATGTGAATATTAAACCCTAGTTGATGAGAATCGGGGAACTTAGCTCTTATGGCAAGAGTGGAAAGTATAATTCTTGAATTGAATTGCTTTTATCAGTTGAATTAACCTTGTAGGTTTTGATATGAAGATGATCATATCCAGGTATGGATGATGATGCTATATTCATTGAAAGCATGTTGTTAGCTTTATGAATAGTAAAATATATTAATGCCTTGTCAATGGCAACCTATGAATTAAATGGGCTAAGAGAGCCATAAATACCATCAAGGGCATGCTTTAGAGATGACTTGTGATGAATGTATTGAGAAATGATGATTGATGAGAGTTAGGCTTTTTACATTTAGTATTCTCATTTCATAGTTGTTATGCTAATGTTATTGTTTGAAGAACAATGTATGATGTTAAAAGAATACTGAATGTACCTAACTAATCAAGTGTAATGTAGCGCCCTGATCATAGATCCATCATTGTCAGAGATCAAATGATGGTGAAGCAGGTTTTCCTAAGGGAACTCCTGGATCACATACTTTTGAGTATGTGGGGTATATGGATGTGTAAAACCTTACATCCTAGTGTAGGTGTTTGATGTAGATGTGTAATCCGTCAATCCTTCACTACAATCCCATACCGTATCAGTGGATGGTAAACATGAAACCTCCTGATGACGAAGAAAGCACAGATATCCGTATCAGTGGAAGATAAACATGAAATCTCCTGATGACGAAGAGAGTACAGAATGCCACTGTAACTCTAAAATAGCGAAGGACCAGATTACCCTGGTAAGCTATTATAGTAGAGACACGAGATGTCCTACAAGTAATCCTCTTACTGACTGAGGAAGGTGAAGGTCATGAGAATCCGGCTCTTTCGATGACCTAGTATGATACTGAGGCACTTAGAAGTGATTGGTTGGAGTATGAGTGGTAAACCTCATCTCCGCAGGGCATAAAAGTAATGTTTGAAAAACATAATCCATAGCGTAGCATACCTGTTAGAGATAACTACGAGTTGATTGATTGATGTTACAGTGTATAGTGTAAATGTCTTCATGTTTTACAACTGTTGAACTCATGCTTACTATTAAATCTGATGTTGAATACTTTGAAGCTTTTACTGCTTAAGTTATTCTTTGAGGTGCTATAATAAAGCTTCTGGCGGAGAGTTATAACTCTCGCTGGGACAATTATGTAAAATTGTCTCACCCCGTAGACTTCAACTTTTTAGGTGGACGTCGAGGACGGAGGAACAGGTCTACAGGTGACCAGTCCCAGCAGCAGCAGCACCAGGGGCAGCAGTAAAATCTCAGGTGGAGATTTAGCCTGCCATGTGGTGTAGTTAGAGTCAGTCCTATGTGTCCTCTGTACTCTCAGGTCTTGGAGTCTTTTGGTCTGAGATTTTGGTTATGAGTCCTTGAGATTTTGTATCATGTTGTATATAATTACTCAAGAAGTAATTATCTGAGATGTAAACAGTTTATCTCCTTTTATGAAGGAAGTTTTATGGTTTCAATGCTTTATCTCAAAAAGTTTTAATTTTCGCTGATTTTTGGTATTCCGCTGCTAATCGAATCGCTTCCGCTAAGTTTAAATCGTGTTTATATCGTGGTTTGGAGATCAGAGCCCACAATTAAGTGGTATCAGAGCTCTAGGTTCACTGAGTCTACAGAGGCATAGGACTTAGGATGTCGAGTCTATCCTTAGTATCTCTTCCTTATGTAATAGAATCTTCTGCTCCTCAGGAGAAGAAGATACATAAGGATGGCAGAGCTACATGATGAGTACGTGGCAGAGAGTAGTGCTAGTGCACCTCGAGGCGGTGCAAGGGTTCCAGAAATAGAACAGCCTGCACCTGAACCACCCCAGTTTGACCCAGCTGATATGGGTAACCCAGCAGTTCAGACGATGTTTGGGCAGTTTATGACTGCCATGACACACATAACTGACAAGATGCACATGCCTGCACCTAGGGCACCTGCCCAGCATGAAGGACAAGGTATCAGTAAGACATTCGAGCGACTTCGTCGTGTCAGAGCTACCGAGTACTTTGGGACTGCCGACCCCGCAGATGCTGATCTGTGGTTAATAGAGTTGGAGAAGGCTTTCAGGATTCTTAATATCCCGGAGGCTGAGAAGGTTAGATGTCACGCCCCGATCTCACATTAACCACAGACCACAAGATTAGGGCGCGACAGGATGGGATTATCATATAAACAAATCACTGCGAACTTTTTCTTTTTATAACCTCGTAATGACATCCGGATTATTGTTGTAAACTAAAACATAATAAACTATTGCGGAAGCATTTCAACTAAACTGGCTAGAGAAAGTAAACAGAGTTTACAACATGTAACATTGTTTAACAGAAAGTAAACATAACAATTAATTTACATCTTTATACACATTACACATACACACTCTCTCTCACCCACACCATGTCCCAAAGACCGAGGGGAAGGGACTAAGAGACCACTATCTAACTAAACTAATTACATATACCTTCTACTGATTAAGCGTTAGGACGAAAGGATCCTTCAGATTCCTGCTGCTGACGATAACCTGAAAATGTTTTGAGTAGAGGTATGAGCCTACTCGCTCAGTGAATAGCCTTTCATTTAGCTATCACTAAACAACTCATCAGGTTTATAGAATTGAAATAAACATAAATACAGTACAAGCTGGGCAGTTCTAATGACATAGCAGACTACAAAATATAATCACATTTCTATGCAACAACAGGTAATGTAAACCAATAAACAGATATAATGAATTGGCACAAAAGTTCATATGTATTAATTTACTGTGATCCTATATGATTACCTAATTATATTATTATTATGCCCTAAATATATGCAGTGTACTCTGCATATAAAGATCCGCAGCAAGTTCATGCTACGGTCCCACCGTACAAGACTTAGCGACACACCCGGGAAATGCTAAGTCTGACTGCTGTCCTGGTCTGCTACAGGACTCTCAGGCTCACACGGCCTCACTGCACTCTCAAAAGAGTGTACTCTAGACTCCTCCTTGAACCTGAGCACACAGGCGGAGAGTCGGGGTTACCACCGTGACACACGCACGGATTATTGTTGAATAACCCCCATATACTCCAGTGCCACCGTGACACACGCACGGATTATTGTTGAACACTGCCTTTCTGCCCTCGTGCCACCGTGACACACGCACGGATTATTGTTGAACACGAGTCACCGACCATCTAGACACACGCTAGGTAGGTCGTTTCACCCCAAGGTGCAGACCTCACGAGGGGTTCTACGGCGTTAGGGCACCTAAGTCTATTAACTGATTAACAAATAAACATTTAAACAGGAATATCACATTTACTGATTTCGTATCAAATCACAATACACTGTCATTCTAAACCGACAGAGCAATATATTTCAAATCATTGTAATTTCTGATAAAGTCTCATACCATGCATTCAAGCAAATTAGAAATGCATAAATATCCCAACTTATTTCAATTTGGCACATACATAGTGAATTTACGTAATTGAACATCTTATTGCACAAATTAAAGAAATTTACTTCACATATGAGAATCATACTCAACAATTATCAATTCTCTAAATTTCTCGAAAAACGTGCACATTATCCCAAATCCTGGTTTGTGCATCACTTAACTCAATTAAGAGTTAATTACCTATCACAACACAATTTAATAACAATACTTGAGAATTTCTGGTAATATTTCAGAGAAATGTGCCATTTCATGTAAATATCAATTTACACATATTAACGTCAAAAGATATATACAATTTAGGGTTTTATTGCATATTTTATTTATTCATATCAACTTTGAAATCGTACATCTGATAATTTATCAGAAATCCTTATTGTCTGGGTTCATACCCAATCCATACCATTTTTAGACATAAATTTCTAATTTCAACATTCAAATAAGCAATTTAGGTTCCAATGAACCATATAAATCTACCGATTCAATCCACACTGATCAATTGCTAAATTTAATCATATAACAGCGTCTAGAAGCAATTTATGAAATAAAAAGTCGGGCGACGCCAAACGCTGCCCGACGCCTGATAACGCCTGTTATCAGCGTAATTCGCGCACATAACTGGAAATATTCAAACGCCTGAGTTTATTAATGATAATTAAACGAAACGCTACTCACAGCGATTTGGTCTATCTGGATTCGTCCGAAGATGTATCCAGGGCCAGATTCTGGGCGAATTTTGGATCGTCTTCTACCTTGGTAATAATTGATTTACTGTTCCTGCTCACGGCCTGTTGCTTCACGCTCAACTGGAATCGGCTACTAAGCTTTGATTTGGGCCAAATTGATGGAAAATTCCAACGCAAACCTCCTAGCCGAGGTCTAAGGCCGTGATTTAGAAGCTTTGGCCACCCCAAGATCTCCTCCTCCAGGCCATGCACAGACGCAGCTTCAACCTGCTGCTTGCCGCAGCCAAGCTGCTGTGCGGCAGCTAGCCTAGGAAAGGTGGGAAGAGTGGGTGGTGGGTAGGGAAGGAAGAGAAGAAGAAGAGAGAAGGGAGAAAGGAAGAAGGAAGATAGGAAGAAGAAAACCTCCGAATCGGAGCTCTGCTCCAAGGGATCGCTGTTCGGCTGCGGCTCATTCAGCCTGCGCGCCGCTTAAGCAATTGGCAAAGACAACGGATAAACAACAAAGAACAAAGAAAGCTTATAAAGAAAAAGTATTGGACATTTTACAATTTCAACCCTGAAATCGGAAAAGTTCACAACTTTTGACTCGAAAGTCCAAATGAGGTGATTTCTTTTGCATCTTTTCGAGTGCAAGATACTCTACAAACCCAAGGCATAAAACAAACTAATTACACTGTTTTTCTGATTCAAATTTCCAATTGCATCTAATTATCACTTTACTCAAATTAATCACCTTAATTATGCACTAATCAATCTTATGTGCTTGATTCAACTAAATCAAGTTAATGATTCACTAACTACCTCATGAGCACATAAATTAACTAAAATAACTTTAATTAGGCTCAAATTATAAAGCTTACCAATAAACTTTGGAACAGGTCATAACAATCTCCCTCCCTTATAAGAATTTCGTCCCGAAATTCCTAAAAGAGAAAAGGAAACTTGTTACGCATCTCAGATTCAAGTTCCCACGTAGCTTCTTCTAGATTATGATTCCTCCATAGAATTTTCACTAATGGTATCTGACGATTCTTAACCTTCTTGATCCTCTGATCAACTATCTGGATTGGTCCCTCAACATAGGACACATCTGATCTAAGTTGTGCAGGTTCTGGGTCAACTATCTTTTCCGTACCAGGGTAACATTTCTTAAGCATAGACACATGAAACACATCATGAAGATTTGCCAACTCAGACGGCAAATCCAACTTGTAAGCTATAGGTCCAATCCTCTCAACAATAGGATATGGGCCCATGTACCTAGGAGTCAATTTACCTCTCTTGCCAAACCTTAGCACTCCCTTCCATGGTGAAACTTTCAGATAAACTTCGTCACCAACCTCAAACTCAAGAGGTCGACGTCGTCTTTCTGCATAACTTTTCTGTCTGTCCTGAGCAGCTTTCAACTGCTCCCTGATCACAGATATCTTCTCTGTAGTCATATCGACTATCTCAGGTCCAAGAATTTCTTTCTCGCCAACCTCGTACCAACAAATTGGTGATCTACACTTCCTGCCATATAGAGCTTCATATGGGGCCATTCCAAGACTAGAATGGTAGCTGTTGTTATATGCAAACTCTATCAGGCTTAAGTGTTCTTCCCAGTTACCTCTGAACTGCAGAACGCATGCTCTCAGCATGTCTTCAAGAGTCTGAATGGTCCTCTCAGATTGACCATCTGTCTGCGGGTGAAACGCTGTACTAAACCTCAGCTTTGTGCCCAACGCACGATGTAACTGATTCCAGAATCTAGATGTAAACTTAGGATCTCTGTCAGAAATAATGGAAACTGGAATTCCATGTAATCTGATTACCTCATCCACATAAATCTTGGCCAGCTTTGGAACATCAAAGGTCGACTTGACAGGGAGAAAGTGAGCAGACTTAGTTAGTCTATCCACAATCACCCATATCGAGTCCGAACCTCGAGGCGTTCTGGGTAACCCTACCACAAAATCCATCGTGATGTGTTCCCATTTCCATTCAGGTATAGGAAGCGACTGCAAGGTACCAGCAGGTTTCTGATGCTCAGCTTTAACCTGCTGACACACTCCACATCTAGCCACGTACTCAGCCACATCTCTTTTCATACCAGACCACCAGTACAGCTCTTTGAGATTCCTGTACATTTTCGTGTTACCTGGATGCATAGCATACATAGAAGCATGCGCTTCTTCAAGAATCTGCTCTTTCAGCTCACTGTTCCCAGGTACACACAACCTGTCATGAAGATACAACACACCATCGTCAGAGAACCTGAATTCTGACCTTTTACCTTCCGACATATCCTGGATAACCTGCCACAATTCGTTATCACTCTGTTGCAACACCTTAATTTGATCATAGAAAATAGGTTTGACTTGCATCTGAGCAATCAACCCACTCTGTCCTGTCACATCCAAGTCTAAGTTCAATTTTCGCATATCTACAAGCAAGTCTCTCTTGAAACATGCCATAGAAAATGCATCTGCAGTTGAACTTGACTTTCTACTCAAAGCATCTGTTACAACATTCGCTTTACCAGGATGGTAATCGATTGTCACATCATAATCTTTAATCAGCTCAAGCCATCTGCGCTGTCTCAAATTTAAATCCTTCTGAGTGAAGATATACTTCAGGCTCTTATGGTCTGTAAATACCTGACATGTCTCACCATATAGATAGTGACGCCATGTCTTAAGAGCATGAACTATGGCAGCTAACTCCAGATCATGAGTAGGGTAGTTCTCTTCGTTCTTCTTAAGCTGTCTAGATGCATAAGCCACAACTTTGCCTTCCTGCATCAGCACACAGCCCAAACCTCTCCTGGAAGCATCGCAGAACACTGTATAACCTTTATCTGCCTCGGGCAAAACCAACACTGGCGCTGTGGTCAACTTCCTCTTCAAGATCTGAAAACTCTTCTCACAGTTATCAGACCAAACAAACGGTGCATTCTTCCTCGTCAAACGTGTCAAGGGTGATGCTAGCACACTAAAGTTCTGTATAAACCTTCTGTAATAACCTGCTAAACCCAAGAAACTTCTGATCTCAGTAGGAGTCTTAGGTTGTTCCCACTGAAGCACAGAATCGACTTTCTTAGGATCAACGCTAACTCCATCTCTCGAGATAACATGTCCAAGAAATGCTACCTCAGCCAACCAGAACTCACACTTGCTAAACTTAGCATACAGTTGGTGTTGCCTCAACAACTGCAACACTACTCTCAGGTGTTGCTCATGCTGTACATCGTCTCTGGAGTAGATCAGAATATCATCTATAAAGACTACAATAAATTGATCTAGGAACGGTTTGAAAATCCGGTTCATCATATCCATAAAGGCTGCTGGGGCATTGGTCAGCCCAAACGACATAACCAGAAACTCATAATGCCCATACCTGGTTCTGAAAGCTATTTTGGGAATATCAGAAGCCTTTATTCTGAGCTGATGATATCCAGATCTCAAATCTATTTTAGAGAAGATCGTCGCTCCACGTAACTGATCAAACAGATCATCTATTCTTGGCAATGGATACTTGTTCTTAATAGTGATCTTATTCAGTTGCCTGTAATCTATACAGAGACGCATGGTACCATCCTTTTTCTTAACAAACAGGACTGGAGCACCCCATGGTGAAAAACTGGGTCTAATAAAACCCTTATCCAGCAATTCCTGCAGCTGCACCTTGAGTTCCTTCAACTCTGCAGGTGCCATTCTATAGGCTGGCAGTGCTACTGGATGACTATCTGGATATACCTGAATTTCAAAATCCAGGTCTCTGACAGGAGGTAAGCCTGGCAAATCTTCTGGAAAAACATCAGAAAACTCACTAACTACCGTCACATCATAAACACTGGTGGTGTTCTTTTCTGCTCTAGTGTCAACCACATGAGCAAGGAACGCTTCACATCCTTTCTGTAGCATCTTATCAGCTACTGCAGCTGATACAATGCACGTAGGCAGAACTTTCCTGTCTCCAGTAAAGACACAAGAAAATTCACCTAGTTGAAAGGTAGCTTCCTTCTTCCAACAATCGAGTTGCACTCGATATGTCTCAAGACAATCCATACCCAAGATGACTTGAAAAGTATTGACATCCAAGGGTATGAGATTAGCAGCAAAGGTGTAACCTCCAAAAGATAACAAGCATCCGGGACAGAACTCAGATAAAACTGTTGGTCCACCTAGTGGAACCCTCAACACTAACTCATCTATCAACTCTTGAGTTAACATATTAAGTTCACCAACTAAAGAGCGTCGTATGAAAGAGTGAGTAGCACCCGGATCTATCAAAACTGAAACTGGTATACTATTAAACAAAAGCATTTCTCCTGTAACAACTTGTGAAGAGATTATACCTTCCTGAGGTGTCAAAGAGAAGAAACGCGCTGAAGCTCTCCCTCTGCCACGCTGTCCTCTCTGACTACTTCTGCCACTGGGCACACCACCACCTCTAGAACCAGAAGCCACAGAAGAACTCAATCCTTCCACTGGAGGTTGTCTCTGGACATCATGAAACTGGGGCTGAAAAACTGGTGATGCTGCTGGTTGAAGCTGAGGGCAAAACTTCTTTTTATGTCCCATCTGACCACAATGATAACAACCTCGAAAGTCCGAACCCTGACACTGACCAGAGTGTGATCTTCCACAAGTATTACATACTCGCGTTTCCTGCCTCAGTGGACCAGTCACAGAGGTAGATGATCTAGATGGCCGCCCATAAGAAGAAGATGTCATCTCACCAGATCTTGGTCTGCTGAAACAACCAATACTGCGTCCCAACTTGGAGAAGAAACCTCTACCTCCACCTCTGTACCCACTACTGGACTGTCTTCCACTAAAGTCCGCAAATCTCTTCTTAGACTCAGGCACCTTATCCGCATTCACAGATTCTTCAACCTGTCTAGCAGCCTCAACAAACTCACCAAAGTTCTCCCTGTTCCTTCTGCTAGTAGCAGAAACTGTATGCCGAATTTCTGGCCTTAGCCCTTCCTGAAATCTTCTGCATCTTTCTATGTTGTCGGGAACAAGCTGCGGACAGAAGTTCGCTAATCGGGTGAAAAGCGCTTCATACTCAGTAACTGTCATGTTCCCCTGCTTAATGTTCTGTAATTGCCTGATCTTCTCATTAATGAAGGTAGGTGGATAAAACTTAAAATGAAACTCTTCAGAGAAATCCTGCCAAGAAAGCTCTGTACCTCTCCTCTTTTCCTCCACACTATGCCACCACAACTCTGCATCGCCTGTCAAAAGATAGACTGCATGATTAATCTTTTTCTCTTCTGAAAGCTCCATCAAGCGAAAGACCTTCTCTATCTGTCTAAACCATTCATCAGCCTCTGCTGGATCTGTAGTGCCACTAAACTCAGTGCCACCAAGCTTCTTTACAAGCTCATAAGATCGCATCAGATCCTTGCTGCTAGTAGAAGTAGAAGCTCGCCTATCAGCCTTGTACCTCTCTTTGGTTTCCAGAAACATCCTGTACATCCGGGATGCTTCATCCACGTGGTCACCACCACCTGGACCCAAGTACAGCGGATCAGGGCCAACATGGCTCTCGGCCTGATCATCACGATCAAAGCCTCTTCCTGCCATCTGCAATGATATAACAGAATATTTCCTGTTAGAAAACTACAGATAGAAGAAAGACACCTAAACCTTAATCCTATTGGTCTCTTATCGTCCCCTGACCTGGACTCTGAGTAACTATGTACTCAACCTAGGCTCTGATACCAAAATTGTCACGCCCCGATCTCACATTAACCACAGACCACAAGATTAGGGCGCGACAGGATGGGATTATCATATAAACAAATCACTGCGAACTTTTTCTTTTTATAACCTCGTAATGACATCCGGATTATTGTTGTAAACTAAAACATAATAAACTATTGCGGAAGCATTTCAACTAAACTGGCTAGAGAAAGTAAACAGAGTTTACAACATGTAACATTGTTTAACAGAAAGTAAACATAACAATTAATTTACATCTTTATACACATTACACATACACACTCTCTCTCACCCACACCATGTCCCAAAGACCGAGGGGAAGGGACTAAGAGACCACTATCTAACTAAACTAATTACATATACCTTCTACTGATTAAGCGTTAGGACGAAAGGATCCTTCAGATTCCTGCTGCTGACGATAACCTGAAAATGTTTTGAGTAGAGGTATGAGCCTACTCGCTCAGTGAATAGCCTTTCATTTAGCTATCACTAAACAACTCATCAGGTTTATAGAATTGAAATAAACATAAATACAGTACAAGCTGGGCAGTTCTAATGACATAGCAGACTACAAAATATAATCACATTTCTATGCAACAACAGGTAATGTAAACCAATAAACAGATATAATGAATTGGCACAAAAGTTCATATGTATTAATTTACTGTGATCCTATATGATTACCTAATTATATTATTATTATGCCCTAAATATATGCAGTGTACTCTGCATATAAAGATCCGCAGCAAGTTCATGCTACGGTCCCACCGTACAAGACTTAGCGACACACCCGGGAAATGCTAAGTCTGACTGCTGTCCTGGTCTGCTACATGACTCTCAGGCTCACACGGCCTCACTGCACTCTCAAAAGAGTGTACTCTAGACTCCTCCTTGAACCTGAGCACACAGGCGGAGAGTCGGGGTTACCACCGTGACACACGCACGGATTATTGTTGAATAACCCCCATATACTCCAGTGCCACCGTGACACACGCACGGATTATTGTTGAACACTGCCTTTCTGCCCTCGTGCCACCGTGACACACGCACGGATTATTGTTGAACACGAGTCACCGACCATCTAGACACACGCTAGGTAGGTCGTTTCACCCCAAGGTGCAGACCTCACGAGGGGTTCTACGGCGTTAGGGCACCTAAGTCTATTAACTGATTAACAAATAAACATTTAAACAGGAATATCACATTTACTGATTTCGTATCAAATCACAATACACTGTCATTCTAAACCGACAGAGCAATATATTTCAAATCATTGTAATTTCTGATAAAGTCTCATACCATGCATTCAAGCAAATTAGAAATGCATAAATATCCCAACTTATTTCAATTTGGCACATACATAGTGAATTTACGTAATTGAACATCTTATTGCACAAATTAAAGAAATTTACTTCACATATGAGAATCATACTCAACAATTATCAATTCTCTAAATTTCTCGAAAAACGTGCACATTATCCCAAATCCTGGTTTGTGCATCACTTAACTCAATTAAGAGTTAATTACCTATCACAACACAATTTAATAACAATACTTGAGAATTTCTGGTAATATTTCAGAGAAATGTGCCATTTCATGTAAATATCAATTTACACATATTAACGTCAAAAGATATATACAATTTAGGGTTTTATTGCATATTTTATTTATTCATATCAACTTTGAAATCGTACATCTGATAATTTATCAGAAATCCTTATTGTCTGGGTTCATACCCAATCCATACCATTTTTAGACATAAATTTCTAATTTCAACATTCAAATAAGCAATTTAGGTTCCAATGAACCATATAAATCTACCGATTCAATCCACACTGATCAATTGCTAAATTTAATCATATAACAGCGTCTAGAAGCAATTTATGAAATAAAAAGTCGGGCGACGCCAAACGCTGCCCGACGCCTGATAACGCCTGTTATCAGCGTAATTCGCGCACATAACTGGAAATATTCAAACGCCTGAGTTTATTAATGATAATTAAACGAAACGCTACTCACAGCGATTTGGTCTATCTGGATTCGTCCGAAGATGTATCCAGGGCCAGATTCTGGGCGAATTTTGGATCGTCTTCTACCTTGGTAATAATTGATTTACTGTTCCTGCTCACGGCCTGTTGCTTCACGCTCAACTGGAATCGGCTACTAAGCTTTGATTTGGGCCAAATTGATGGAAAATTCCAACGCAAACCTCCTAGCCGAGGTCTAAGGCCGTGATTTAGAAGCTTTGGCCACCCCAAGATCTCCTCCTCCAGGCCATGCACAGACGCAGCTTCAACCTGCTGCTTGCCGCAGCCAAGCTGCTGTGCGGCAGCTAGCCTAGGAAAGGTGGGAAGAGTGGGTGGTGGGTAGGGAAGGAAGAGAAGAAGAAGAGAGAAGGGAGAAAGGAAGAAGGAAGATAGGAAGAAGAAAACCTCCGAATCGGAGCTCTGCTCCAAGGGATCGCTGTTCGGCTGCGGCTCATTCAGCCTGCGCGCCGCTTAAGCAATTGGCAAAGACAACGGATAAACAACAAAGAACAAAGAAAGCTTATAAAGAAAAAGTATTGGACATTTTACAATTTCAACCCTGAAATCGGAAAAGTTCACAACTTTTGACTCGAAAGTCCAAATGAGGTGATTTCTTTTGCATCTTTTCGAGTGCAAGATACTCTACAAACCCAAGGCATAAAACAAACTAATTACACTGTTTTTCTGATTCAAATTTCCAATTGCATCTAATTATCACTTTACTCAAATTAATCACCTTAATTATGCACTAATCAATCTTATGTGCTTGATTCAACTAAATCAAGTTAATGATTCACTAACTACCTCATGAGCACATAAATTAACTAAAATAACTTTAATTAGGCTCAAATTATAAAGCTTACCAATAAACTTTGGAACAGGTCATAACATTAGACATGCTGTCTATCTTGTCAAAGGCAGTGATGGTCACTGGTGGAACATGGAAGAGCAGAAGAGACCTGGGATAGAGTTCTCATGGGAAGAGTTTCGTCGGGAATTTATCAATAGATATTTTCCAAAGACCTTCCTAGATGAGAAGATCTCTCAGTTTGAGAGATTGAGGCAGGGCATGATGAACATTAGTGAGTATGAAGCTAAGTTCATGGAGTTGTTGCGGTTCTGTCCGCACATGGCTGCCATAGAAGAGGAAAGAATCAGGAGATTGGGGAAGGGTTTGAATGCTGATATATCAACCCCTGTGTCTGCCTTAGAAAACCGAGAGAGATTCTCTACCTTCGTTGAGTCAGTCCGAAGGATAGAGAGATCTGTGGTTGAGAAGAGGCAAACCCAGAAAAGATATCCACAATTCCAGGGTTATTCATCTAGGGATTCCAAGAAACCGAGATTCTCTGCACCTAACCCTCCACCACCCAGATCAAGTTCCCAAACTCAGTGGTCACCAAGTAGAGGCAGGGGACGAAGCCTACCTCAACAAGAGACTCATAGTTCTGCATCAATGTCAGTTACTGGACCACCAAGACCACAACAACTGGAAAGAAGTTGCTACAACTGTGGGAAGGTGGGACACTTGATGAAGGACTGCCGATCTAGACCTGTCAGTATGACACAACCTCAGAGACAGAGTCAACAGGGATCACAGAGAAGACAACTTAATAAAGTAACAATAAAGAACAAGTACCCTTTGCCGAGGATTGATGATCTTTTTGACCAGTTGTGTGGTGCAATAGTCTTCTCAAAGATAGATTTGAGATCTGGATATCATCAACTCCGCATTAAGGATAGTGACATATCCAAGTCTGCTTTTAGGACAAGATATGGTCACTATGAGTTCACGGTTATGTCGTTTGGACTAACCAATGCACCAGCTGCATTTATGGAACTCATGAATAGAGTTTTTCGACCCTTCCTTGATTAGTGTGTTGTCGTCTTCATAGATGACATTCTGATCTATAGTAAGGATGCTCAGCAGCATGAGCAGCATCTTCGCCAAGCTTTGACCTTGCTAAGAGAACATAAGATGTATGCTAAGTTTAGCAAGTGTGAGTTCTGGCTGCCGGAGGTATCTTTTCTTGGACATGTGATATCTGCCTCGGGAATTTGTGTTGACCCTGCAAAGGTAGAATTTGTTCTACAATGGGAACAACCGAAGATACTGATGGAGATTCGAAGCTTCTTGGGGTTAGCTGGTTACTATCAAAAGTTTATTAAAAACTTTAGCTCTATAGCCTTACCTTTGACCAAGTTAACCCGGAAAGATGCTCCTTTTTCTTGGAGTGATAAGTGTCAACAGTCCTTTCAGTTGTTGAAGGAGAGGTTGACAAGTGCACCTGTGCTTGTGCTACCTGAGCAAGGAAAAGGATATGTAGTCTTCTGTGATGCCTCCAAGAATGGACTTGGATGTGTGTTGACGCAGGATAAACAAGTGATTTCTTTTGCTTCTCGACAGCTTAAGAAGCACGAGGAGAATTATCCAACACACGATCTAGAGTTAGCTGCCGTGGTTCATGCATTGAAAATCTGGAGGCATTATCTCTACGGAGAGACATTCCAGATTTTCAAAGATCACAAGAACCTTAAGTATATCTTCTCTCAGCATGAGCTTAACATGAGGCAACATCGTTGGATGGAGTTAATCAAGGACTACGATTGTACAATTGATTACCATCCAGGGAAGGCCAATGTTGTTGCAGATGCCTTGAGTAGGAAATCAGCAACATCAACCATGGATAGAGCACAACTAAACTCTTTAGTATGCTCTAAAAGAGATATGCTTATCTCTTTAAGGCAAGACAATGTACAGTTGAAGGTGTCATTGTTAGCCGGGTTGATGGCTGAGATGCATATTAAACCTACCCTAAGAGAGAAGATAAAGGAAGCACAACATGTTGATGTTGTAGTTCAGCAGATTAGATCAGAGTATGGAAATGAGAAGCGAGATAGTTTCCATGATTCAGATGATCATGTAGCATGTTATCATGGGAGGATGATAGTGTTGGATGTGGATAACTTGAGGAAGTTAGTCCTGGAAGAAGCTCATTCTTCAATGTACGCTATGCATCCAGGGAGCACCAAGATGTATCGTAATTTAAAAGATCTGTATTGGTGGCCTGGAATGAAGAAGGATGTTGCAGAATTTGTTCTGAGGTGTCCTGTGTGTCAGCAAGATAAAGCTGAACACCAGAAGCCTACAGGAACAATGCAACCTTTACCCATACCACAGTGGAAGTGGGACCATGTGACCATGGACTTTGTTGTTGGCCTACCCAGGACAAGCAAAGGACATGATTCCATTTGGGTAGTTGTAGATAGGTTGACTAAGACAGCACATTTCTTACCTGTCAAAACAACCTATTCTGCTGAAAGGTTATCACAGTTGTATGTTCAAGAGATAGTGCATTTGCATGGAGTTTCTGTCACTATAGTTTCTGACAGAGGTCCCCAGTTTACAAGTTGTTTTTGGGAACGACTTCATAATGCTTTAGGCACCCAGTTAAGGTTTAGTACGGCCTTTCATCCACAGACCGATGGACAGTCGGAAAGGACCATATAGACCTTGGAAGACCTGTTGAGAACATGATTTCTCCAGTTTATCGGTAGTTGGGATCTACACCTAAGCTTGATAGAGTTTGCCTATAACAATAGCTATCAACATAGTATTGATATGGCACCTTATGAATCCTTGTATGGTAGACGTTGTAGATCACCCTTGTGTTGGTATGAGACTGGTGAGCATCAGTTGTTAGGACCTGATCTTGTGCAGCAAACTACAGAAAAGATTAAGGTAATACAACAACAGATTAAGACTGCACAAGATAGGTAGAAATCTTATGCTAACAAGCGTCGTAGACCCTTAGAGTTCAAGGTTGGAGACAAAGTGTATCTCAAGGTCTCGCCTTGGAAAGGAGTCCTTCGTTTTGGAAAGAAAGGGAAGTTAGCTCCTAGATTTATGGAGCCTTATCCAATCATTGAACGGATTGGAAAAGTAGCCTATAAACTAGAGATTCCACCAGAGTTACAGAGGTTACATCCTGTGTTTCACATTTCTATGCTAAAGAAATGTCACCTAGACACTGAGTCAGTTCTACAACCTATGGAGGTAGAATTGAATGATGATATATCTTATGAGGAAGGACCAGTGTCAATCCTTGATAGCAGAATTAAAAAGTTAAAGAAGAAAGATTTAAGCCTTGTGAAAGTCCTCTGGAACCACCGTGGTGTTGAAGAAGCCACTTGGGAACTAGAGGATGAGATGAGAAGGAAATACCCTGCCCTTTTCTCTTAATACGTTTTATCGATTTCGGGGACGAAATCCTTGTAAGGGGTGGATAATTTGTAACATCCCTGACCTGGGTTATGAACTAACCCTAGGTGTTTTGCCTAAATATGTAATTAAATCCTTGTGATTAACTTTGGGCATGTAATTAAGTTCCTCAGAAACATATATTTCAATTTTGCTCCTTTATATATAAAGTTGTAGCATTGTTTTGTAATACAGGGATCTATGTGCAAATTACCCAGTTAAGGGATTAACTTGCAAATTGCACATGTTGAGATGTTCCTCTGATGTTAAGACATCATGAGGATGTTTATGATGAAGTTTGAGGGATTTCCCAAGCTTGAGCACCAAGGTGCAGCTGTGGAAGCAACCCCTGTACTTGAAAACCCTAAATTGGTGTAAAGTGCAATTTACCCAATTTGAGGGGTGCAACTTGTAAAATACATCATCTAAAATATCTTTTATGACTCTTGGAATCATTTAGAAGAGAAATGATGAAAAGGTCACTTCATTTGAATAATCATATAATAAAGAACACCTTTGTGATTGAATAATCAAGGTGTATGTATAATAGCCCTTTTATGTGTATGCTTAAGTGATGGGTTGATCCTCTTTTCCCTCAATTCTTGACCTTAGAAGGAGTGTGTCCTTAGAAATAAGATGTGGGGACGTGCAAAGAAGAAAGGAAGGACTTAGATGAGAAATGAGGAAAGCATATGTTCTTATGTTGAAATTTCACCTAAGTATATATACTACCTTCCCCACTTAGCAAGGGAACGATCCTCTTCTTTTCTTTTCTTTTCCCCTTGCTCAAAACCGACTAAGGCTAAGCTATGGAGCAGAGAAGGACGACCAAGGGTCCTAGGTAAGTTTGGATCATCCCTTTTCTTGAATTCATGGAGGAAACTCGTTTTCAAGGTTGAATTCATGGCTAGCTCACCTAGCTTTATCTTTCTAGCCATTCCTTTTCAACTTTCCTTGGAGAATACACCTTGGCCGACCTGTGGAGCTCAAAGACGCCATTAAAGGCTTGGATCTTGAAAGTTTGGAGCTCAAGGAACAATCTTTAGGCGGGTTTTATAACTCTAAACCTTATGCTTTGATTATACATCTTTTTCTATGCATATAGTTGCTAGTTCTTCTTCTTCCCTATTTTCCCTTGCATCCTTGCAAGCAAAATCGTGAAGAACTGCTACTGTTCTTGAGGTAGAAGATAAGGGCGTTAATTCCTATGCTTATCCACGGATTTCCACTTTACCAAACGACCTCCACCAATTGCCCATATGGTTTACACAACCGTTTGGTGGGCAAACGGTTTCAGGGTCGTATGAAGGCAAACGGCCTTCAAGACCATTTGATTGCGTTGACCAAACGACGACCGTATGGGAATCTTGTTTATAATTATGTAGGTTAATCACCCACAAAATTTGAGGGGTTAACTCCAAAGGAATCGTGAGATATAAGCAAATCAATTAGCAAATCCAATTGAATTAAGTTCTGATTTTCAATCTGTTTAATTTGCCCTTTTTGGGCAAACGGTCTCAAGACCGTTAAGATGGTTGACCAAGCGTTGACCGTTTGGGATTACTGTTCATAATGATGTTTATTAATGACTCACCAAATTTTATGGATTAATTCCAAACGAGTTATGAGTTGAAGGTTGATTAATAGGGCAAATCCTAATTGAAATCAGTGCTGAGATTCCAATGAGTTAATTAGTGATTTTGGGTTGATTAGCCCAAACGGTCTCAAGACCATTTGGGGAATCATCCAAACGGTCTCAAGACCGTTTGGGGATCACCCAAGACCGTTTAGAGGTCTGGGGTCAAGTATAGTTGACCAATTGAAGGTCCAAAGGTACCACATCATATTGCAATTAAGTATTGATGTGATGATCAACTCAATAGATCAAACCTTGATGAATTTTCACTAGAGTCCAAAGGATGGATGGGAAAACGGTCTCAAGACCATTTGGAACTCATCCAAACGGTCTCAAGACCGTTTTTTGTCAACCCAAGACCGTTTGGAGGTCTAGGGTTAAGGTAATTTGATCAATTGAGGGCCCAATTACAGTGGGTTATTGAAATAATCAAATTGCTGATTTGTGAGTTAATTAAGGTTCAACCCCTATCAAATAAACTTAGATTTTGATGAATTCTTGGGCAAATGGTCTCAAGACCGTTTGGAGGTTATCCAAACGATCCCAAGACCGTTTGGGCCAAGTTTGAGCCCGATTGGAGGTCAATTGATGGGATCAACTTCGATTTGATTCACATTGTTGAGTGTTGATGGTTGAATGTTTATAGACCTTAATTGAACCAACTCCAACCCTTTTTGAATATCAATTGAGGATCAATTAAGTGACCAATTGGTTAAGGCTAACCCTAATTGTCTCAATTGATAAGTGGTTAGCAAGCTTGAGACCAATTGAAGACTTCAACATAGGAAACCCTAATCGAGTTTACCCTTTGAATCACCTTGGAGGTCCATGCGATCTTGAGCTTTTAGGACCATACGACTTCAAGATCGAATGAGTTCATATGACTTCAAGATCGAATGAGTTCATACAACTTCAAGATCGAATGAGTTCATACGACTTCAAGATCGAATGAGTTCATACGACTTCAAGATCGAATGAGTTCATACGACTTCAAGATCGAATGAGTTCATACGACTTCAAGATCGAATGAGTTCATACGACTTCAGGATCGAATGAGTTCATACGACCTCAAGATCGTTTAAGGGTAAACGGTCTTGAGTGTCATGCGGTCTTGAAGTCAACCAAAGCTAAACGGTCTACAACCTTAAACGATCTCAGGATCGTTTGAAGGTTGAAGGTGTGAAACCTATTGGGGACTTTTAAGGGTAAGTCTGCTTAATGCCTTGAGGGCTTAGATAGTTTGATGGTTGTTCAACCTAAACCCTAATGATACCTTGGGACATTAAGGGTCAAGTTATTAGTATACTAACCCATGTTATGATCAATGGTGAAGGTTACCAAAATACCCTTTATGGATTCAAGTAGGTAACCCCTTTTTATCATGCAAACCCCAATGGTTACAATGGTGATGACTTGGCTAGGCTTATCAATGTCGATTAGACCTAACCCAATCTAGAGGGATGTAATCATCACCTATGAGCAATAGGAGAGAGAAAATCCCAATTATGGTTGAAATCCAAGTAAAATACCTTCAATATTTATGAATGTACATGATTAGGGTATGATCCACCTATGTGAGATCATGAAAACCCTATTTATGATAATTGATGAATCTTAATCTTATCTGAGAGCATCATTGATGATGTTCCTCATACATGATGATGTTATGACTTCATTTTACCATAATATTAATAATAAACCCTAATTCTAGGGTGATGGCATGTAATGTGAATAGTAAACCCTAGTTGATGAGAATCAGGGAACTTAGCTCTTATGGCAAGAGTGGAAAGTATAATTCTTGAATTGAATTGCTTTTATCAGTTGAATTAACCTTGCAGGTTCTGATATGAAGATGATCATATCCAGGTATGGATGATGATGCTATATTCATTGAAAGCGTGTTGTTAGCTTTATGAATAGTAAAATATATTAATGCCTTGTCAATGGCAACCTATGAATTAAATGGGCTGTGAGAGCCATAAATACCATCAAGGTCATGCTTTAGAGATGACTTGTGATGAATGTATTGAGAAATGATGATTGATGAGAGTTAGGCTTTTTACATTTAGTATTCTCATTTCATAGCTGTTATGCTAATGTTATTGTTTGAAGAACAATGTATGATGTTAAAAGAATACTGAATGTACCTAACTAATCAAGTGTAATGTAGCACCCTGATCATAGATCCCTCATTGTCAGAGATCAAATGATGGTGAAGCAGGTTTTCCTAAGGGAACTCCTGGATCACATACTTTTGAGTATGTGGGGTATATGGATGTGTAGAACCTTACATCCTAGTGTAGGTGTTTGATGTAGATGTGTAATCTGTCAATCCTTCACTACAATCCCATACCGTATCAGTGGATGGTAAACATGAAACCTCCTGATGACGAAGAAAGCACAGATATCCGTATCAGTGGAAGATAAATATGAAATCTCCTGATGACGAAGAGAGTACAGAACGCCACTGTAACTCTAAAATAGCGAAGGACCAGATTACCCTGGTAAGCTATTATAGTAGAGACACGAGATGTCCTACAAGTAATCCTCTTACTGACTGAGGAAGGTGAAGGTCATGAGAATCCGGCTCTTTCGATGACCTAGTATGATACTGAGGCACTTAGCAGTGATTGGTTGGAGTATGAGTGGTAAACCTCATCTCCGCAGGGCATAAAAGTAATGTTTGAAAAACATAATCCACAGCGTAGCATACCTGTTAGAGATAACTACAAGTTGATTGATTGATGTTACACTGTATAGTGCAAATGTCTTCATGTTTCACAACTGTTGAACTCATGCTTACTATTAAATCTGATGTTGAATACTTTGAAGCTTTTACTGCTTAAGTTATTCTTTGAGGTGCTATAATAAAGCTTCTGGTGGAGAGTTATAACTCTCGCTGGGACAATTATGTAAAATTGTCTCACCCCGTAGACTTCAACTTTTTAGGTGGACATCGAGGACGGAGGAACAGGTATACAGGTGACCAATCCCAGCAGCAGCAGCACCAGGGGCAGCAGTAAAATCTCAGGTGGAGTTTTAGCCTGCCATGTGGTGTAGTTAGAGTCAGTCCTATGTGTCCTCTGTACTCTCAGGTCTTGGAGTCTTTTGGTCTGAGATTTTGGTTATGAGTCCTTGAGATTTTGTATCATGTTGTATATAATTACTCAAGAAGTAATTATCTGAGATGTAAACAGTTTATCTCCTTTTATGAAGGAAGTTTTATGGTTTCAATGCTTTATCTCAAAAAGTTTTAATTTCCTCTGATTTTTGGTATTCCGCTGCTAATCGAATCGCTTCCTCTAAGTTTAAATCGTGTTTATATCGTGGTTTGGAGATCAGAGCCCACAATTAAGTGGTATCAGAGCTCTAGGTTCACTGAGTCTACAGAGGCATAGGACTTAGGATGTCGAGTCTATCCTTAGTATCTCTTCCTTATCTAATAGAATCTTCTGCTCCTCAGGAGAAGAAGATACATAAGGATGGCAGAGCCACATGATGACGTGGCAGAGAGTAGTGCTAGTGCACCTCGAGGCGGTGCAAGGGTTCCAGAAATAGAACAGCCTGCACCTGAACCACCCCAGTTTGACCCAGCTGATATGGGTAACCCAGCAGTTCAGACGATGTTTGGGAAGTTTATGACTGCCATGACACACATAACTGACAAGATGCCCATGCCTGCACCTAGGGCACCTGCCCAGCATGAAGGACAAGGTATCGGTAAGACATTCGAGCGACTTCGTCATGTCAGAGCTACCAAGTACTTTGGGACTGCCGACCCCGCAGATGCTGATCTGTGGTTAATAGAGTTGGAGAAGGCTTTTAGGATTCTTAATATCCCAGAGGCTGAGAAGGTTAGACATGCTGTCTATCTTCTCAAAGGTAGTGATGGTCACTGGTGGAACATGGAAGAGCAGAAGAGACCTGGGATAGAGTTCTCGTGGGAAGAGTTTCGTCGGGAATTTATCAATAGATATTTTCCAAAGACCTTCCTAGATGAGAAGATCTCTCAGTTTGAGAGATTGAGGCAGGGCATGATGAACATTAGCGAGTATGAAGCTAAGTTCATGGAGTTGTTGCGGTTCTGTCCGCACATGGCTGCCACAGAAGAGGAAAGAATCAGGAGATTGGGGAAGGGTTTGAATGCTGATATATCAACCCCTGTGTCTGCCTTAGAAAATCGAGAGAGATTCTCTACCTTCGTTGAGTCAGTCCGAAGGATAGAGAGATCTGTGGTTGAGAAGAGGCAAACCCAGAAAAGATATCCACAGTTCCAGGGTTCTTCATCTAGGGATTCCAAGAAACTGAGATTCTCTGCACCTAACCCTTCACCACCCAGATCAAGTTCCCAAACTCAGTGGTCACCAAGTAGAGGCAGGGGACGAAGCCTACCTCAACAAGAGACTCATAGTTCTGCATCAATGTCAGTTACTGGACCACCAAGACCACAACAACTGGAAAGAAGTTGCTACAACTGTGGGAAGGTGGGACACTTGATGAAGGAATGCCGATCTAGACCTGTCAGTATGATACAACCTCAGAGACAGAGTCAACAGGGATCACAGAAAAGACAACTTAATAAAGTAACAATAAAGAACAAGTACCCTTTACCGAGGATTGATGATCTTTTTGACCAGTTGCATGGTGCAACAGTCTTCTCAAAGATAGATTTGAGATCTGGATATCATCAACTCCGCATTAAGGATAGTGATATATCCAAGTTTGCTTTTAGGACAAGATATGGTCACTATGAGTTCATGGTTATGTCGTTTGGACTAACCAATGCACCAGCTGCATTTATGGAACTCATGAATAGAGTTTTTCGACCCTTCCTTGATCAGTGTGTTGTCGTCTTCATAGATGACATTCTGATCTATAGTAAGGATGCTCAGCAGCATGAGCAGCATCTTCGCCAAGCTTTGACCTTGCTAAGAGAACATAAGCTGTATGCTAAGTTTAGCAAGTGTGAGTTCTGGCTGCCGGAGGTATCTTTTCTTGGACATGTGATATCTGCCTCGGGAATTCGTGTTGACCCTGCAAAGGTAGAATCTGTTCTACAATGGGAACAACCGAAGATACTGACAGAGATTCGAAGCTTCTTGGGGTTAGCTGGTTACTATCGAAAGTTTATTAAAAACTTTAGCTCTATAGCCTTACCTTTGACCAAGTTAACCCGGAAAGATGCTCCTTTTTCTTGGAGTGATAAGTGTCAACAGTCCTTTCAGTTGTTGAAGGAGAGGTTGACAAGTGCACCTGTGCTTGTGCTACCTGAGCAAGGAAAAGGATATGTAGTCTTCTGTGATGCCTCCAAGAATGGACTTGGATGTGTGTTGACGCAGGATAAACAAGTGATTTCTTTTGCTTCCCGACAGCTTAAGAAGCACGAGGAGAATTATCCAACACATGATCTAGAGTTAGATGCCGTGGTTCATGCATTGAAAATCTGGAGGCATTATCTCTACGGAGAGACATTCCAGATTTTCAAAGATCACAAGAATCTTAAGTATATCTTCTCTCAGCATGAGCTTAACATGAGGCAACGTCGCTGGATGGAGTTAATCAAGGACTACGATTGTACAATTGATTACCATCCAGGGAAGGCCAATGTTGTTGCAGATGCCTTGAGTAGGAAATCAGCAACATCAACCATGGATAGAGCACAACTAAACTCTTTAGTATGCTCTAAAAGAGATATGCTTATCTCTTTAAGGCAAGACAATGTACAGTTGAAGGTGTCATTGTTATCCGGGTTGATGGCTGAGATGCATATTAAACCTACCCTAAGAGAGCAGATTAAGGAGGCACAACATGTTGATGTTGTAGTTCAGCAGATTAGATCAGAGTATGGAAATGAGAAGCGAGATAGTTTCCATGATTCAGATGATCATGTAGCATGTTATCATGGGAGGATGATAGTGCCGGATGTGGATAACTTGAGGAAGTTAGTCCTGGATGAAGCTCATTCTTCAATGTACGCTATGCATCCAGGGAGCACTAAGATGTATCGTAATTTAAAAGATCTGTATTGGTGGCCTGGAATGAAGAAGGATGTTGCAGAATTTGTTCTGAGGTGTCCTGTGTGTCAGCAAGATAAATCTGAACACCAGAAGCCTACAGGAACAATGCAACCTTTACCCATACCACAGTGGAAGTGGGACCATGTAACCATGGACTTTGTTGTTGGCCTACCCAGGACAAGCAAAGGACATGATTCCATTTGGGTAGTTGTAGATAGGTTGACTAAGACAGCACATTTCTTACCTGTCAAAACAACCTGTTCTGCTGAAAGGTTATCACAGTTGTATGTTCAAGAGATAGTGTGTTTGCATGGAGTTCCTGTCACTATAGTTTCTGACAGAGGTCCCAAGTTTACTAGTTGTTTTTGGGAATGACTTCATAATGCTTTAGGCACCCAGTTAAGGTTTAGTACGACCTTTCATCCACAGACCGATGGACAGTTGGAAAGGACCATACAGACCTTGGAAGACCTGTTGAGAACATGTGTTCTCCAGTTTACCGGAAGTTGGGATCTACACCTAAGCTTGATAGAGTTTGCCTATAACAATAGCTATCAGCATAGTATTGATATGGCACCTTATGAAGCCTTGTATGGTAGACGTTGTAGATCACCCTTATGTTGGTATGAGACTGGTGAGCATCAGTTGTTAGGACCTGATCTTGTGCAGCAAACTACAGAAAAGATTAAGGTAATACAGCAACAGATTAAGACTGCACAAGATAGGTAGAAATCTTATGCTAACAAGCGTCGTAGACCCTTAGAGTTCAAGGTTGGAGACAAAGTGTATCTCAAGGTCTCGCCTTGGAAAGGAGTCCTTCGTTTTGGAAAGAAAGGGAAGTTAGCTCCTAGATTTATGGAGCCTTATCCAATCATTGAACGGATTGGAAAAGTAGCCTATAAACTAGAGCTGCCACCAGAGTTACAGAGGTTACATCCTGTGTTTCACATTTCTATGCTAAAGAAATGTCACCTAGACACTGAGTCAGTTCTACAACCTATGGAGGTAGAATTGAATGATGATATATCTTATGAGGAAGGACCAGTGTCAATCCTTGATAGCAGAATTAAAAAGTTAAAGAAGAAAGATTTAAGCCTTGTGAAAGTCCTCTGGAACCACCGTGGTGTTGAAGAAGCCACTTGGGAACTAGAGGATGAGATGAGAAGGAAATACCCTGCCCTTTTCTCTTAATACGTTTTATCGATTTCGGGGACGAAATCCTTGTAAGGGGTGGATAATTTGTAACATCCCTGACCTGGGTTATGAACTAACCCTAGGCGTTTTGCCTAAATATGTAATTAAATCCTTGTGATTAACTTTGGGCATGTAATTAAGTTCCTCAGAAACATATATTTCAATTTTGCTCCTTTATATATAAAGTTGTAGCATTGTTTTGTAATACAGGGATCTATGTGCAAATTACCCAGTTAAGGGATTAACTTGCAAATTGCACATGTTTAGATGTTCCTCTGATGTTAAGACATCATGAGGATGTTTATGATGAAGTTTGAGGGATTTCCCAAGCTTGAGCACCAAGGTGCAGCTGTGGAAGCAACCCATGTACTTGAAAACCCTAAATTGGTGTAAAGTGCAATTTACCCAATTTGAGGGGTGCAACTTGTAAAATACATCATCTAAAATATCTTTTATGACTCTTGGCATCATTTAGAAGAGAAATGATGAAAAGGTCACTTCATTTGAATAATCATATAATAAAGAACACCTTTGTGATTGAATAATCAAGGTGTATGTATAATAGCCCTTTTATGTGTATGCTTTAGTGATGGGTTGATCCTCTTTTCCCTCAATTCTTGACCTTAGAAGGAGTTTGTCCTTAGAAATAAGATGTGGGGACGTGAAAAGAAGAAAGGAAGGACTTAGATGAGAAATGAGGAAAGCATATGTTCTTATGTTGAAATTTCACCTAAGTATATATACTACCTTCCCCACTTAGCAAGGGAACGATCCTCTTCTTTTCTTTTCTTTTCCCCTTGCTCAAAACCGACTAAGGCTAAGCTCTGGAGCAGAGAAGGACGACCAATGGTCCTAGGTAAGTTTGTATCATCCCTTTTTCTTGAATTCATGGAGGAAACTCGTTTTCAAGGTTGAATTCATGGCTAGCTCACCTAGCTTTATCTTTCTAGCCATTCCTTTTCAACTTTCCTTGGAGAATACACTTTGGCTGACCTGTGGAGCTCAAAGATGCCATTAAAGTCTTGGAGCTTGAAAGTTTGGATCTCAAGGAACAATCTTTAGGCGGGTTTTATAACTCTAAACCTTATGCTTTGATTATACATCTTTTTCTATGCATATAGTTGCTAGTTCTTCTTCTTCCCTATTTTCCCTTGCATCCTTGCAAGCAAAATCATGAAGAACTGCTACTGTTCTTGAGATAGAAGATAAGGGCGTTAATTCCTATGCTTATCCACGGATTTCCACTTTACCAAACGACCTCCACCAATTGCCCATACGGTTTACACAACCGTTTGGTGGGCAAACGGTTTCAGGGTCGTATGAAGGCAAACGGCCTTCAAGACCGTTTGATTTCTTTGACCAAATGACGATCGTATGGGAATCTTGTTTATAATTATGTAGGTTAATCACCCACAAAATTTGAGGGGTTAACTCCAAAGTAATCGTGAGATATAAGCAAATCAATTAGCAAATCCAATTGAATTAAGTTCTGATTTTCAATCTGTTTAATTTGCCCTTTTTGGGCAAACGGTCTCAAGACCATTTAACATGGTTGACCAAGCGTTGACCGTTTGGGATTACTGTTCATAATGATGTTGATTAATGACTCACCAAATTTTATGGATTAATTCTAAACGAGTTATGAGTTGAAGGTTGATTAATAGGGCAAATCCTAATTGAAATCAGTGCTGAGATTCCAATGAGTTAATTAGTGATTTTGGGTTGATTAGCCCAAACGGTCCCAAGACCGTTTGGGGAATCATCCAAACGGTCTCAAGACTGTTTGGGGATCACCCAAGACCGTTTAGAGGTCTGGGGTCAAGTATAGTTGACCAATTGAAGGTCCAAAGGTACCAAATCATATTGCAATTAAGTATTGATGTGATGATCAACTCAATAGATCAAACCTTGATGATGTTTCACTAGAGTCCAAAGGATGGATGGGAAAACGGTCTCAAGACCGTTTGGAACTCATCCAAAAGGTCTAAATACCGTTTTGTGTCAACCCAAGACCATTTGTAGGTCTAGGGTTAAGGTAATTTGATCAATTGAGGGCCCAATTACAGTGGGTTATTGAAATAATCAAATTGCTGATTTGTGACTTAATTAAGGTTCAACCCCTATCAAATCAACTTAGATTTTGATGAATTCTTGGGAAAACGGTCTCAAGACCGTTTGGAGGTTATCCAAACGATCCCAAGACCGTTTGGGCCAAGTTTGAGCCCGATTGGAGGTCAATTGATGGGATCAACTTCGATTTGATTCACATTGTTGAGTGTTGATGGTTGAATGTTTATAGACCTTAATTGAACCAACTCCAACCCTTTTTGAATATCAATTGAGGATCAATTGAGTGACCAATTGGTTAAGGCTAACCCTAATTGTCTCAATTGATAAGCGGTTAGCAAGCTTGAGACCAATTGAAGACTTCAACATAGGAAACCCTAATCGAGTTTACCCTTTGAATCACCTTGGAGGTCCATGCGATCTTGAGCTTTTAGGACCATACGACTTCAAGATCGAATGAGTTCATACGACTTCAAGATCGAATGAGTTCATACAACTTCAAGATCGAATGATTTCATACGACTTCAAGATCGAATGAGTTCATACGACTTCAAGATCGAATGAGTTCATACGACTTCAAGATCGAATGAGTTCATACGACTTCAGGATCGAATGAGTTCATACGACCTCAAGATCATTTAAGGGTAAACGGTCTTGAGTGTCATGCGATCTTGAAGTCAACCAAAGCTAAACGGTCTACAACCTTAAACGATCTCAGGATTGTTTGAAGGTTGAAGGTGTGAAACCTATTGGGGACTTTTAAGGGTAAGTCTGCCTAATGCCTTGAGGGCTTAGATGGTTTGATGGTTGTTCAACCTAAACCCTAATGATACCTAGGGACATTAAGGGTAAAGTGATTAGTATACTAACCCATGTTATGATCAATGGTGAATGTTACCAAAATACCCTTTATGGATTCAAGTAGGTAACCCCTTTTTATCATGCAAACCCCAATGGTTACAATGGTGATGACTTGGCTAGGCTTATCAATGTTGATTAGACCTAACCCAAACTAGAGGGATGTAATCATCACCTATGAGCAAGAGGAGAGAGAAAATCCCAATTATGGTTGAAATCCAAGTAAAATACCTTCAATATTTATCAATGTACATGATTAGGGTATGATCCACCTATGTGAGATCATGAAAACCCTATTTATGATAATTGATGAATCTTAATCTTATCTGAGAGCATCATTGATGATGTTCCTCATACATGATGATTTTATGAGTTCATTTTACCATAATATTAATAATAAACCCTAATTCTAGGGTGATGGCATGTAATGTGAATAGTAAACCCTAGTTGATGAGAATCAGGGAACTTAGCTCTTATGGCAAGAGTGGAAAGTATAATTCTTGAATTGAATTGCTTTTATCAGTTGAATTAACCTTGCAGGTTCTGATATGAAGATGATCATATCCAGGTATGGATGATGATGCTATATTCATTGAAAGCATGTTGTTAGCTTTATGAATAGTAAAATATATTGATGCCTTGTCAATGGCAACCTATGAATTAAATGGGTTGTGAGAGCCATAAATACCATCAATGTCATGCTTTAGAGATGACTTGTGATGAATGTATTGAGAAATGATGATTGATGAGAGTTAGGCTTGTTACATTTAGTATTTTCATTTCATAGCTGTTATGCTAATGTTATTGTTTGAAGAACAATGTATGATGTTAAAAGAATACTGAATGTACCTAACTAATCAAGTGTAATGTAGAGCCCTGATCATAGATCCATCATTGTCAGAGATCAAATGATGGTGAAACAGGTTTTCCTAAGGGAACTCCTGGATCACATACTTTTGAGTATGTGGGGTATATGGATGTGTAGAACCTTACATCCTAGTGTAGGTGTTTGATGTAGATGTGTAATCCGTCAATCCTTCACTACAATCCCATACCGTATCAGTGGATGGTAAACATGAAACCTCCTGATGATGAAGAAAGCACAGATATCCGTATCAGTGGAAGATAAACATGAAATCTCCTGATGACGAAGAGAGTACAGAATGCCACTGTAACTCTAAAATAGCAAAGGACCAGATTACCCTGGTAAGCTATTATAGTAGAGGCACGAGATGTCCTACAAGTAATCCTCTTACTGACTGAGGAAGGTGAAGGTCATAAGAATCCGGCTCTTTCGATGACCTAGTATGATACTGAGGCACTTAGCAGTGATTGGTTGGAGTATGAGTGGTAAACCTCATCTCCACAAGGCATAAAAGTAAAGTTTGAAAAACATAATCCACAGCGTAGCATACCTGTTAGAGATAACTACGAGTTGATTGATTGATGTTACATTGTATAGTGCAAATGTCTTCATGTTTCATAACTATTGAACTCATGCTTACTATTAAATCTGATGTTGAATACTTTGAAGCTTTTACTGCTTAAGTTATTCTTTGAGGTGCTATAATAAAGCTTCTGGCGGAGAGTTATAACTCTCGCTGGGACAATTATGTAAAATTGTCTCACCCCGTAGACTTCAACTTTTTAGGTGGACGTCGAGGACGGAGGAACAGGTCTACAGGTGACCAGTCCCAGCAGCAGCAGCACCAGGGGCAGCAGTAAAATCTCAGGTGAAGATTTAGCCTGCCATGTGGTGTAGTTAGAGTCAGTCCTATGTGTCCTCTGTACTCTCAGGTCTTGGAGTCTTTTGGTCTGAGATTTTGGTTATGAGTTCTTGAGATTTTGTATCATGTTGTATATAATTACTCAAGAAGTAATTATCTGAGATGTAAACAGTTTATCTCCTTTTATGAAGGAATTTTTATGGTTTCAATGCTTTATCTCAAAAAGTTTTAATTTCTGCTGATTTTTGGTATTCCGCTGCTAATCGAATCGCTTCCGCTAAGTTTAAATCGTGTTTATATCGTGGTTTGGAGATCAGAGCCCACAATTTGTCCACACAAGGTAGAAGGGAGCATAAGTCTGGGCTGATTGGCTATTTTTGGGGGAGAGTTTGATAAGTCCCTTGGGTTTAAAAGTAGGAAGAAAGGGGGAGAAGAAGGCATGGCAACAAATCATTTCCTAATCTCTCCCCTATTCGACTCAAGACCTTATTGATACATATATTTTATTTGTCTCTCCTCTATTCACTTGAGACTGGTTGCAGTTACATTGATCACATGTTTTCTTTAGGCTAAATGGCCTCTTTTTATTTATGTCATGCTTGTAGAAGAAAAATGAAGAGGAATTTTTTAGGGGGATGCCACCCCAAACTTAGGGTTTGACATACAATGGATATATTTTTATTTTTTTTGTGGATGAACAAGACATATGAAATGATGGAAGAAGGTTGAAAACAAAAGGATGACTTGTGCTTCTTCATTGATTGCTACATTGGAATCAGATCATCACATTATATCACTTAGTTCATTTAATGCAAGGTAGAGAAGTGTTTACAAATTTTTTTGCAAGTCATATTGGGGGCGTGTGCAACTTGTCCTTTCTAACTCTTTCTACTTATCATCAATTGCTAGGGGATAGAATGATCAAAAGGGGTCCTAGGGTCTCAGATCTCTTCAAGACATGTATGTTCCTTAAAATTTCAATTTGCATGGGTTAGCTCAAGAAAAAGGGAATATTTTCATTTATATAATTCCAATTTTGCATAAAAATAAGTGGACAACTAGATAAAGGCCCCAACTAACATGAAAATACAACTATCAAGACAAAAGTAAACTAAAGAAGTAGGAAAAACAAGACATATTCAAATAAAAAGGGAAAGAAAAATGGTTGAGGATGAGAAAGGGAAATGTTAGAGTTGGGAGTGGTGGAGACAATTTACCACCCACCCTCCACCCCTAACTTCAAAATTTTGCCCATCCCCAGGTAGAATCTAGTTAGAGATGGAGGAGATTTGATATGGAGGGTGGTGGGGATGGAGGGTAAGGGTGTCATCTATCCAAGTGAATATGAGAGAAACCTTAGGGATGTCTCCTCCTCTTATTAGCTAGGTCCTCTCCCGATCACCGTCTGGGCCACCAGTTGCCATGATCCTCATTTGGTGGGTGATGAGGATGTCTGTGGTTTTGCACCCCATTCTCCACACCCTGCCTCCTGCCAACACCTTGTCTTGAGGGTGATAGCATGTTGATCAAACAACCAACTCATGATTGGATCCATATCGAGCAGCGAGAGTTCAACTCGGTGTGCCGGGTGCATGAAGCAGGCTTTCTAGGGAACATAGTTGTCCTGGGAGTAAAGTGATGGAGTTCCTAGGTTGATGGTCATGGTATCTCCTCTTTTGATGGTTGGGAAGGTCGTAGTTAATGCAATTCACTATTGTGGTTGAATTCAATTTTTCTTGCTCCACCCTTCCTTTTTTTAGGAAGAGAGCCATCAGTACGTCGTCGCAAGGGAGCAAGAGGAAATTCTCAGGCCTTGATATCATTGAGGTGGAGATGGGCGTGGTTTCCAAACACTATGCTTCACTCCCTTATATAGCTACATACGAGAGATGTTAGGGTTAACACAAATGAGTTGGTAGTTATGCAATCCATGCATGTGTTAGAAGCTGCCGCCTGGGTCATAAAGGCCTCACGTCGATACCTAAAAAGACACAGTCTTGTCAAGAGAATTTGGTAGTGGATATTAATGATGATAATTGGAATAATAGAGGCTCCAATTTCTGAGTTAGAAAAAATTCTCATGAAAGATAAAGATGAATTTATAGGAAGAAAAACTATTTGAAGTACTCGTCTCCAGGATAACGCATCCGTATTGGCCCACATGACCTGCTCCAAACATGACTTTATTCTTGTGTTGTCAGCTGATGGACTGGGTGGACGATACGGTTTCTAGACAACAAACTTGTAGCACGATCTTCCTATACTGCGTCAGATATTAATCAATCAGGTATACATTCATTTTTCAAGATTTCAACCTTTATTTAAAAGAATTTTTAAAATTAGAAAAATAAATAAATTAAAAGAAAATTTCAAAAGATAAAAAGGAATGAAATTAGCTGGGTTGCCTCCCCAGAAGTGTCCCAGTTTATCATTGTGGACCCGACCGATTGTATTGCATTGCTCACGTGGAGTTTGTGTAGGGTTTGTAGACCCTTAGCACCTGGATTCTTAGGTCCTGGATATGGTTTGATAAAATATGTACCTTGTGTTGAGGAAGATCTTGGTTACCTTTAGGGAGTTTTTGGTATTTGATTGTTTGGTCCCAATTTACCTTCTTCCTTGAAGACTTCGATTGGGTTATGTACCTACTTTAAATTTTCAAGAACATGATACTCGATAGTATTTTTTTCTTGGTTGAAGGATGAGCTTTCCAGTTTCAACATCTATTAAATCTCTTGTTGTGGCCAAGAATGGTCTCCCCAAAATTAGTGGAAAATGAAGATCTTATTTGATAAGCATTACCACAAAATCACATGGGACATAAGTCTCATGTCTTAGCTTTTCTGAGACATCTTAAATTACCCCCAAGGTCTTTGTTATAGAGATATCGGCTAGTTGGATAGTCATAATTGTGGGCAAGAAATAGGTAAAGCTTAGACATTGACACAAGGTATACAACATAATTGATATGGTTGAGCCTAGATCATCCAGTCCTCTACTACACATGTTGTCTCTTAGGAAACAATCTATCTCAAATGAGTTTGTATCTTTTTTCTATTGTGGCATCTGGTTCTGGACTTTATTAGAGGTTGTCTGTTTTGGTTTCATGTTTCACATTCCTCGGCCATGTACTTTATGGAAAGAAGTCTCTTAATATATTTACACCAAGTTGGCATTTTGTCTAATGTGTCGAGGAATGGAATTTCCATATGGAGCTTCTTCATAGTGTCTTTTATTTTCATGAATCTGTTGTCCAACTTAGTCTGCTTGAGATGACCTAGATAGGGTACACAAGGTTTATATGTGGGTATGTCTGGTGCTATTGATGGTCTAGGGTTGATTGTTGGTGTGACAATGGGGGAGTTGTTGCTAGTGTTTTGATGAGCTGGCGTCACAGGGAGGTCAGATATATGGGCTTCTGTTGGAATGACTGCCTGGAGGTCATTTGAATGACTCAGGGCTGGACTGGGGTTTCTTCTTTTCCATCTTCATCAAGAGGAACAGGTGCAGTAGTGGGAGTCAGGGGTGTAGAGTATGCATTCCTGGACCTCATTATTACTGTGTTTAAATATTTCAAATGTTAGGGTTTGTTTTTTAGTTGACCAACAATTGTTCCTACTGGGGGCTGTTGACTAGCCACCAGTTGAGCGATCTGTGACTCCTATGCTTTTGATTGGTCATGGCATTGGATAGTTGACTCTGGTATGTATCCATCATTTGCTGGGGAATCTTTGTTGGATCTTGTGTTGGAACTGGTCTATCTACAACAATGGGGCTTAGTTAGGATTTTGGTAATATTGTTGTTGCTAGTATTTTCTACTTGGGAAATTAAATTTGTAATTTCCTTGATGTGTGGGCCAATGTAGTTTGATGGTGCTCTAGCTTACGTAGCCGGTGGTGGGGTCTACTGACTAATAATCTCAGCTTTATTTGTACTCCCATACTGGAAACCTGGGTGGTTGTGAGCCTAATTCAAATTATAGTACTCTTTCCCTGGAATAGTATGCATAGAATTAACATCTTTGACTTGGGTGACTATATAATGTTGCTCAGCTTTGTGTTCATGGAATGCACCGTCCAATTGTTGGCAATGAATAAAAGTTATAATCTACTTCATGGTAGAACTCACAAGATGGCACAATTTACTTGCACCTGTGGTGTCATCGATTAGTTCTTCCTCTCGTATGCACTGAAGGATTTTTCAAGATTATCCTGCTTAAGAGAGAGATCCTTTAGTGATTCAAATATGGATTTGAGTTCTGAATGATCTTCCACCATAGCTACTTTTAGAATGTCTTTACCCAAAGGCCTTCCCTAACGAGTCTGATTTTCAATAACAAGGTTTACAATCTTTAGTGCGCTGTGAAAACTCTACTGCATAAACTTCCCATTAGAGGAGGAATCAAGAAACTTCTTAGTCTCATCATCGACATCCCAATAGAAGAACTTAGTGATTTGATTTTTGGGAATGTCGTGATGTGGTCATTTTTGTAGTAGTTCATTGAATTGTTCCCATGCTTCATATAAGGACTCCTCGAGCACATGGTTGAATATGGTAACTTGACCTCTATTCGAATATGTAATCAAGGGCAGATACAATTTCTCTAGAAATTGGCTTTCTAGAGCTTCCCATGTTATGATCAGATCTCCTCGAAGGGCGATGTACCATGCTCTGGCTTTGTTGGTCAGGGAGTATTTGAAGATATGCAATTACATGACATCATTAGTGGTTCCAGTTGGCATCATCATTGAGAAAAGGTTGATGAATTTGATGAGTTTTTCACGACAATCATCTCCAATCCTTCCAGTGAATGCTAAATTTTGCAAAATATTGACCCATTGGGCCCTGATTTAGATTGGATTGCTTGGAGGTTGGCTGGATGAGTCAAGTCGGTTCCTTTTGGATAGAAAAATCCTTAAATTCTTTGGCACATTATATAACTTGGGCAGATTCTAAGCTCATCTTTAGTTCAACTTTTTCCTGCATCCTGGCTGTTGTGGTCAATAGTTCTCATTGAGTCGTGATGGCTGCTTAAATCAGTTCTTGAATAATTGCTTCCACATCTATTGTGTATACCATGGCTTTCTCCTTGCGAAGTCTTTTGAGAGTTTTCTTGATTTCAAGATTGTTAACAACCCAAAGTCTCTTCACATGTGCTAGGAGCACCTGAAAGAAAAAAATTGTTTGTAAGTTCATGATTAGAGTTCTAGAGAATATTCCATAATATCAAGCATTAAAAGAAAAACCCTAATTACACCTAAACTTCTAAAAATATATAACTACCATTGTCTTAGGCAGCGGAGCCATTTTTTATGGGGGTTCGAACATCACACCAAAAAAAACCCTAAGGGAATAACCTTTAAGTTTAATCGAAAGTTGTGCATCCCCACTCCACACAAATGGAAGCCTTATTGTAGTATACTTAAGGATCGAACCCAAAGGACAATTTTTTTAAGTAATTATATATATATATATATATATATATATATTCAAAAGTATTTGGAGTAATATTTATCCCAAAGAAAGTTATGTTGATTGATTAAACTAAATTGTTGCCAATAAGAAACAAGTTTGAGGTATTTTGATGAGTATCTTTATTCCCATCTATGTATGCAGTTTTATTCACTTTTTATGGATTGTTGAGTTTTTTATTCACTAGTTTTAAACTAAGATTTAATTAAATGAAATTATCTTCCTTTTTCTATATTGTAATGCATTTTATATACTTTTCATGTAGAAATAAACAAGTATATACTTCATTTCCTAGAAGTATGACCAAATCCTCAAGATGTCATACCTCAAGGGAAAGAAAGCCCCAGAAGCTATCCAACATCCTCCTTCCAACTACCCAGTCAGGAAAATGGCCCAGCCAATCTCTCAACTCGAGCCGCTATATACCTTAAGTATCTTGGACTCTTCAGTTTAGAAGCACACTCAACGCATCCAACATACCCCGGTTCAACCCACCCTGGTTTGTCAAAGAATTGAATACAAAGTCCATATTGAGCAATCAATGTGAGTATCCTGGTAGGCCGAGTACGAGCCATTGAATTAGCTACCTTTAACCACAAGTATCTAACTTAAGTATTTAAAAAAAAGGAATGCATCTATAAAAGAAAATCCTTGTCATCCATTCTAAGGGTTTCTAATTGGTTATTATAAGCCACATTTTGCACAACACAAACCCTAGAGTGTGGTCTTCCTGCACGAGGTGTCATGGCCCCTCCATCATTCTATCTTATTTCCGCTATTGTCTATCACCATGAGTGAGCATACATTTGTGGTGGGCATGGGGACTATCCCAAATAGCTCATATTTTATACTAGCATGTATCTAAATTCAACAATGTTATTGTTGAATAAAGTATCATTCTTATTATCTCCTTGCCTTCCAAATTGATCACTTGTTTTGCATGTATGTTAAAGTCATGGATGTACAGGTTGTTGTAATCGTGTTTAGAACTTTACAATGATCTTGTTATCTGCCTGAGGTGTCAGTAAGGGATAGTGAGGTGATTGGGTTACGATCTGCTAATGTGTTGAGGCTGGTTGGCCGTAGTTAGGGAGTCTAATTAGATGAACTTGGAACTTGTGCATCCATATTGGTCAGTTATGAGGGATTTTAATCCATGAAAGGATTTGTGTCACTTGAGGGTGTAGTATCTAAGCCTCTATTTACTAAACTATTATTTAGAGTTAATCTTGCTAGAATAGTTATGTGGGATTTATCGAGTAAAACTATATCAACCTATTTTTCTCTCCCCTCCAACTAGGCACATAATGACTCATAATGCACTCTTGAATCAATGACCTTCCTAATCATCAATTTTTTATTTTGAAATTATATGTTTCTCAGTTGATGAGGTAGGATTGATGGATTTCAATTTTGAACCCAATTGTTCTATGTTGAGTACCTTAATAACACTTAAGATGTTTTGAATTTTTGGGACCTCTAAACATGATGATCTTGATCTAAATCTTTGAGAATTATATAGAGACAAAATTCACGATCCAACGACGAAGATTTCACCCATATCAAAATTTTGAGGAGAAAGTTATGGCTTGTACAAATTTGTCTCTTTTTTAGATTTTTATCACCTTGTTTTGTCCTTATTAGATCTCAGCCCTTCTCCTCTCATATGGGAGCGGCCCATTTCTCGATCCTTTCAAGACCATGCATGACAAGGTAGAGAGTCTCCCTTAGTCACTTGATTGGGTGCTCTTGGATCAGGGGTCAATGTGATTGGATGCAGAGTCATCCCCAACCTTGCCTCCCATAGTCAGTGGCTAAGGTTTCCTCCATGCCCCTAGGCCACCGATCACACACCCTGTTTGACTTTGTTCGTGATTTTTTATTTGTTGAATCTCATGGACATGCTCCTACAACATCGCCCCTAATTTCCTAGTGAGATGGTCTACAATAGGGGTATGGGGAACCCTCCACCATGGCCAGCAAACATGGCCACAACCATAGCAGATAGGGCCATTTGGTCCTCCTTACAACTCCTTTTAAACTCCCTTTGCTCTGTGAGAGCTTCCCATTTGATTTTCTACTTCTTCCACACTCTCTTTCCCCCTCTACCTTGATCCATGCCCTTGCCTTCTTCCTTGGAGCTTGCCGACTCGCCCACGATGGTGATCTTTTGGGCTTTCTACTCTGGTCTTCCTTTACCCCTTATATTCTGCTCCTTCATCTTCAAGAAGACTAGCCTAAGTCAACCAACAACTTTCCCAGATCCCACGCAGACTGTTGGCCCGCTTTCACCATGATCCATCGAGCTTCTCTATGGGCTACCACTGCGGCCAAAGGAGGCTTCACATAGGTGGGTGTAGGGGTGAATGACACACCCTAGCCCTTGATCTCTTTGGGACCATAGTGGTCCAGATGTAGAGAGCCCAGATTGCGTGGGTATCCACACTCCCTCTCCCCTTCCTCACCCATGTGCATGTTGACTAGTCAAAGGTGACTCATGGATCCACGCCACACTGGCAATAAGGCTTTCATATATTTAACTACTTAAAAAGGTAGTCCTTTGGGTTTGATCCTTATCCTTATGTATATTGCAATAAGGCTTCCATTCATCTGGAGTGGAAAATTAGTGCATAACTTTTGGTTAAACCTAAAGTGTTATTCCCTTAGGGTTTTTATTGGTGCAACATTTGGAGCCCCATCAATCATGTGACCCATCATCAGAAAGTCCCCTTCTCATTCAAAGAGGCTTGTTTGGTGAATGGGTGATTGTCTAAGTATTATCAAAGAAGGATGTGATTATGAAGGATGGGATAAAAGATCAACTTAACTTTTCCTGAAGATGAAAACTATTAGAAGAAGGATGAAAAAATGGTGTTGTGATGTTTTTGGTGATGTGAGGCAAAGGACGACAGATCCGGAGGACATGGTATACCATCTCCAGATTTTGTTTGATGCAAAATTGGTGTAGAGTAACTGCTTACACTATTGGAGGTGGAGCAGGAGCTCAATACACTGTTGTATTTTGAAGAGGCTATCTGGAGGGGAAAAAACACAGGTGGAATGGTTAAAGGATGGAGATATAAATACCTCTTACTACCATGCCTTGGTGAAAGGGTGACCAAAGATAAGGAGCATTGACAAGATATATAGGAGTATGGGACTGTGATCATAGAGCTGATTGAAATGTGTCGAGAGGCAACCATGGTTTTCTCTTACCCATTCGAAGGAAGGGTGATTGGAGGCATGCAAGAAGGTGACCCATTTATGAAGGAGATGCTGGAGGTTATTGATACTGAAGACAACCGCAAGTTACTGACAACCCCCACCTTAGAAGATATCGAGATAAACCTACATGGGTGGACATGCAATCTATATCCATCCAAGATAGTTTCACAATGAAGTTCTATGTAGAGGCTTGGGAGGTCATCAAATATGACTTCCTTGATCTGGCACTATCCTTTTTCAATGGTGTGGTGATTTACATGAGCATCTTTTATAGCAGGTTGATCTTGATACCTTAGGTTATTTATCCTTCCCCCCTCACGATGGACTTTTGGCCAGTCTCGATTGAAAATATCCCCATTTGTCTACATTCTAGAATTTTGAATTCAAGACTTTGTTCAATCCTTGCCAAATGTGATTTCCGCAGAGCAAGTTGCTTTTCTACATGGGATAGATATATCAAACCATATCTAGTTGGCATGTGAAATTGCTCATGATATTAACACGGTTGCCAAGAGTGATAAACTTATTGTAAACATTGATATGATGAAAGTGTATAATTTGGTGGATTGGGGGTATATGGAGGTTGTTCTCAATAGCACTGATTTTATGTACAAAGTTGTTGAGCTGATGAGAGTTTTCTTCAAGCAAGCATGGATTTCGTTGGTGGTCAATGGAGATTCTAAGGGAATGTTTAAGATGGGAAGTGGCTTAAAGAAGGGTAACCCATTATCCCCATCTCCTTTTATCATCTTTGAAGAGGGTTTGTGCAAGAATATGTAGAGGGAGGTGGATGAGGAGTGTATGAATAAGTTTGAGTGCAACAGACACACCATGTCTCCATCAATCCACCTGTTCCATGATGTTATTATAATATTTACATCATGTAGGAGGGAGTCATTTGTTATACTGGCCAGCTTGTTGGAGGAGTATGAAAAATGTTCACACCAACACATTAACAGGAGCAAGTCTAGTTTCATATTGTGTTTGAAAGAGTCAGCATCACTGGATAGAGTGAAGGATTGTTTGTAGGTAGATTGTAAAGGCTCCCAACTGGATTATCTTGGTGCTCTGCTAATGGTTGGGGGTAGTAAGAGAAGTTCATCTGAACCCCTCAGTGGAGAAAATTAGACATTTGCTTGTTGGATGGAGATGCATACTTTTTTCTTTTGCAGGAAGGTGCATCCTCATCACGTACACCCTCCCCTAGATCCCTTTGTTTTTACTTGTGACAGCCCATGTTCCCATTGAAATGATCAAATCCACTGTGAAGGCTACAACCAACTTCCAATGAAGGGCCATAGATGGAAATAGGTGAAAGGCTTGGGTAGCTTGGAGTAATGTTGCAAGTCCCAAAGATGAAAGTGGGTTGGGAATTCCATCATTCAGGATTATGATGCAAGCATTTCTTATCAAGGGTTGTTGGGAGGTGTGTACGTCAGTTTCCTCTTGGACATGTTTTTATAGGGAGAAGTATAAAAGGTCCTGCGGGCATGATGATGATGAGCGTCTATAGAACCTGGAGTTGTCAAATCACCCGTCCCCCCTTTAGAGGAAGATGTTATCAAACTTCCCAGAGGTAGTCTAGAGGGTGAGATGGTCAATGGGCATATGGAGAGTCTCTAGATTGATAAGTGGTGTGATTTGTCGATGCACAAATATGCAAGGAGGTTTTCTGATGTCAATGATGTTGTTTCGATGAGGGATTTTTTTGTAGGGTAAAATGTTTGGCACACTCATGTGCTGTCACGCACGCCCATACTAGATTGCAATACCGCCTCCCCAACTAGACCCCAATATCTTCATTTTGATGTGCATGTGACAGCACTGCACGTGGGTCAAGTGGTTTTGTGAGGAAAAAAATCTAGTTTTGAGAGGGTGACGTGGCAAACATTAATTGCGCAGTAGGTAGAGGTTAAGTAATGGACAAATAAATTTGTTTTACTTATACCTTATCTTGATATATTTTTGATAAAAAAATACAAAATTGATATATAGAGATGATGTGATGAGAGAGAAATTTGTTTTATTTATTATTTTTAAATCTTGATGAATTTTTGAACGAAATAAAAATAATTAGATTTGTGATAAAAAAAATGCATTCAATTGAGACTAATGTTGATATACTTTTGAGAGAAAATGTTATGAATTTTATTTTCAACAAACATAAAGATGAATATGATCCCAAAAATGGCAAAAATACGCCCACATACGGCTAAATAGTGCCCAAAAATGCTTAATACCGCACAAAAATGGCTAATAATCATCATGATCTAAGCCCCAATACCAACCATGTTGTAAAGTCCAGTAACACATGAAATGTCACCCAATGAATGAATAAGTGCACCCAAACATGGGGGTTTCATGACGCCCTATGAATGGATAACTGTACCCAAACATGGGGGTGTCATGAAGCCCAATGAATGGATAAGTGAATGGGTATGTGCACCCAAAAATGGACAATCGACACCCAAGAATAAGTTAATGATTCCCAACACTTAATGAACAAGATCAAAACCCAGTAGCACATGAAACGACAACCAATGAATGAGTAAGTGCGCCCAAAAATGGACAAATGACACTAAAACATGGGTAATTAACACCCAAAAATAAGTTTACGATGCCCAAAACTTAATGAACTTAATCCACATCCAGTAGCACATGAAATGATGCCAAGTGGAGTGGTAAGTGCACCCAAAACATAATGAACTTAATCAACTACCAAGTAACACATGAAATGACGCCCATTGAATAGGTAAGTGTGACCAACCCTCCTCTCTTCTTTCTATTTCCCTCATCTCTTTCCTTTTATGTATTTATTTTCGAGTTAGTTTGTTAGCAAGAAAATAAATATTAAATCCAAAATATAAAATATTCATTTTGTATTTTCTATAATTTTTTTCTCAAAAGTGTATCAATATTAGTCTTGTTGAAATATTTATTTTAATTCAACGATTTTTATTTCACCAAAAAATCCAACACAGAATAAAAGTTATAAACAAAATAAATTTCTCTCTCATCACATCACATCACATCTATCTACCACCCAATAATACTTATGTTTATGTTCCTATCATTTTTTTCAAAGTGTATCAACATCGGTCTTGTTGGAAAGTACTTTTTGTAAAGAGTCCAATGGTTATTTTTGTCAAAAAAATCATCATGGATTAAAAGTTATATGCAAAATAAGTTTCTCTCTCAGCCAATAAATGTCCCTCCACGTCACTACAAAATTACCCTGAAATACCACCTCACTACCTGCCACCCTGCAATAGTACCGTCAAAAAGGTAAAAATTTTCAATTCTTCCAAAACCACCGTCCAGCCTGTGCGTAATTTGAGTGTGAACGGGAATGAGCGTGACCAAATTATTTTCATTTTTTGAATGAGAAAATTGGGTGGGATTGGCAGAACCTTCCTTTTTTATCCGTAAAGAGGGGATGTGACTGATAAATATATCTTTTCATAAGGTTTTAGAGGAAGAGAATACCCTGCCTGGGAACCTAGTAATATTGGATTCTTCAGTATAAAGTCTGATAAAAAGAGTTTTCTATCAATTCCAGCAAAGTTCATAATTCTGCAATGAGAGGCTTACTCCCACTATCCCAGAACATTATATTGCCCTCTTTGCTTACCTTATAGCTAGAGTTGTACCTAATTTTGTAGACCAAACATCAATGCATTATAAAAGTAGATAAAAAATTTCCCTTGTTACGTTATCATTTTAGATTTATAAACATATCTATGTAGCATTTGGAAATGCGATAGGTGAGTTAATGCTCTAATGTGGTGAGATGGATCACCATAATATTTTTATCCAGTGAGAAAAATTATCACTGAACGCTACTTAACGCTAAAAACAATACAAATTCAAAGCGATGAGTGATCTTGTATTTGATAACAACAATTAAAAGCGGTTGCAACCTGGCAACCTTACCCTATCAATGCCTGGACAATCACACCGCTTTACCAAATAGAACACTAGTGTAGATAATGTCACAGTGGATACCATTCTATGATAAATATTTAGAAATACTCTCTTACCATCTGTATGCACAACTTGTTTGGCTAGATGTTAATCAAATACATAACTTATAATTGTAGTCAGTTTGGAGTAATTTTTTTATTTGATTGCCACTGATAGTAGCATTTCCAACGCACAACCATTACTCTCCTTAACCAAGTTCACAATATTTGTGTTGTGGTTATGCGCATGCGCGTGCGCGTGCGCGCGCGCACACACACACACACACACACACACACACACACACATATATATATATATATATATATAATTTGATTGGATAAATGAGTATGTGGTTAATAAATACCTAAGTGTTACATACAAGTGTATAAACCCATTATTAACTATAAATAGATAAAGAAGGATCACCAGATTTAATGTCGCAAAATTATTATAGAGTATGATGGAAAAACTCACCACAACATAGGCGGGTAAATTTACAATAAACAAAGATAGTAAACTTTACTTCTTGTATTTTCAACCCCAAACCCCAAGACATACAATTGTAGGTATAAAAAAATTACCCACATGCATAGGTCTCCTTACACTTTCACCTGTCAACACTTCCCAAGAAGAAATCTTCTACCACAAAGAGCAACAACAACAACCTTCCTGAAGAAGAGAATCGGAGTGTGCGATGAAACCTTCCTTCTTCCTCATCCTCCTCCTTTCCTTTCTTCCCTCTCCTTCTTTGGTTTTTCTCCTCCTACTGGGAATATAGAAAAATGGTTGTATTTTTTCTCTAAAAATCAACTCACAGTTGTTTCAATTTTTATGCTTTGTTGTCCCTTACCCGAGTTGTTGTTTGTCATTTTATTCTTATATATGTCATGTGATCTATCCTATGGATGGATGTTTTGGTCCTATCGCCTTTTGCTTTCTAGCCATTAGGAGTGAGGATTTGGGTAAAAAATTGTTCCATGATAGCAACCCCATGCCCTAGTCCTTCTATTATCATTTTGTTACTTTTATAATCGTTGTTTTTTATTGGTAAAAATTTATATTAATCAATCAATCAACTTTCTCGGGGATAAATATTACTCCTAGTACTTCTGAATATATATATATATATAGGGCCCATCTTTATTGCCCGCTCGGGTAGCTACCCGCCCCCCATTTCGGTTACTTTTTTTCAAGTTGGTTACTTTTGACATATAGAGGGTTACTTTACCTTGCAAACTGCTAAGTTTTGTGCATAGATAGTTACATTTGCAACAGCAGATTTTAAAACACTGGTATATATATATATATTTGCTGTGTATTTTGTACGAGATTACTTTTTCAGTCGCATAGTTACTTTTTTATCAATATAGTTACTTTTTTTTATAGCAGGGTTACTTTTCTGGCCAGAATAGTTACTTTTTTGGCTGCTGGGTAGCGAAATCCAGGCTACCTGCGCGGGCAATGAATGAACGCCCATATATATATATATGAGTCATGCATGTTGAACCCCTTCAACATCTTGCCAATGTATGTGCTCTATCATAGGTCAAGAATCTTTTCGGATCTATCTCTATGGATCTCAATTCCTATCAGATTGGATGCTCCACCTAAACCCTTGATAGAGAAGGCACTTTCCATGACCTGTTTTAATATTTGTATCATAACAATGTTATTCACCATCATTATGTGGAATATAAATATACTCTGACTAAACTTTTATAATCACATATTTCATTTTCATTTTGTCTTAAGTCAAACTCTTTGACTATCTTTTCAAACTAAAGATTTTAGCTCTGAGATGCTTGCGTCAATTCACAAATTATTACAATCTTTATTTGCATCAATGGACTTATAAAACCTTCAGGTTGTATCACACAAACATCCTCATAATTATTCCTATTAAGTAACATGGTTCTAACATCCATATGAAAAATCTCATCATTGTAATAAGCTACAATGGCAAGCATTATCATGATGGATTTAACCATGAAAATTAGTGAAAGGATTTCATCATGTTTGACACCTTGAACTTGTTTGAAATCATTTGCAACCAATATTCTCTTATAAGTTTGTACAGTACCATCCATGTCAGTCTTCTTCTTGATAACTCAATTGCACCCTACAGGTTTTACCCCTTCAGGTAGATCCACCAAGGTCATGCCTTGTTGGTGCACATGGAGTCCATCTTTGATCTCATGCCCTCAAGCCATTTCTCAGACTCTGGTCCCTCAATAGCTTTCTAGGTAGGTTGTTAGCTCATCATTTTTTACCAACTCACGACCTTCTTAAGTCATAAGATATCATAATCTTTCAAGATCAAGGCATGTTCTACTAGATTTATGAGGTTTTGTGTTACATAATGGAACTTGAGATTCTTCTTGTTCCTAGTGTACCTTTCCAGGTTCAATGTTTTTCTTGTTGGTCTTGAAATTTTTTATTTCTACTTTTCTCCCACAAATTTCTTTGGAATTAAATTCCTCTTAAGGAATTCATCCATCGTGGCAAAAAACCCTTTTGTTGTCAGATAGGAATATAAAAGTAGTATTCAAAAAAGTAACATTTATGTGATTTGTTGACAAATCTTTTCAAGAAACTATTTTCTTACACAATATTTCAATCCTAATCCTTGTAGAAGGCATATCAGGACACCTCCCAAGTCATATCTCATATGGAGTCTTTTGAACCATTTTAGAAGGTACATTGTTTTAGTGTACAAGAAAAGGAAATTGGGAGATTAGATAGATTTACTAATAACCATACCATGACTTAACATGGTGTGATTCCTTCTTTCTAATACATATTTATGTTTTAGATGGATCTCATTGTGATACACTATCACGATATCTCCATAAGATCCTAAAACTCTTGGTTTAAGATATTTCAACATTGATTATATTGAAGTGTTTTAGTACTTATATGAAGATCGTTATGTACTTCCAATATGATCTCCTTGAAAACTTCAAGATATTCATACTTGTATTTAATTAAATAAAAATTACCATATCTACTGGAATCGTCAGTAAATATAATGAGGTACTTGTAACTACCTCAGGCATTTCTTCTAAAAGGTCTACATACATAAATATGTACAAACCCTAATAGAACACTCACTCTCCTGGGTGTTTTTGTCATATTTCTCAATAAATAAGACTTACATGTCTTTAATGATTCAATAACCAAAAGATTCTAGACAACCATCATTATGGATTCTAGAAATGCATTTCTCATTTATGTGCTCTAGATGACAATGCTATAGGTGTTCATTGTTTGAGTCATCGAGTCATTCAGTATATGACAACTGTCAAGTATAGATAATGAGACATAGGGCTTTTCCATATAAGATCTTATATTCTAAAATGAAAAATCAGTCTATTCATAATATTCTTGTCCATAAAAGATACATGATGTTTTCATCAATGACAGATACATCATAGCAATCCACTAATTCTATTACATGCCCATGAAGGACATACTCCAACTATAGTGGAAACAACTCTTGATCTGCATAGTTCATGCTTACTTCTTCTCATGTCTTGAAGTGGAGATCTCTATCTCCTTCTTTTTTCTGAGATCCTCTATATAAAGAGGGCAGTTCTTTTTCTAGTGTCCAGACTGGTGACAGTGGTGGCACTTTCCTTCTTTATTCACTCCTTCCTTAGCTTTCAGTGCAGAAGACTTTGATTTCTAGATAGCTATAGAACTCTTCTTAGCTTTGCCTTTTCCCTTGGACTTCCCTCTACTAATCACCATCATAGATTTGGGGTTGTCCTTCTTCATCTACGCTTCAGCTATCCTCAACATGCCAAGTAATTCTAACAATAGCTTGTCAAAAGCATTCATGTTGTAGTTCATGACCAATTGGTTGTATAGATTCTAGCAGTGACTATAGAATCACATTTGTGGCCAAATTCTGGCCAAAAGGAAATCCCAGACTCACAAGGTTCTCCACATACCCTATCAACTTGAGAGTGTGGGGACCTATTGGATCTCCTTCAGCCATATTGCACTTAAACAACACCTTTGAGATATCATATCTCTCTTGTCTTGCCTTATCTTGGTACATGTTCTTAAGATGTACTATCATCTCAATAACAACCAAGTTCTCATGTTGTCTCCACAACTCATAGTTCATTAAGTACAACATCAGGCACTTGACATTCATGACATCTTCAAAGTTCTTCCAATAAGCATCCCTGTCAGCCTTAAGCATGATCAAAGCGGGTTCATCTGGCATAATATCTCTAGGACATAGAGCTTTCTCTATTGAGTGAGAACGATCTTCAACATCTAGAACTAGTCATGGAAGTAGTTTCCATTCATTTTGTACTTCTCAAGAACCGATCGCAAAGTTGTTCCCCTTCAGTTTTTGTTTTCCATTAGATTCTACAAAGGAAATTTGAAACTTTTATCAAAACACTTTCGATCTGATTTGATTTGATAAGTTTGAAAATATTAATAAGGTTTTCAATTAAATATCACTCCCAGTATTTTGTTCAAACTGATACCCCTCACATATAAATTTGAAAAAATGCAGCATACAACCTTCTAGTGAACCAAGACCCAAAACAATTGAGTTATTTCCCAGCCAAAGCCAACATCCATAATCATTCATTAAGGTAGACAACTTTTTCCACTTGCATCTCACACAATTCTTAGATAGATTGTATGTGCAACTCTTTGCCATAGTCATCTACATGCTTTTGGGCACTTAATCTCATTAAGGTCTCCTAGTTAAGTCTGACCCAAAAGCCAACAATATAATAATGCACCATGCTTAGCAATCCCACATAACTACCATCACACTTCCACAAGATGGACTATGCACCGCACTTGGCGTGCCCACACTTATTCGATCAAGCTTTTCATGTGTGATGCTTATGGAAAGCATCTAAGACTTAATATTTGATTGAAGGATTGATATTTATAAATACATATACATATCTCATCACCACATTCTAATATGTAACCAAAACATAGTGATAAAACCATGAATCATGTTTCATGTAACAACTTCACTTCATCCATCACTTAGAAATTAAGTTCATGGAATTAGGGTTAAGAAAGAGAGTAATATACATGAGAATACTACAAAGTATTAAACCTTGTCTGGAACATTAGCATAAATTTTAGAGATCAAAACAATAACATGCAGGAAATATTATGGTGCAAGTAATAGAAGAAGGTAGAGAGTTATATAACCCGCCTTATGTAGGGATCCAAGCTCCAAGATCAAAGGCTCCAAGAGAAAAGAAGATACTCCAAATTGGAACAACACTTTGGCCACAAGATCACCTAAAAAGAGAAGAATACCATGATCAAAAGAATTCTCAAGAAAGAGAGTGAAAAACCCTAGGACAAACTAAGAAGAAAGGTGACAGAAGAGAGCTCCTTCTCACTTGGGTATCACCATGTCAGAACATAGTCTACAACCCTTGTGAGGAGAACATCTTCAAGATAGCCACCATGTCAAAACAACACCTAATGGCCGAGAAGGATAAGATGGAAGGTAGGGTTCCCAAGGAAAAACGTGATCAAGAATGTAGAACCACTTACCAAGAAGAGAAACTACCAAGAATCACCACAAGGAAGGTGATCAATCTCCAAAGCACCACATGCAAGGTTGATCGGCCGTCAAAGCACCCAAGATCAGTCATTCTTGCTCCTTGAAGCTCCAAGAATGAACACAAGAGAGGGGAGAAGAAGGAGAGATAAAAATATCACTTGCATGAAGGAGAAAAGGGTTCTATACTCAAAGGAGGAGGGAAGTAAGGCAGGTGAGAGTGTCAATACAAGAAAGCACCAAAGGGACACTTGACCACCAAGAAAACAACCATGCAACCACTAAAAACATGTATGCAACCTATGGTGATAAAACCTAGTTGGGGTTTTGACCACATGGGTCACTACCGACCTAGAGCTCAAAACAAACATCAAGGTACCTTGCCTCGACCACAACAAAGGGTCACCAAACCAACATGGTCGAAACACATCACAAGAAGACAATCATCATGACCAAACCACATCAAGACCTCCAAGGTCGAAACAAAACCCATCCAAAGGAGGTGTTTCATTCAAGAGACAACCAAAGCACATCAACAAGGTCGAGACACATGTCGCAAAACTCAATCAAGCACAACATGGTCGACACCATGCACATCAACCAAAACCCTAGAAACCCTAGCTAGCATCACCACATGATGCCACCTCACCAATGCAGGTCCAACAAGGCGCCCCATAGCATCATTTTCTCTCTTATGATGATAAAGAACTAAGAGCACACTCAACATGTGACAAATTGCAAGATAACCCCTCAACATGGATAAATTGCAACTTGGTCCAAAACAAGCATACGAAGCTCAAACATCATCAGAATAGGACCAAACTTAAAACATAAGATTATCACATGTTAACAAAGCATTTCAGAGGATTAGATTAAGGTTCTAAGCATCTTATTAAGAAAAGCAAGCATACTCAAGCACTAAACTAGGTTAGGGGCCTTACATTTGGTTTTTAGTATAGAGTCCTAGAGTCGTCCCTAAACTCTCAAGTCCGGGAGGGGAGTTATGTATGTCAATATGTCAAATCAAGTTTTTGTATGGTTGTATAATATGAATGATGTAATTATGTGAGTAAAACTATAGTATACAGGTTATGACTAATGCCACCAAACTTATGCAAAGATACATGGTATGAATATATGTCAGGTTGGACCTTAGTGTAAATGTTTCTTATGGAATGTGAAAAGTCTATTCAATTTTAGTTTTGTACCTTTTTGGTAATGTGTATAATTAGTGTTTGGTTGGCATTTTGATTCTGAGTTATCTTATTTAGCGTTGCGGGTTGCCACATACTCCTAATTGTTGATTGTAACCTTTGGATACTGTTGCAACCCTATTTTAGGGCTTCATCTTGTGTCCTTACATTTCAATCACATCTAAATCTTTTAGATTATATGTTCTTTCACACTATATGCATATTTTTGTCAAATTCACTTATGGATGTTCCTAGCATATCTTTTAGATATTTGGACCACACTTGGATGGATTGGAGAGAAGAAGGGTGATCCTAGGGTTCCTCCACCATTAGAGGTCCAAGGAAGGTCCAAGAGCTCCCCGAACCTACCCCTAGTGGCCAAGGCTCAAGTGAAGCAAAGAAATCCACTAAATTTTGAAGTTCAAGCTCAAAATATTGTTGAAGATCCAATCACAGCCATGGTGTCAAAGAACGACCGTATTAATCAAGCAAGAAATCACAGAGAAAGCTCAGTTCAAGAAGGAAGATGAAGACTCAACAGAACGACCGTGCAAGCTGCCATGATTGTGCCAAGATGGACCCAAAACAGCCATGCAGTCTGCCATGACCATGGTATAAGAATTCAAAATGGTTGTGCTCCAAGGAACGACCAATTAAATTATAGCCCAGACTGGTCGTGTGATCCACCACGAACATGTAGCCAGTGACCCACCACGACCATGATGATCACCAAAAGGTGCCACCGACTCTCCAAACACCCAAAATAGCCAGACCTTTTTCCATTTTATCACCTCACCCATTCCACCTCACCACACTCATTCTACATACCACCCACCATGACCATTGCCCAACACATGTGTGCTACCAGAAATCCTAGCAGCAGTTTTGCACTACATTTCCCATTCGACCCTCACTTGACCTAGTGCTTCCCACCACCTATAAATACTTGGGTGGTGGTTGGAGCATGAGGTTAGCCATTCCTAGCTGCCTCTAAGCTCCTCCTAACCCCCTCTACTCCATTCCCACTCCATTTCACCTCCATTCCAATATCTTCCACCCCAAAACCCCTCCTTTCTAGGGTTTTCGGCCATTGTCCATCATACATACATGTCATTCCACCTTGGAGGAGGGAGGTGCTCAAGTTTTTATTACAACGAGGTGGAGAAGGAGGAGTCTCCATCGAGCTACATGGCTTTCCACTCTTTTACTTCTTCTTCTTTCTCCATTTTTGTATTTTATTTTTCTATGACTAGCTAGGCTCCTTAGGTGGGTTGTTTAGGGTCAATAATGTTACTTTGATACCATCTTGGGAAAAATTTATATTTAAACATTATAATTTCATTTTGTAATGATTGTGTTCTACTTTATATCATTTCCCATAAATTTCTTTGTGATTTGTGCTTCAAATAACCTAGGATTCTAGGGAAATTACGTGTATGTAGCTAGTTTGGGAATTACTCCTAGGTCCAATTAGTCGATTCCTAGATAGTTATTTACCTTCCTACATGAAAATCAGTTCTCCTAATCCTAGGTGAGAGATCTAAGTAGCTAGTCTAGAAGAATTTAGTGTAATTAGCCCAGAGCTTCCTAAAGGCTAGATGGTAGGTGATTTAAGGCCCAAAACCTCATTTCCACCTCCCATTACTATCCTTAGCCCCCAATTATATGTGGATCTTATATCATAGAAACTTATACTTGATTAGATCCTAATATAATTCCACCTAACCCCTAATCTAAATGAGCCTTGTAAGGGTGGATAGGAGGTGATAGGGACTAGTTCCTTTTATACACACCCTACCTCATCCATGACCAATTAATAGTTTAGGTCAATTAATTAACACCTATATTGTTGTTTGGTTGGTATTCTAAATGAAAGAGTAATGTTTACATGCTATCACCCCCAACTCAATTGACAAACACATTCTCCCAAACAGTCCACACTTCTCATAATTGCATGTAAACCCTAATTTGCCTTGCTTGCTTAGCTAGTCTCTTTACCTTCATAGTTAATTATTCTTGCTTTTACCCTATTCTTGCTAGTTTAGGTCTTTAATTGCCCTTTAATCTTAATTTCTATCTTAGTGTAGTGTAGACCTCTTAGTGTAATTTACTTCCTTTTCTTGCTTAGCTTGTCATTTCTTTTCTCATCAGAAGTAATTGTCTAGGGTTATCTCAGGTTTTGGTTCTTGTCCTTGTTTCCTTAAATTGCTTGCTTGTTCACCCTTAGTGTAATTAAAAAAACCAACCTTAAAACCCTTCAACCCTATATTACACATTAGGAACCAAGATTAAAAATAAAACAGCTCTAGTCCCCCCTTTTCTCTCTTGTGTTTAACCCCTAACTTGTCGCTTTCCTATGCTATAAGACGACCCCCTGCGCTTGTGGGTGAAGTGTGTTAGTTTATGTGAGTGAACCTATTATGGGTTTATAAATTCAAAAGACCCCTATTGTGTATTTGAGCCTTGAGACACATATAATCAAGATTGAATTGATTTAGGTGTATACCTCAAGGCAAGGAAAAATGCACCAAGCTTCTGGTGTTGTTGCCTGATAGGAAAGGTACTCGACCTAGATAGTTAGTTTTTGTTTGATATTTTCCTACTTCCCTCATCATTTCTATTCTTCATTATTTTTATTATTTTTGCATAATATTTTGCTAACTTATCCTCTTTTGTTTGGTTGTGCCTTTTGCATGTGACAAACAACCCGTGGAAGGTAAGATGGAAGCACTACTACAGAAACAGCGTTCAACGTCGCTTTTAGCGGTGTAAGTTTTTTATTAACACTGACGCTGGTCCCATTAAATGTCGGTTAATAAGTACATCCGACGTCTATATTTGAAGACCAGCCAGACATGGGTATTACTTTTCATTCAGTATCGGTTGAAGAAAAGAAACTGACGCCTAAAGTAGCCCGCGAAATCCAATTTTTTCGAGCAAAAAAAAATTGCACCAAAGTATCCCTTATAACGTCGATGTTTCACCTAATAACCGACACTGAATGAAGATAAAATTTGCGCCTAAAGTTCTAATATGGGCGTCGGTTGTCGTAGCATAACCGACGTTATAAGGGTGCGTGCGCCGTCCCCACCAAAAAAATTAGGGTAAAGGAATGTCCAATTGGAAGTCAGTTTTATTTAAGAACCTTTAGTTTAGGTGTCAGTTTTATTTAAGAACCGACACCTAATGTTAACTTAACATCACCCACACAATCCTGACTCTTCCCCTTTTTCTATTTCATTCATTCTCACGCTACCAGGGTTTGGTCCGACAATTTATCTGCTTGCTCCAGCCGCGCGTTGCTCTGCTCGGTTGCTGGTCCTCTGCCCACATCCGGTGCCGCTTTCCCTCTGCCCCCAGCTCGCTGCTCCGGAGGCCTTCTCCTCCTGCTCCGGCAGCCCTCTCTCCTCGCACCGTCGACCTTATCTACTGCTCCAGCGGCCTGCTCTGCCCACACCTCCATCGCTCGCTGCTGCTACTCACCCCGCCGACGCCACCGAAGGTACCTGCTCTTCTCTTCTTCCTCCTCTTCTTCCTCCACCCTCAAGCAGGTACCCTGCTCCGTGACCGTGTGAAATCACATGTTGGCATGGTCGTGCTGGGCAGCACGGTCGTGTTGGTAGCACAGCCATACTGCATAGCACAGCCGTGTTGGCGGATTTTGTGCTATATTGCTCAATTATAATCGGATAGCTACATTTGTGTGTAATGATTATCTTGATGATGAGAATGCATCTACATTTGTGTGTATTTGTGGCTAATTTTTTAAAAGGAGTGGTTTTTTAGATTAAATGACTGCAGAAGACATAATATTAACTCTAGCATAATCTCATGTGTAGGTGATATTAATCTTTGAGATAGTAATTTTTGCTCAGACCCAGGTGATATTTTGTTTGATTTAAACATGATTGGCCATTATTATGACTAATTTTTTCCATAATGAGGCAATTTTTACAATACATTGCTCTTGTTCCAATTGTTGGACAATTCATATACTCTCAATTAGGAAATATTATTACTCTTCAAAAATTATTCTTATAATGTTGAATCAGATCAATGAACACCTACTATTGTGCCTGAATTATGCCATGTATGTTTGTACAAAGTGAATCTTATCGCTCTAATTGTGAATTATTGCATGTTTGAAACTATTGAATTCTTGATTTATTATTTAATAATGCTCTAATTGTGAGTGATGCAATGTAAGTGAGCAAATACATGTAGTGGATGTGTACTCATTAGCCTAGAAACCCATCCAAGATTTACTCATTAGGAGTAAATCTTGGATAGTCCCCGGTTTGGGACTATTCTTGAACACCTCATCTCACTTAGGATGTAATTGTATAATGTGTATTGGGTTTTCAAGAAAATTTCGGCAGCATTTCCCCGTTTGTTCTCTAAGTACATATGTACTTGGAGAATAGCGGGGAAATGCTGCCGAAATTTTCTTGAAAACCCAATACACATTATACACTTACTAGTGAGATTAGGTGTTCAAGAATGGGATAGGTGGTACACATTTATTATATATAAGAATGACATCACATGTATTTTTTGATATCGGGCCCTAAACAACCTAGAAATGATATCGATGTTTATCTTGAACCTCTGATTGATGACTTAAATAAACTCTGGGGTGAAGGTGTGATGACCTATGATGCTTTACGAAGAGAGACATTTCGTTTGCATGCTATGTTGTTTTGCACTATAAATGACTTTCCAGCATATGGGAATTGGTCTGGATATAGTGTCAAAGGAGCTAAAGTGTGTCCTATATGTGAAGAGAACACTGATTCAACAAGACTAAAACATGGCGGTAAGACTGTATATCTTGGTCATCGAAGGTTTCTTACAAAATTCCATCTGTATCGTAGGAAGCGCAAAGCATTCAATGCATTGAATGAGGAACGGAGTGCACCTAAACCTATACCAGGGGAGGTTGTTTATGAAAGAGTAAAAGACTTTTTCAATGAATTTGGTAAGAGATCACAATGTACTATGGCCACACAGAGTGACAAATCTTTATTCAAGAAGAAGTCAATATTTTGGGATCTTCCTTATTGGAGTTCTTTGACAGTCAGGCATTGTATCGATGCCATGCACGTTGAGAAAAAAGTTTGTGATAGCATCATTGGTACTTTGTTGAATATACTAGGTAAGACTAAAGATGGGATAAAATCCAGACTGGACCTACGTGAAATGGGAATAAGGTCAGAATTAATATAATTACGTGAAATGGGAAATCGGAGAACATACTTACCTCCCGCTTGTTACACATTGTCTAGAAAGGAGAAGAAAGCTTTTTGTGAATGTTTGGTAAATGTTAAGGTGCCACAGGGTTACTCATCCAACATCCGTAGATTGGTATCAATGAAAGATCTGAAGTTGATAGGTCTTAAATCTCATGATTGTCACGCTCTAATGCAACAAATATTGCCTGTGGCAATTTGATCTATATTGTCGAAGCATGTAAGGTTTGCAATCACCAGACTTTGTTTCTTTTTCAACAGTCTGTGCAGCAAAGTTATTGATCCTAATACTCTCAATAATTTGCAAAGAGAAGTGGTTGTTACCCTATGTCAGCTTGAGATGTATTTTCCTCTCAACTTGAGGCACTTGATCAGCAGCACCAAAAAGTTGACAAGAGAAGGGGTATCACTATGATGAAGAAGTTAATAGAGCAAAGGGGCAATGGACCCAAACTTGTTGTGGATTTTGATAATGCAGGAAATGCACTTGGAGTGAATCGCAATTCATTTGTTTCATATCTTGGGTATGTTACTTGTAGCCATTGCGGTTGTAAGATAGATTCTTGGCATAAAGTTCCTAAGGAGAAGAAAGACATAATATGGAAGGATTTATGCGTGAGTTATTATTAATTTTCAATTCTATTTGTTAGATTACTATTTTTTTGGATACTAGTTAATAGCAATTCTATTTTGCAGAGTATATTTGAATTGGATGAAAAGTTGCATCGTAAATGTGTGATGCAACACTGTGGGAGAGTCCTAAGGAACTATAGGACAAATCTCACCCGAGAATACATAAAAGAAGGTGATAAGAGGAAGAAGATAGCCACAGAATAGTGGAACTTTCTAGACCAAGAAGATTGGGACGCATTTGTTGCTTCAAGACAAACTGATGAATTCAAGGTATTAGGCGTCACCCCCAATTTAATTAATATATGTTGTATTCACCTATTCAAGATTAACATTTAGTGTTACTAACCAAATCATTAATGTGCATACTAACTAGGCCCTCAGTGAGGCACAAAAAGCAAGGCGTGCACTGAATGTGCATGACCACACAATGGGCCCAAAGGGGTATGTAGGCATTCGCCAAAGACTACAGTCTGAGGCTAATGCTCAGTCTGCTGCTACTCAGGAGTCCTCTACTATAGGTAGCACACCTCTGCCTCGCCATGATGTCTGGATAGCTAGGAGGCAAAATAAGAAGGGAGAAATAAGGAAGCCCGCAACTGCTGAGGCGACTGCAAAAATGGTAAAATACAACTCTTACAGCAATCATTCGAATATTGATTATTTGTAGTGTTTACTTAATTACAAATTTTTGTTTTGGCGATTAGCGGGAGCTACATGAGCTGAGGAAACAAGGAAAGTTCATCCCTGAGGGCACAAGGGATGAATTGACAGTTGCTCTGGGTAACCTAGAGCATCCTGGACGTGTTAGGGTTGCAGGCGCTGGTGTGGGCATTAAAGCGTTCTTTGGGCCATCCCAGTGCAAACATGTCCCAAAAGCGGGACTTTCACAAGAAGAGGTAACCTATTCTTTCTTTATAATGTTACTGTAAAAGAGAATTCAATAATCAGAAGCTAACGTTTCTTTTATCTATGTATAGGTAGATAAGCTAGTTGATAGGAAACTTGAAGAAGCACTGAGCAAGTGGCAGACATCTCAGACTGCCACTCAACAGACAATACTTATGGCGTCCTGCTCTACTACTACTACAGAGGTTGGGAGTAATCTTGTAGACCCACCACCTAGCACATCCAATGTAAGTATTTTTATGACATAATAACTAGTCTTTTCAAGATGATATGTTTTCAAGATGATATGTATATATGTATATAACATTCTTTACACAAAAATTTGTAGGGGTTGAAGCCATGCCATCTAAAAAGTAAAGAATTTGTTGTTGTAGAGGCGTCGGCTTACCCATCCCTACCAGGGGAAATGTTTCATGGGTCTCCATTACCAGCTGGTTGGGTTCGTGTGAGCCCGCTACGTATATTCCCCAACTGGATGGATCTTCCATTGTCATATGCCCACCCAGATTGTGAAACACTTGGTGAGGCAGAAGGCGGAGTGATATTGTGGCCAAAAGTGGTTGTCCTCTATACTGAAATTGTATGGTAAATTTACATTACATTAAATTGTTAGTGTGTGTATATGATGTCAGTTGATCTGAAATTATATATATATATACATGTTAAAAAGAAGACACCCACAACATCTAGGCCTCCACCTCCTACATTACCAAGTTGGGTTCCATAGGACCTACCTGTCCCGTTACGTCCTAATTGTAGGAGTATGGTAATATGGTTAGGAGAACATGATATAAATTGCCCTATAACTATTTCTATAGATGCAGATGTTGCAGGTCAATCATACGAAAGCAACCTATTTATACAAGATATTTTGGAGTTGTTTCGATATGATTGGCTGAATACATCTGTGATAGAGCTATGGATAAGGTGAGATCTTCTTTATACATCCATATACCTTGTGTAGGATCTGGTGATCTGGTTTCTTATTTATTAATGCATATGTAATACATGTTTTGCAGCTACTTTGACAAGATATGTGTAGATTTTTCATTCAAACATGTTGGATTTTTTATTCCATCTTTGATTAGTCTAGTAGCTAAAGACCCTCCGTCAGTTCAACAATACTGTTGTGATGCTCTTAGAAGTTTTTCTCAAAATAAGAAGACATTGATAATAGCTCCATTCAATGTGGAGTAAGTTTACTTTGCTTATAATTTAGACTTAAGAAAATTATATTTTTATTGTGGATTTTGAGTTATTAATTTTTAACCTTTTTACCTCTAGTGGTATACATTGGGAGTTACTAGTTATTGTCCCCGAGACGTTCAATGTCTATTATCTAGATCCTAAGGGGACTAAATTGAATTCAAGATATGGACACAAAATGAAAATGGCATTATTCCGGTGAGAAATATTTTATTTCATATCTGTTAACATATGTTATTACATTACTATTTAATTATGCAATGTATTGTGTTACATTAACATGTAGAGGTTTAGATGAGTTCAAAAAGGTTGGAGGAAAGGTCCCCAGGAAAAAGAACCAGCAAATAATTTGGACAAATGTGGAAGTAAGTTCCCGACTGCAATGTATATATTATTTATGTGAACAATGCTTAATTAGTTGTATTTTTAAATATTTTGTATGTTTCAATTTATAGTGTGCTACATAAGACAACGGATGGGCATGTGCATACTATGTGATGCAATTTATGCACATGATTATCAAATATGTCGTAGTGGACATCGATACCATTCCTGAGGTATTATATATAGTCTCATTAGATAATATGAAATATATCACTCTTATTTATAGCTCATTAATTATATATATACATCATTCTCTTTGCAGGTGTTTAAAACTGACCACACTACAGGAAAGGCCTTACCAGATGTACATGCTCCCTATACGACAGGAGAATTAAATGAAGAAAGACAAGAATGGGCAACAACCATACAAGTAGTGGGGGTTTTAACATATAATTGGGATGTTGATAGCGAATAATGACTAAAGAATGATATTTTGTAAATGAATTTCTGAATTATAATATGTGTGAATGTTTCTACATGTCTGAATGTTTCTACATGTGTCTGAGTGAAAATGAATGAAACTGCTGGTTGCTATATGAATGTTTCTACATGTGTGAATGTGAAAATGAATGGAACTACAAATTGCTACATGAATGTTTCTACATGTGTGAAAATCGAATGGAACTACAGGTTGCTAAATGTGTGAACATTTATGTTGTTAATTTTGTAGGTTTGTGGCCTATTGTTGGCTGATATCAATGGATGTCATAAAACCTGTAGTTCATAACTGAACTGTAGGTTTCTCATCCTACGACCAGCCACAGCAGGTCTGCAGACTGACAGAAAAAAAAACATAAAATCGGCGTCGGTTATTTGTATAAAACTGACGACAAATGGTTACAGTGTCGGTTTCCCTACTAGTAACTGATGTCGATTTCCCTAATGAGGCCAGACACTACGGTTGTGCCGGCCACCACGACCATGCCGGCCAGCACGGCCGTGGCAGCGGGTGAGATGGTGTCAGTTATCACTACTAAACCGATGTTGATAGTGCCCCAGATGGCGCCCTTTCTGTGGTGCAAAGGTATATGGCGTCGGTTGTAAAGCTAATAATCGATGCCTATACCCCCTGTTGGTGCATTTTCGATGGCACGCGAAGGGTTGTGGCGTCGGTTTGAGAACTGACGTGTAACAGTTGGGCTTTTAGCGATGCCCACATAGGTGTCGCTTAAAAATCGACATTAAAGGCATTAAATAACCGACACTAAAGGCTGATTATGTACTAGTGAAGTCCAAAATTCACCTCACATGACACTCCATGAATACTTCATGCCCAGCAACTAAAAATCACCAACTGCAAGGAGAGTTGACCAAATTCTAGGGAATCAATTCTTCATCCCTCCATGTCTTATTGGGATCCTTCCCACCTTCTACTATTCAATGAGTGAGAACCACTACAAGAACTTAGATTCTTTTCTTGAAATATGCTCTACCTTCAGGATGTTGACAATCAGTGATGACTTCTTCACGATGACCTTGTTCTCATTCTCCCTTAGAGATAAGGCCAAAGAATTGTATTTACTTGAGAATGGACATCATGAGTTGGAGACATGAATAATGTATTTATGAATACATTGTACTCCATTTCAAGGTTGATGCATATGCAACGTTCCATAGTGAGCTTCAGTCAAGTGGGTAATGAGTGGTTCCATGATGCTTTGGAGAGATTCCAAATAATGTTGAGAGAGTGCTCACATCATCAAATTCCTTTATGGCATCTTGTTCAATCCTTTTACTTTGGTCTCTCTCCAATGGGTCAAGCTACAATGGATTCTTCTTGTGGGGAGCTTTCACGGCTAAGCCACCTAAGGAGACATGGCCCTTGTTTGAGCAATTGGTGGAAAATTCAAGGATCTGAACTTCTAGCATGATTAATGATGGTAATCGACCCTTTGGTGTGACACCCTCAACTCCTAGTGATCCAAGCCCACAAATGATAAACATTCTTGGGTAAATGATGAGCTTTATGAAGAATGTTGTGTGGTTTCCACATCAACTTTTCACATATTTACACACACAAATTAAGTTCATTTTGTTCTCATTTAGCCTCTATTCATATCATTCTTGCCATCTTTTTGTTATTTTACTTATCACATGATGTGTATTGCAGATTTGCATCAAAAGGAAGAAATTGGAGATCCCCCAACTCAATCTCATCATTATCGAGACTTCTCAAAGCCTTGCAAGCATCTAAAACTTTAATTCTGTGGAAACAGCAATGCACACGACATGTCTTATTTAAGACACGGCATGCGCATTTCCAGACGGCATTTGCTTCATTCACTGAAGAAAAGTACACGACATGTCCACCAAAGACACGACGTGTACATGGGAATTTAGAACTGAGTCCATCCTTTCTGGAAAAGTACACTGCGTGTATAAAATCATACACGACGTTTTCTTAACACAGAAACAATTACCAAAGTCCAGACACGCCGTGTCTGGAGAAAGACACGACGTGTGCCTGTCAGTTTCAGAAAATTTTCAAATATGACTGCTTTCATTTTAAAAGATGAAACCACTCTATGGGGAAGTTATCTTTGGTCATAATTTGAAACTCTTTCGTCCTAGAGCAAGGCTAGAGCAAGGAGGGTGATTTTGGAGGTGGAAGAGGGTGGTTTCTTGTAAAAAGAACCCCAATCTTCTTATTTTCTTCTCCAAGCTTCTTCTCCAAGCTGTAGCAGAGCTTCTCCATTCCACAAAGCTTATTGGGAGAGAGGTTTGTTTGGTTTGGAGCAACTGTAGAAGTGGGATTTCGTCCTCAAGTTGGAATTCTACTTTTCTTGGGTTATACCTTGGGGTTACTTAGCTTTTTCCTTCTCTAAATCATGTCAAACTCTGAAATTTCTATGCATTTTCTACTATACACTGTTATGGACGAATAGTTTCCTTTTCTTGGACATGGGAGAGTAGCTTGCATGTCATAGCATGTTTGGAACATGGTAATTTCTTACTAAATACTATGTTGTTTGTTTTTCCACCTTACGAGTACCGGTTTCTTCCTTTCTGCATGTATGGATGGCCACCTTATGTGTATGTTTTATGCTCTTTTGCTTGATCTGAGAAGATAGGTGGGAGAGTAAGGAGGTACTCTCTTGGCAACTCCTTCTTTACCATGAGAGTGCAAATTATGGAGTTGAGGAGTAGGTTTGTGATCCAAAATGAAATTCATACATGGGAATGTTGAATTGAGTTAGGATCGTTATACTTGCACTGAGAGGTGAAGTGCAACATACAACTCTCTTTTAAAACAAGTTCTTAGTATGTTTAAATTTCATGCTCTTGTTGTATGCTATGATATGTGGATGAAATCCTAAGTTCAAGATACTGCCATATCTAAATTTTAATCTCCTTTAGTAATCCATCACTGTTTGATTAATTTTGAAATTTTAGTCTAATCAACCAAATCATCTTTAAAATGGTCTAGATTGTTGAACCCTAGCACTATTGCATTTAATTGATTTACTAAAGCTCCTTGTATTCGACCTCGACTATGAATACTTCCGGGTTCTTACGGAAATAGGTTAAGTTGAGTAAAAGATCTTTCTTAAGATTGAAACTCGTTAGTGTAATAAGACAATAAGTTTTTGCGTCGTTGTCAAGGAGCTACGTTTAATCTAATTAGAGTAACAAGTGCTAACTAGTATTCAAGACTAGATCATCATTTCCATTTTTTGAATTTCCATATATCTTTTAGTTGTGTTCTCAATTTTTATTGCTATTTTTCAGGTTGTATGCATCGCTCGTAAAGAGGTCTTCAAACATCTACGTTCCTAGACCTTGAGATCGAGCGTACTCTTTCAAGCTTAAGAAGAGCAAGACAAGTAGAACAACCACTGCTAATGGGTGTTCCTCCATCATCACCGTCACCGACTTTTTTGCCTTTAGAAGGAGCTACACCAAGAGATCCAACCATGGAGGATGACCGTCCTTTGAAGGATTTTGCAATGTCGATTGCCACAAATATTTGTGGAGCCATTGACCTGCCTCTAGTTGAAGTGAACAGTTTCTATGTTACTCCCTCTATGATGCAGATGATACAGCAGAACCGCTTCAGAGGTACAGTCAATGAAGATCCAAATATTCATGTGCCTGAGTTCTTGGAGTATATGAATACTTTTAAAATCAATGGTGTATCTGTCGAAGGACTTAAACTAATGCTATTTCCTTTCACCCTAAGAGATACAGCCAAGGCGTGGCTTTTGTCTCTTCCAAAGAAGTCAATTAAAAGTTGGGACCAAAATCTAAATGCTTTCCTTGCAAAGTATTTCCCGTCGAGCAAGACAGCCCATCTAAGGAATCATCTCACTAACTTCTCTCAAAATGATGGAGAAACTCTGTATGATACATGGGAGCAGTTTAAAGACCTTCAACGTCTTTGCCCTCACCATGGGTTGACTAAATGGCTACTACTCCAAACATTCTATAACGGTCTATTCTACAACACCCAGATGACACTAGATGCTGCAGCTAATGGAGCATTGATGACTAAGTCTTATAGGGAGGCTTATGACATCATTGAAGACATAGCCCTCAACCATTGCCAATGGGGATCAGATAGGAGAGCACAGTCATCCTCTTCAGCTAGTTCTTCAGCTAGGAAACAAGGAGGGAAGCATACAATTGATGTCGTTGACTTAATTGCTGCTAAACTTGACATTCTTACACAGAAGTTAGAGAAGATGACTACATTGCAGATCCAATCAGCTGAAGTGGTATGTGAAGCTTGTGGTAATTCGGGACATACTTCTTCTTCATGCTTTGCTCCTAACATGAATGAAGGGGGCCTAGGACAAGCCAATGTCATTGGGATGCAGGGGAACAAGCAATACAATTCCTATTCCAACACCTACAATTTGGGATGGACAGATCATCCTAATTTCTCCTACCAGAACATAAGTAATGCTCAGAACTTTCAACATGGACATAAGCAGCCGCAACAACAACAAAGCTTCAACCGACAAAACAATGGGAATCCGCTGGGTTTCAAAAACAACAGGGGTTACCAACAGCAACAACAACCCCAAAGTTCTTCCTTGGAGGCCATGATGGAGAAATATATCTCCATATAGATGCAGCAGAATGAAGAGTTAAAGGGCAACGACAAGATCTTGAAGGATGTGATTGCCAAACTCTCCACCATAGTGGATGGCATTTCTACTAAAACTAGGATGTTGGAAAATCAAATTTCCCAACAAGCCTGAACTCAACAAAAGAACACCCAATCTGGTTCTCTTCCAAGCCAACCGGAGGTGAATCCAAGGTAGCAAGCTAATGCCATCACCTTGAGAAGTGGAGCTGAAATCCACAGACCTTCTCCACCCAAGGAGAAGAGTGTAAAGATCGCTGATGAAGACAAGCTTGACACCCCTATGGGTGACAAAGGTAAAGGTACAACTGAGGTACCATTTTCTGTTAAAGTTAATGCACCATTTCCGCAGAGGCTTGCAAACACAAAGGAGGACTCAAAGTTTAGGAAGTTTATGGACATTCTAAACAAACTCCATGTCAACTTCCACTAGCTGAGGTTATTGCAGAGATGTTGTCATATGCTAAGTTCCTTAAAGACATCCTTACCAAAAGGAGGAAGGTGGACCAAGTGGAGACTGTGATGCTTTCTGAAAGAATTAGTTCTTTCATTCAAAAGCCCTGAGAAGCTGGATGACTTGGAAGCCTTCACCCTACCATGCAAGATCAACAATACCACTTTTGACAAAGGTCTTATAGACCTCAGAGCTAGTATCAGTATAATCTCATCCACTATATGGCAAGAGCTAGATCTTGAAGATCTAAAGCCTACGAAGATGGCCATTGAGCTGGCTGATCACTCCATCAAATACCCCAAGGGTATCATGTAAGATGTGCTAGTACATATTGGTAAACTTTATATTCCTTGTGATTGTGTAGTGCTAGACATGGTAGAAGTTCCTTCCAACCCCATTCATTTTGGGAGGCCCTTTTTGAGAACTTCTGGATGTCTAGTTGATGTTCACAAAGGCAAACTCACACTCTGAGTTGGCGATGAAGCTATGGAGTTTTCTATATATGATGCTATGAAAGCACCCTCTCGCGTTGAAGAAATTTGTTTTATGGACTCTATTGATTCTGTTGTAGAAGAAGATCATGATATTTCCAATTTGATACTGAACTACTATGATGACAATGAAAGTATGAATAATGGATCTGATAATTTTGTGGTATTTTTATTGCCTACTCAGATGCTACTGAAAAAGACACTCCAATTGTTGATGACAAAGCCAAAAACGATACAGTCAGAAGAAAGGTAGAACTTAAAGCCCTTCCACTAGGGCTGAGGTACGCATTCCTTGATTTCGACTCTACTTCTCCTATAATAATTAATAATGAGTTAACCAATGAACAAGAAAGTAAATTGCTTGCTGAATTGCGTTTGTATAAAGACGTTATTGGCTACTAAAACGATGATTTGAAGGGCATTCATCCCTCTATTTGTATGCACTGAATAAATATGGAGGATGGTGCTAAACCCACCATTGAACCACCTAGACGTTTAATTCAAAATATGTTTGAGGTGTTTAAAAAGGAAATCTTTAAGTTGGTTGATTCCGGCATCATCTATCCTATAAGTGGTAGCCCTTAGGTTAGTGCCATCCACGTGGTACCTAAGAAGGGGGGTGCAACTGTCATTAAGGGAGACAATGATGAGTTGATTCAAACACATATTGTCACAGGTTGGTGTATGTGTATTGACTACCGGCATTTGAACAAAGCGACCAAAAAGGACCATTTTCCATTGTCATTTATCGATTTAATGCTTGAACGTCTTGTAAAACACTCTTATTTTTATTACTTGGATGGGTATTCCGGGTTTTTCTGAATTCATATCTACCCTCCCAACCAAGAGAAAACCACTTTCACATGCACGTATGAAACTTATGCTTATCGTCGTATGCCCTTTGGCCTTTGCAACGCTCCTACAACGTTCCAACGATGCATGATGGCTATTTTTTCCAATTTCATTGAAAACATAATGGAAATTTTTATGGATGATTTTAGTGTTTATGGAGATTCTTTTGATCAATGTTTATGCAACATATCATTAGTCTTAGCCCACTATAAAGAGGTAAACCTAGTACTAAATTGGGAGACGTGTCATTTCATGGTACAATCTGGTGTAGTATTAGGTCATATTGTATCTAACAAGGGTATTGAGGTTGACAGAGCCAAGGTGGAAGCTATTGAAAAGATGCCAACTCCTTCTTCAGTCAAAGACATCTGCAGTTTCCCTAGTCATGCAGGTTTCTATAGAAGATTTATTAAAGATTTCTCCAAAATCGCAAAGCCATTATGTTCCTTACTTGCCAAAGATGTTGAATTCATATTCAATGATGATTGTCATACCGCCTTCACCAAGCTAAAGGAAGCTCTTATTTCTGCACCAATCATTCAGCCACCGGATTGGAACACTCCTTTTGAGTTGATGTGTGACGCAAGTGATTATGCAGTAGGGGCAGTTCTAGGACAGTGAAATGACAAGAAGCTTCATGCCATATACTATGCGAGCAAGACCCTAGATGAAGCACAAATCAATTACACAACTACAGAGAAGGAGATGCTTGATATAGTGTATGCTTTTGACAAATTTTGACAATATTTGGTAGGATCTAAGGTGATTGTATATACAGATCACGCTACAATAAAGTATTTGCTCAATAAGAAAGATGCAAAGCCTCGTCTCATCCGTTGGATACTACTTCTACAAGAGTTTGATCTTGAGATCTGGGATAAGAAGGGGATAGAGAACAATGTTGTTGATCACCTTTCTAGATTGACTACAAATGTTGGAGATTGTTTGCCTATTGAAGATCATTTGCCTATTGAGAAGCTTTATGCACTGTCATCCACCCAAGTGCCATGGTTTATAGATATTGCAAATTTCCTTGCTACAAGACATCTGCCGCCGAGTTTGACATACCAGCATAAGAAGAAGTTCTTCCATGACATAAAGTTTTACTATTGGGACGACCCCTTGTTCAAACATGGGAGTGATGAACTTATTCGAAGGTGTGTCACTGAAGAAGAGATAGCTACCATTATTTCTGAATGTCATTCCTCTCCTTATGTAGGTCACTTTGGAGGAGAGAAGACTACAGCTAAGATCCTACAAGCCGGTTTCTATTGACCAACCTTGTTTAAAGATGTCAATATATTTGTCAAAGCTTGTGACAAATGCCAAAGAACCAGCGGAATTTCTAGACGTGATGATATGCCTCTTAACTCTCTACGTATGGGGAGTTGATTATATGGTACCATTCCCATCCTCATGTGGTTACCAATATATTCTCGTCATTGTTGAGTATGTCTCTAAATGGGTTGAGGCTATCCCAACCCAAGCACCAGATACAAAGTCTGTAGTCAAGCTTTTTAAGAAAATCATCTTTCCAATAATCTTCCAAGAGATGTAATCTTAGATGGTGGTACACATTTTGTTGAGAAACAATCCAATAATCTTCTTGCTAAATATGGAGTCACCCATAAGGTCTTTATGCCTTATCATCCTTAAACTTCTAGGCAAGTAGAGGTCTCAAACCGACAGCTAAAAGGCATTCTAGAGAAGACAGTGTCTACCTCAAGGAAAGATTGGGCATTAAAGATAGATGATGCACTATGGGCATATCAGATGACTTACAAGACCATAATAGGCACAACCTCATTTAAGATGATATATGGTAAATCTTGTCATCTTCCGCTAGAGCTAGGGCATCGTGCACTATGGGCTATAATGTTCTTAAACTTTGATATGAAGAAGGCTGGTGAAAAGTGACTACTGCAACTACAAGAATTGGAAGAGCTACGGATTGATGCATATGAAAATGCAAAGTTATACAAAGAAAGAACCAAGATGTGGCGTGACAAAAGAATCCGTAGGAAGGATTTCAAAGAGGGAGACAAAGTGTTGTTGTTTAACTCAAGATTTAAGTTGTTTCCTAGAAAACTAAAGTCAAAGTGGTGCGACCCTTTTCTCATATTGAAATTTTTTCCTTATGGAGCTGTTGAATTGCAAGGCAAGGATGGAACATTCAAAGTAAATGGGCAACGTTGCAAGCTGTATACTTCAGGAGACAAAATTCACAATTGAGCTTCTTGCTCCCTTCAAGATGCTTGAAAGACAATTGAAGAGTCTCACTCTAGACTCTAAATGGAGGACCTTGTGGGAGTTGAACCCACATTAGGATAGATTTCTTTTCTAGTCGTTTGAGTCAAAAACTCTCTTTAGTTTCATAAATAAGCTTGTCATGGATGAATGTAACAATTTAGACAATTCTGTTGCATATCTGTTATTAATTATGTGCTGACACAAGCTGTTTTTTGTAGAAACTACAGAAGACACGACGTGTCTTAATTAAGACACGGCATGTCCCTACTTCCAGAAACATAACAAACGAGTTATATCTTTAGGTACACGACGTGTCTTTATTCGATACGCCGTGTCATCGATCAGCAGATTCAAGTTCTCCTCAACCTGGAAAAGTACAAGACGCGTGCTATGTTAGACACGATGTGTTCCCAAGAAGAAAGCAAAGGCAGAAGGAATTCTAGAAAAACACAGGATGTGTCTGTATTTGCACACGTCGTGTTCAGAAGCAGAAAAGGAAACGTCAAGTATTCTGAAAAAAGTACACGTTGTGTCCAAAATCAGACACGATGTGTATCACAGCAAAAGGAAAAAGTACACGACGTGTCTTTATTTGAACACACCGTGTAGCTTATCAGTGCAAATGGTCATTTGAAGTTTTGGAAAGTCACACGACGTGTACAAAATAGTACACGGCGTGTCTTTTATTATAGAAAACAAGTTCTAATAAAATACACGACGTGTCTTTAATTGAACATGTCGTGTGTTTTGTCAAAAAAGAGGGCTTAAACCCCACACACGACTGCCCCTCTCACATACTTTCTCATTCGAGCTAGAGCAACCATGTGCCCTAACCCTCTTCTTCCTAGAGCAACCATGTGCCCTAGCACAAGCAAGCCGCTGTTGTGCCGTGTTCGTGGCCGTGTCTTCGCTGAGCAAGCAATCATCATCATTGTGTGTTTTCCTCACTCACGACGTGTCTTCCACAAGCAACCACCACCACCATTTATTTCTCCTACAACCGTGTGCCCTAGCACAAGGTGGTACTACCCCACCATCAAGAATGAGCTGCCATCATCTTCTACCTCGAGCAACCACCATCTTCTCAAGAAAGGTTGTGAGAAAGGGACCCATCATCCTCTTCTTCAAATGCCTCCATGATGCCAAGGAGGTCAACAAACTTCCCCGATCAAGTCACCTCAACCATGCGAGGGTCATTCTTCAAGAAATCTGCCGCCATGTCCCCTCCATTTCCCCCCCAAAATCGGTAGTTTGTAACCTACAAAATTCCACAGACCTCTAGGTACACGGTGTGTACCCAGACGCACACGGCGTGTGAATTGTAGTCTGAGTCGACCTTCTATTTCAAACACACAGTGTGTCTGTTTTAGCACACGGCATGTGCTTTCCTGTTAGCGGCATATATGGCTCCTTTCAAGAAAACAAGCAACCGCAAGCACAACGCCAACTCCTCCCAAGCGTCGGGTTACATCTCTACTACGCAGTTTCGGGTCACCCCAGAGGAAGACCCAACATACCATTTCTTGATTGCACGGAGAGTCCCCCCTACTCGGTTTTTTTGCCAGCAGACGATGACCACTCTAGGCTTCAAGGATGAAGTCCTCACGTGCCTACAAGACCTAGGTTTGAGCTACATTTGCCTTATGGTATCAAACACCTACCCCCATCTTGTATATGAGTTTTTGACGACACTCGTCACTGAGCAAGACCCACAGAAGAATCTCAAGCCCTTTGGTATTATACGTTTTAGGATTTTGGGTCATGCTTTCAAACTCACTTTTCAGCATTTTTGTGAGTTACTGGAGTGTCACTATGAGGGTGTGATTGCTTACCCGCCTACTTTTCATAGTAGCGAGTTTTGGTTCGAGATTTCTGATGAGGATTTCCATGAGGCAAAATCAGCTAGGGCATCCTCTATCCACAACCCTATCTTTTGGTATATTCATCATCTTCTCAATACTGGGGTTTTTTCTAAGAAGGAGACATAAGGGGTTGTTGGGAAGCAGAATCTCTTTTTCTTATGGGGCATGATGTACGAGCATGAAATCAATGTTGCTTTCTATATTCTTCAACATTTCCTTGAAATCAAGAAGGTGAAGAAGAGGGACGCTGACGACATCATGTGTGGCGGTTTAATTACTCTAATTGCGCAGAAACTTGACGTGGATTTGACAGCTGTTGAGGTTGCACCAGGTAGAAACCTGGTAGATATTTAAGATCTTCTCTCTGCATGCTTGATATTGAGGGTTCCCAACTGTGACTACAAGTTCCACCAGTTCTTCAATGATGATCAGTGTATTGACCTTCCAGATCATGAGCATGTCACCTTAGAGAACAAGGACAACTGGAAAGTCCTACTGGCCACTGATGAGGAGATAGCAACTACCCAAGCTACTGATGATACCAGGGAAGGTCCTTCAACCCCTTCTGCTTCTTCTACTCCACCACCTTCCTCCACCAGCACCCAGACGGAGTATTCATGGGCGATGCCTGATGTCAGGCATCTATACGGCTACGTGCAGCAGCAGTTCGATCACATCGATAGCCGCCTGGATCAGATGGGCACGCAGTATACTGCGATGCACGACATGGTCCACCACATGGATTTGTGGCACATCTCTCAGGGCCACTACTCCATCCCACAGTCGTATCATCCACCATTGTAGAAGCATCCAGAGCCCGCCCCACAGCCTACTCCGATGGATGTACCAGAGGATGATCTTGTCAGTCAGTTCTTTCGGATTGACCATGAGGGCGTTGGCCCCTCTTATTGATTTTCACCCATGATAAGTATCCAGTTGTTAACTTCATGAGCTCGATTGATGCAGTGAGGACACTGCAGATTTCAAGCTTGGGGGGTGCAACCGGCCCGTAATGTAGTTTCTATTTCATTTGATTTTGTCATTTTTTTTGTCATTTGCTTTTGTTGGTCATGTCAGTCCTTTTATTTCAGTCTTTTATGTTCATGTTATATGTTTCCCTTCATGGCAAGTTTAGTATGAAATGAGGCTGTTGTGATAGAATGAACTTTTGCACCTTGTATGCTTGGACTACCTTGTACCTTGTATTTCTTTTGGGCCATATGAAAGAATTAGTAAAGAGCATGCATGAATCAAATGGAAGATGAAATTCACCATGTACATGATCCTGGTTTGTAATTGTAGCTTGAACTGTCAATTTTCACATCTTTGATTGCTAATTACATGTAACGGTCTAAACTTTTAGCAAATAAACCAACTCTACAACACTATTCAGAATATGGGATACTCTTGCCAAACTTCTAGTGCATATCCAACTAATTTTTTAGTGAAAAATTTGCAAACATTATGAATGGAATCTTGTTAACTTAACTTTCTCGTTGACTCCCTTATGTTGTGCAAAAATCTCTTTTATCTTTTTCTCACTTTACCCAATAAAAGATGGCAAACATCCCACATATCATGCTAGCCTAGTGTGAGTCTGATCTGGCAACGATGGTTAGGTGGTATGAAAATCAAAACGGGTAAAGATAACACCCCAACCGACACTCCAAGTGTGTATAAGACTAAATTAGCAGCCGAGTGCCAGAATCCCAAAAAACAATTGCCATATCTTTTGAGAAGAGAGCTCAACTAAGATTGTTAAAGTTAACTAAGATTTCATGATAAAATCCATAATAGTTGAAAAATTTTGTGTTGCACATCCACTAGTTGTTTGGCTTGACTATCTAAATCATGTTTAGTGTTGTTTAGTTGATTTTTTCATTTAGTTTGTGACCACCCTTGCTAAACTAAACTTCTCTATCTTGGATGTTTAAATTGAGATGATAGATATGAAAATAAACCTAATGTACATGGTCGATTGAGTTTATTAAATATCTTCATTTCGCTTGATCCATGCACGAGCTTGAACATTCCTTCATTTGTGTGGCTATGCTCTTTTTTCTTGAGGATAAGAAATGGTTCAAGCTTAGGGGGATTTGTTGTGTAGTTTCCACATCAACTTTTCACATGTTTACACACACAAATTCAGTTCAATTTTCTCTCATTTAGCCTCTATTCATATCATTCTTGCCATCTTTTTGTTATTTTACTTATCACATGATGTGTATTGCAGATTTGCATCAAAAGGAAGAAATTGGAGATACCCCAACTCAATCTCATCATTATCGGGACTTCTCCAAGCCTTGCAAGCATCCAAAACATTAATTCTGCTGAAACAGCAATGCACATGACGTGTCTTATTTAAGACACGACATGCGCATTTCCGGACAGCATTTGCTTCAGTCACTTAAGAAAAGTACACGGTGTGTCCACCAAAGATACGACGTGTACCTGGGAATTCAGAACCGAGTCCAGCCTTTCTGGAAAAGTACACGGCATGCATTAAATCATACACGACGTATGCTTAACATGAAAACAACTGCCAAAGTCCAGACATGCTGTGTCCGGAGAAAGACACAGCGTGTGTTTGTCAGTTTCAGCAAATTTTCAAATATGATTCCTTTCGTTTTAAAAGACAAAACCACTCTATGGAGAAGTTATCTTTGGTCATAATTTGAAACTATTTCGTCCCAGAGCAAGGCTAGAGCAAGGAGGGTGATTTTGGAGGTGGAAGAGGGTGGTTTCTTGCAAAAAGAACCCCAATCTTCTTCTTTTCTTCTCCAAGCTTCTTCTCCAAGGTGCAACAGAGCTTCTCCATTCCACAAAGCTTCTTGGGAGAGAGGTTTGTTCGGTTTGGAGCAGCTGTAGAAGTGGGATTTCATCCTCAAGTCGGAATTCTACCTTTCTTGGGTTATACCTTGGGGTTACTTAGTTTTTCCTTCTCTAAATCATGTCAAACTCTGAAATTTATGTGCATTTTCTATTGTACACTATTATGGACGAGTAGTTTCTTTTTCTTGGACATGGGAGAGTAGCTCCCATGTCATAGCATGTTTGGAATATGGTAATTCCGTACTAGATACTATGTTGCTTGTTTTTCCACCTTGCGAGTACCAGTTTCTTCCTTTCTGCATGTATGGTTGGCCACCTTATGTGTATGTTTAATGCTCTTTTGCTTGATCTGAGAAGATAGGTGGGAGAGTAAGGAGGTACTCTCTTGGTAACTCTTTCTTTACCATGAGAGTGGAAATTATGGAGTTGAGAAAATGAATTCATACATGGGAATGTTGAATTGAGTTAGGATTGTTGTACTTGCACCGAGAGGTGAAGTGCAACATACAACTCTCTTTTAAAACAAGTGCTTAGTATGTTTAAATTTCATGATCCTATTGTATGCTATGATATGTGGATAAAATCCTAAGTTCAAGATACTTCCATATCTGAATTTTAATCTCCTTTAGTAATCCATCACTGTTTGATTAATTCTAAAATTCTAGTCTAATTAACCAAATCATCTATAAAATGGTATAGAATGTTGAACCCTAGAACTATTGCGTTTAATTGATTTACTAAAGCTCCTTGTGTTCGACCTCGACTACAACTACTTCCGTATACTTATAGAAATTGGTTAAGTTGAGTAAAAGATCTTTCTTAAGATTGAAACTCGTTAGTGTAATATGCCAAAAAAGAACCAAGTGGGAAGTGTTCCTTGTCACTTGATTAATTTTTTTGAATCCTTTGGTGAAAAAGTAAGACAATTCATTCTCATGGCAGCCTGAAACAACAAATTCAAAGATATAGCTCCATTTTTGAGGTTGAAGTGCTCTCTAGGTTGAAAATCTTTGATGATGTGCAAAAGAATATTATAAGACTTGAGGAAAAAGTGGACCATCTCTCTTCAATACTTGCTCTTCAAGTGGAAGTAGAGGTGTCCTCCCAACCCATAATGAACTTTAGTAAAACAAATGGACCAATGGGTGCATCTCAAGTCTTCTATAGTCCACCTCCTATGCAAGAGCAGCCTGTATATCAATTTCAAGGACGTCATAAGCCTTATATGCCTCCACCACCTCCACCAGCACAACCATCCCACCACTTCACTTACTAATTCTAATTTTCTCCTCCACCTCAATTTCAATACCAATGGACACCTCCACCTCTTCCACAACGACAACCCACTCCCCTTTCCACCATGAGCAAGGTAGTGATGTGACAATTCTAAGGAGTGGAAGATATATTTAGAAGCCCACAAGAAAAAGGAATAATGATGAAATAATGCCAAAGAAGACAAGTGGTGATATTGTGATTAATATTGTTGAATATGAGCTTGTGACACCATGTGTTCCACCTTTTACTCCATTTGTAGGTTCTACAATTCATAGTGTTCCACTTCATGTCATGCCACAAGAAGGGCATGTAGCTAAAGCAAGTGATCCACCATTCCTTGAGCCATTGGATGAGCCCCCATCATCAAAAAGAAGGCAAAAACTTAATATTGACATTCTAGATATGTTTGTACAAGTGAAGCTGAATATCCCATTCTTTGATGCTATCAAGAAGATTCCATCTTATGACTATCTTCTCAAGTATGTGTGTACTATCAAGAGAAACTCAACGTGGATGATACCTAAGAAAATCAAGTTGATAGAACAAGTGAGCTCTATCATACAAGACTCACTTCTCATGAAGAAGAAAGACCCATGTGCCCCAATTGTACCTAGATACATTGGGGGACATCGGATATACCAATCCCTACTTGATTTTGGATCTAGTGTGAATTTGATGTCATACATTGTCTATATTGAGTTGGGGTTAGGCAAGTTGAAACTGGCTCATTGTACTCTCCAATTGGTGGGTCACTACATCAAAGTGCCTAGAGGAAAAGTGGATGATGTTTCAGTAATGATAGACAAGGAAAGGGAAGTAGTGTTCCTGATTGATTTCTTTGTTCTTGACATGGATCCAGAGGATAGGAAGATTTTCATCATCTTGGAAGGGCCATTCCTATCTGCAAATGATGTCAAGATACATGTGCATAGTGGCACAATGACTTTCTCTTTGATGGACATGAAGATACAGATCAATATGTTCAAGACCCCAACCGAGAAAGAATAAAATAACAATGTTGAGCATAGTCACTTAAAGAGTCCAGTTGATTATTTGAAAGAAGCAGATCTGGATGGAAGACCTCATGATAGATTTTGTGGCTAATGGGATAAGGAACAACTATTGAATGCAAGTGAGGGATGTTTCTATTGTAAGAGTGGACACACGATGATTCCAAATGGTTGAATGATTGAGAGGACAATAAGAAGCCCGGTTGAAGGTATGAAACTTAGTTCTAATGGGAGGCAACCCACCTAGGTTTGGGGAATTTTTCACCCAACCTTTCATTTTTTATACTTTTTTTATTATTGTTGCACTTTTCCAAGAAAGCATAGACGCACACACTTGTTTTTAATAGTTTTTGTTTGGACTTTATATGTGCATGTGCAAAGAGTGATGAAATCAAGAAAAATAGCTAAAACGTGGAAGAGAATTGACAAAAATTATTTTGTTCAAGAATTTGATGATTGTAAAAATTTGAATTGACTTGAACAACAAAAACACTCACTAAGGTTATGGTAAAAGTGAACGACCATGGTGAGATTCTCAAAACAACAAGGAAATCATAAAGAAACTGAAGAAAAGGGGCAAACCAGAATGGTTGTGTTGATCAATGTGACTATGTGTCTAGCTAGTCAACATGGACGTGTGACTCACCATGGCCATGTCGCCGCCCAGCCAGAAAGGCTTTGGGGTGCAACACGTCTGTGTTCCTCGCGTGTCCAGCCACTTAAGTCACCTGACCCTTGATTTAAGAAAAACTTGTTCAATTCATTTTCACAAGACAAAATGCATGTGTCGCATTCCAGGTGACCATGCTGCACTGCCAAGCTTCTCCAAGCCTCCAATTTCAGGCCCCTTCACCCCAATCTATTGGTATGCATGACTAGAGAGCCAATCATATGATGATTGCGATGGCATATCTTGCAAAAGATTTGATTAATAATAAATTCAATCTTCCAATTTATTCTATTTACTTTAGTTATGAGATAATGATGAAACATAATGAATGTCTAAAGAATGAAATTACTCAATGGTGTATGTTTTTGGGTTGATCACCTAAACAATGAGATCATACAGATGTTAAGAGTATGTACATGTCCCTAGTCAGATGATATTGTGGAAGGTTGATAGACAACAATGACACATAAGACTAGAGTGTGTGTTGGTTGACAACAAAACCTCATAATTCATCAAATGTGATATCAAACCAAACACATAGATACTTGTTGGAGAATAGCGTATCAGATAGACCCACCTTGAGAGTGACTCGTGGAAACCATAATTGGTAGTTAGAATCATTTCTCATAGTAATGGTGGTGATTGTGGTTTTAGACCTAAAATCACTACACTCATCACATGTCGTTGGATGTACTTTGACATCATCCACTATGACTTTGAATAAGGGTTGTCATAAAGGTGGTGCTCGGGTGCATTGTGACACATGGGGATGACTGTGAGTGATGTAGATGGTATTTTTCCCTCCTATAGGAGTATGATATCTAGGCTACTTGCGCATATAAGATGGGTGACCAGTCGGGAAGTTGACTTGGGCTTGCACGTGAGTGGGGAAAAAGCACACAATTAAGGCTAGTGGTGGTCTGTGGGGCCAGTCGTCATTCTTGAAACTTTACTAGAGCCTTGGGTAGTGGACCCGGGTGTTATAGTCACGCACATATGATACTTGGAATATGAGTTTATTCTTGAATATAGTTTAAACTTGATTGCTAAAGAGTTAGGTATTCAAATTAAGCAACACTAATTGAATATTGACTGATTGGACTGTGAACCAACTAGTTCACAATTTAAAGATCTACAGGGGGGTGAATAGAGATTTTTGGATAATTTAAAGGTAGTTGAAACAATTTAAAGCACTCAACCAAAGAAGGAGGGGGAATCAAGGAAGACACTTTGGTTTAGAGTGGTTCCAACCTTTGAATCAAAGGTTGTTAGTCCACTACCCAATTGTTTCCAATTGGGATTTTGAAAGCAATTTATTTTATTACCTTGCAAGGATGTTACGTAAAATACAATCACCTTCCACTCGAAGTAGCCTTCACCTTAAAGTAGCCTCAACCCCTTTAAAGTAGCCTTCTTGAAGTAACCATGAGCAATCCTTGGAGCAACCTTCACCACCTTGAAGTAGCTCCACCACCTTGAGATGGCCTTCACCTAGAAGTAGCTCCAACCTCCTTTGAATCAACCTTCTTGAAGTAATATAAAGCACACCTTGGAGAAACATTCACTTGTTGAAGTAGCACCAAACAACCTCTTTTCAATAGCCTCCAACCCTAGGAGTAGTCAAGGAGAACAAAATATAACATAGAAGAAATAGACTGGAAGAAAGAAAATACTTATCCAATGAAGTACAACGCATTGATCCTATATCAAGTGTTTAGATCTCCTATCCACTTAGGATGGACGTGGCTATATGTGGTGGATAGGATATTGTAACTATAGGACACAACTCTAGAGTACAAGGATGAAGATAGAAGGTGAATTCTAGCTTTGTTGCTCTCAATAGTGATGCTCAAGTGTAGCTTAGGTATTGTGTATGAAAGTGGTGATTTGGGTGTTCTAAGGCCTCTCCTATTTATAAGAATGGTTTACAAGTGATTAGAGACGTTTTAGGGAGTGTCTAGAGTGTTTTTAGTGCTTAACTAGATGTTAGGTGTACATTAGTTGGCTAGAAATTGTTAATTTGTTCGTGCTTGAAAAGAACAATCCAGAACCATACTTGGTCGACAATTTGGTCAACCAAATTGTGTCTCGGTCGAGGTATTATTGGACCGAGCCTGGGTTTAATGCAAAAGTATTGCAATATCTATTTCCAACTCTCAACTTCCAACCACTTAGTCTAACAGATGCAAGCTTTAGACTGTTGCTTACTCGATCGAGATTATTTTCGATCGAAGAATATTTTAGAGAACAATTGTTTAAGTTATTGAACAGTGCTCTAAAGTTCAATCGAGGTGGTTCTTGGTCAAAAATAACTTTGACCGGGTGTGTCTCGGTCGACAAGTTCTTCGACCGAGGGTGTCCCTATTTTAGACTTTTGAATCGCCTACTAAGTGTGTATTTTAATGTGTGTTGGTGACTCTAACTTTGAAGGAAACTTATGTAAGGGTTATAAGTGGATAGGGAATATCTAACTGTTGATTTACATGATGTCTAAGTACTTGTACATTATATTTTTGTACAAGTATTTACATTTGAGTACAATCATGAAAACGTAAACAATTGAGTGTATTTGATCTTCAATTTGTGTTGATCTGTAATTATCCACTTAGTATGATCTCCTTATTTCCTTGAACCCCGAAATACTCAAGTAGCACATTAGATCCACAAGAATGAAATGTTTGTCATCATCCAAACAAATGCTATTCTAATGTCCAATTTATCTAACAATCTCCCCCTTTTTGAAGATGGCAAACATTCCTAAAATATAGGCAAAATATTTGAAATGAAATAGGTTTCATACATGTGATGTTCCTGAGATGAATAGAATCTTTTGATATCATAAAATGTGTGCTCATGGAACATGATATCCATCTCTTAAGGCAATGTAGCACCAATTTATGTTAATCCGAGAGATGGTTAAATATTTTACTTTATTTTGCTTTATTTTATTTCTCCCCCTTTGTCAATTCAAAAAGATAATCATATGTGAAAATCAATGAGACTCCCCCTTAATTGTTTACTCCAAAAAAATGTCAAATTTAGCCATAATTTAAAAACCACTATTAATTTCTCAACCATTTACAAGGGATGTTAAGCCCCGAAATGATATGAGATTCCTTTAGGCTCATGGTAGGATCAATAAATATATTTCTATATTAATTTCTCAACCATTTACAAGGGATATTAAGCCCTAAAATCATATGAGATTCCTTTAGGCTCATAGTGGAATCAATAAATGTATCTCTAACCAAATTCAAGGGATGTTAATTGGTGTAATTATCAATGAATCTAGCATATCTTCTAATTTCCTTTTGAGCAAATGCTTTACACTAAAACAATGTAAGATCTAAAATGGCTCAAAAGACACCATATGAGATATGGCATGGGAGGTGTCCCAAGATGTCTTTCTAGAGATTAAGATTAAAACTTATAAAAGAATATAGTTTCTTGAAAGTATTTATCCATAAATCACATAAATGTTAGTTTGTTGAATACTACATTTTATCCCAATATGACAATAAAAGTGTTTGTTACCAGGATAGCTGAATTCCAATGAGGAATTTAATTCCAAAGAAATCAGTGGGAGAAAAGTAGAACTCAAAAATTTTGAAATCAACTAGAAAATATTTGAATCTAAAGAGGTACAACAAGAATAATTAGAATCACAAATTATTGTGGAATCTCAAGTTCCTAATGTAACATACAACCTCATAAATCAAGTAGAACACACCTTGAGATTAAAAGATTGTCAATCTTATAACTCAGATAGGCGGTGTGTTGGTCATAAGATGATGAGCCAACAACTGACTAGAAGCTATTGAAGGACCACAATCTAAGAATTGGCTTAAGCCCATTGTCTTGAAACCCTTTGGATAATTTGAGGTGCTACGAACATCTAGGGGAAATATATTGAGCTTACACGACAATTCTTCACCACCTTGGATAAAGTCACACATGATGGGGAAGAAACTCTCCACTTCAGATTAGGGAATGACACTTGCCTCCTCACTGCCAAAATGCTTAACAAGATTTTTGCTCCAACCATTGAAGAGGTAGCCCTTTTTGATTGAGGGAGTACAAACAAAGATAATGCCACCATGTGGAAGAGTTTCGTTGGGTAGAGAAACTTTGTGTTAGGTAAATTGAAGACAAGATTGATTCATAACGCATTCTTGAGATATGTTCAGAAAGCTTTAGTGAGTACAATTTTTACTCGGTATGAGAACTGAGGGAGCTGCACTAAGAAGATCTATTTGTGTTGGAATGGATGGTACAATGAAAGCATGAAAATCTACGGGCACTCATTATTGATCATAGGAAGACAATTCCGTCCAAGAGTAAGGATCATTTTATAATAGGAAAGATTGTGACTTCCATTGCCCTAGCTATGGATCATGATGTGTATGGATATACCAAGGAAAATGGGAGGAAACTCATGGACATGTAGTACTTGATTCTCTCATCTATGATTTTATTGGTTGATTATAAGATCATTTACCAAGTCAACCCTCCTTATGCAGGAGTCTCACTAGAGATACCTTACCATGCTCCACCTTTCCTAGAGGGGTGTGGCTTATTTTTGGATATTTTTCATATTTTGAGGAGGTGGGAGGAGGAGCATCCCAGATGCACACGACAACAACATCCTACATAATTTCCTAAGGGATTGGGAGAGTCAAAGGAAGCATAGCAGAGGAGAGTGATGGAGGAGAGAGAGGCCAATAGGGTGTAGAGACGAGAGATGGAGACGATAACACAACAACCCACTGTGAACACCTATGGCATGTCTATGATATAGGAATAGATGTAGGGTATTCAGAGATCATAGAAGAATGTTGAGAGAAGATAGCAGATGCACCATCAGATAAACCACACGTATCGCTTTCAGAATGCATCAGTGTAGATGAACCTTCAATGGAGGAAAATTGGTAAGGAATACTATGTAGGTATCATGAGATTTACCTACCTCCACAAGAGGACTAGTTGAGCAGCTACTACCAGTACTCCCCACCATGATAGGGAGGAGCACCACCCGAGCTACCACAATAGAAGTGATCATCTATTCTATCACTCATATTTGGTGTCATGTTGAGGACAACATGATTCAAAAGTTTGGAGTGGTAGGGCTTTACACCCTCATTTCACTCATTTTCATTCCACCTTGCCATTTACTTTGTTTAGTACTTTTTCTATGTAGGTTATATTTCTAATTGCTTTGCATACATGCATATCATGTAGTTTATTTCCTTGCATTTTTGTGTAATTTTCAAAAACTTTGCTCTGTTTTTCATGCATTACATCCATGTTGATTTTTGTAATATTTTCATGTTTGTAGCTAAAAATTGCTTGTTTCTTGCTTTATGTTTCATAATGAAGGTTTAGTTGTGATTGAAGGAATTTGGCATTGTTTTGGCCAACTTTGTCCAAATTTAGAATTTCTAGCCTAAAAGCATGTTTTGACCCAATCTCTACTTATTGAATTGAAAATGTGGACCTTTGAAAAATGCATGCTACATTATCATGATATGTTGCTAAATTTTCTTAGTTTTTGACTTTTTACATGTGAATCACCTTTTTCATGCTTGTGAATAGCTTGGTTGAATTGTGATTTAACAAGCCCCAAATGCATAGGGTTTGTAGAATCTCATTATAAAAGTGTGATTTTCATATTACTCGTTCATGTGGTGTGTCATTGCTTGATGAAATTGTTGGAGCAACCTTCACGTAGGAGACCTCATGTTGAAACCCACACTAGTGACTCACTTTTCTTTCATCATTCCTTATCTATCCACCTCATGGAATTAAGAGAGAAAGATTTCTCCCCCCTCTCCCATGCATGTGGCAGAGGTTGAACGCCCGGGAGGGTGATAAATCAAGGCGGCAACTGGGATTTGAACCTGGGTCCCTTTGTTAGGGGACACCGTGCTTGACCACTTGAGCCACTCCTTGTCGGCATCTCTCCACCTCATGAAAAGATGTCAAAGAGCACATATTCTATTGTGGCTACCATCTAGTCGTGGCTGCCATCCAAAAGTTTGGAGTTGACATATTATCTCCCTACTTCACTCTCATCGCCATATGCCTTACCTACACCAAGGGTAAAGAAAAATAAAATAAATATTCTCCTATGTAATAGCATCTAAATAAAGAAAAGATAAGTGCTCCTATGTAATAGCACTACAATCTTTTATCACAACCCCTTTCTTCCATTTGCATGCCCATTGAGCTAGGAAACATGAAACCTAGATCATTTTGTCTTTTTTTGCAGACATGTGGGTTACTTAGTGTGGTTTGACATATGAGATTGAATGCATGAAGGTAAAACAACAATTCTAGTCATTTTTATTATTACCACCCTGAAACGGTTTATGTAGAGCTTTATGAAAGCCAAGTGAATTGATTGTGTATTCTATGCCCTATATTTGAAGCTTGTATGCTCAATGCTTTAATCATGAATATTTTGTAAAAGAGGAGAGGAGAAAGGTGAAATACATATACTTAGTCATCATTGAGCTCATTCAGTCAATATACACCTGTCTCTATGCATTTGTAATTCTTCTTTGCTAAAAGATTGAAGAGAGATTCAATTGGAGCATACTTGAGGAGAAGTATGTTTTATGTTTGGGGGTGGTTATGTAGTAATATTTTAGGGCTTCGTTTTGTGTCCTTTTACACATCACTCGCATCTAAATCTGTTAGATTACATGTTCTTTCTCTCAATATGCATAATTCTGTCAAATGCACTTATGGGCATTCTTTTCATGTTTTTCAGGAACTTGGATCCTACTTGGATGGATAGGAGAGAAGGAGGGTGATCCTAGGACTCCTCCACCATTAGAGGGATCTAAGGAAGGTCCAAGATCTTCCCCAACCTACCCCTACTACCCAAGACTCAAGTGAAGCAAAGAAGTCTATTGAAATCCAAAGTTCAAGCTCAAAATGTTGCTAAAGACCCCAACACAAATGTGGTGCCAAAGAACGACTGTGTTGATCAAGCAAGCCATCATAGAGAAATCAAAATTCAAGAAGGAAGATGAAGAATCAATAGAATGGCCGCACAAGCTACCATTGTTGTGCCAATATGGACCTAACTTGGTCGTGCATTCTGCCACAGCCGTGGTACCAGAGTTCTGAACAGTCATGCTCCAAGGAACGACCAATACAATTCCAGTCCAAACGTGTGATCCAACAACAACCATGTAGCCAATGACTCACCACGGCCGTGGTGATAACCATGGTCATGCCATCAGCTCACCAAACACCAAAAACAACCTAACCTATTTCAATTTTATCACCACACCCCACTGTCGGGTTGTTCAATAGTGTTGTGCTACCAGAAATCCTAGAAATAGTTTTCCACTACATTTCCCATTCTACTAGCACTTAACATATTGCTCCCCACCACCTATATATACTTGGGTGGTGGTTGGATCACGAGGTTAGCAATTGTTAGCTACATCTCTGACCCTCCTAGTCCCCTCTACTCCATCCCACTCCATTTCACCTCTGTCACATCATCTGCCACCCTAAAAACCTTCCTTTCTACGGTTTTTAGACATTTTCCACCCCACATCCATGCCATTCCACCTTGGAGGAGGAAGGTTCTCGAGCTTCTTCTTCTAGGAGGTGGAGAAGGAGGAGTCTCCACCAAGCTACATGACTTTCCACTCCTCTACTTTTTCTTCTTTCTCCATTTTTGTACTTTCTTATTCTATGAGTAGCTAGGCCCCTTAGGTGGGTTGTTTGGGGTCAAAAATGTTACTTTTACCATATTGGGGTATATGTATATATAAATATCATAATTTCATTTTATAATGATTGTTTTCTACTTTTATCTCATTTCCCATAAATTACATTGTGGTTTGTGCTTCAAACCACCTAGGATTCTAGGGAAATTGCTTATATGTAGCTAATTTGGATATCACTCCTAGGTCCAATTAGTGGATCCCTAGATATCTATTTGCCTTCATACATGCTAATCAATTCTCCTACACCTAGGTAAGAGATCTAAGTATCTAGTCTAGAAGCATTTAGTGTAATTGGGTTGGAACTTCCTAAAGGCTTGTTGGTAGGTGATTTAAGGCCCAAAACCTCATTTCCATCTCCCATTACTACCCTCAGCCCCAAGTACCATAGGAGCTTCTATCCTATAAACCTATACTTGATTAGATCCTAATAAAATTCCACCTAAATCCTAATCCAAGTGAGCCTTGTAAGAGTGGATGAGAGGAATAGGGACTAGTTCCCCTATACACACCCTACCTCATCTGTGGCCAATTAGTAGCTTAGGGAATAACATCTATATTGTTGTTTGGTTTGGTAATATAAATGAAAGAGTAATGTCTACATGTTATCACCCCCTAGTCAATTGATAAGTACATTCTCCCAAACACCACACACTTCCCATAATTGCATTAAAACCCTGATTTGCCTTGTTTCTTAGTTCATGCTTGCTTAAATAGTCTTATTACCTTCCTAGTTAATTGTGCTTACTTTTACCTTGTTATTGCTAGTTTAGGTATTTTATTTCCCTTTAGTCTTACTATATTAGTGTAGTGTATACCTCTTCTTGCTTGTTTTAATGTAATTTGCTTCCTTATCTTAATTAGCTTGTTATGACCCGTTTCAAAGTTAACTAGTATGTATCATGATAAAAACATTATTAAGTTAATTGAGATAAGTTGAGTGCTCATGTGGTGATTAGTGCATTATCAAGTTAATTAAGCTAAGCTGAGTGCTTTAATGCGATTAGAGTTTTGATTAGCTGAGACAAGGTAATTGGCATGTTTTAATGCCTTGGGCTTGTAGAGGATTTCGCACTTGAAAAGTTGCAAAAGAAATCATATTATTTGGACCTTCGAGTCAATAGTTATGACCTTTTTAAATTCCAGGGTCGAATATGCAATTTTTCCCATTTATTTGCTTTATAAACCTTCTTTCTTATCTGTTCTTCCTGATTAACATTCCGATAGAATGCAAACCGCCTAAAGCAGCGCCCGACAGCAGTACTCGACCGAGCAACAGAAAGGAACCCCACAGGGCGATTTTAGGGCGATTAAGCAAGAAACCAAGCTCCCTCCATCTCCGTCCTCCCTTCCCCTTCTTCTTCCTTGCCTAATTGAGGCCAACCTGCTGGGCGGCACCCTATCTGCAGTTGTATCGCAGCACGGAGCTGCGGCCAGCAGCCAAGGACTGGTTGGGTGCGGCCAACACTTCGAATCGGTGCCACGGACTTCGGCCAAGAGGTCTAAACAAGAACCCGCCGCCAATTTAGCCCTGGAGCAACACCTAGCCAAGGTTTCCGGTTGTGCCGTGAACTGGAAAAGTCCAAGGTAGAAGACAACCAAAATTTGCGCAGAAATTGGTCTCTAGACGCAATTCCAGACCAATCCGGACATCCTGAACCAATGTCACTTAACTCTGGTGTTTGGAAATTTTTGGTTAATTGCGCATTTTTCGCTGATAATAGCAGTTATCTGGCATTGGGCAGTATTTGGCGTCGCCCAACTTTTTATTGCATAAATCGCTTCTTTACGCTTTAATATGATCTAGTTTATCATCTGATCAGTATAGATTGGATTAGTGAATTTACATAGCTCATCAGAACCTAAATTGCTCAGTGTGAATGTTGAAATTAGTAATACACGATCGATAATGGTACGGTTTGGGTATAAACCCAGACAATACATATTTTGTAAATTATCAGATGCACGATTTCAAAGAAAGTATAATAACATAAAAATATGCAATAAAACCCTAGTTGTATGTTTCCTCTTATGTTAATGTGTGTGAATTAACATTTACATGAATTGGCACATTTCTCTGAAATATTACTAGAAATTCTCAAGTATTGTTAAAAATTCGTGTTATGATACGTAAGTAATTGAGTTATGTGAAGCACAAACTAGGATTAGGGTTAATGTGCATGTTCTTTGAGAAATTTTAGATAATTGATAAATGTTACAGATGATTTCTCATATGTGAAAGAATTACTCTTATCAGTGCAATAAGATTTTAAATTGTATGAATTTAGTATGTATGTGCCAAATTGATATGGGTTTGGATTATTTATGAATTTTTAATCTGTCTGCATGCATGATATAATGATTACTGAGTATTTACAATGAATTGGAGTATACAGCTCTATTTGTTCTGGAATGATATCGTATTGTGATTTGAACTGCAATCAAATAGATGATGTACCATAGAGATACCAAAGTTAAGAACAAGTAAGGGAGAGAAGAAATGTAGTAAGAATTTCTCCTAGAATAATAAAATAATAGATTTAAGGGCTCTGACACCGTAGAACCCCTTTGTGAGGTCTGCGCCTTAGGGGTGAAACGACCTAATTCTGACAGTGTCCAGTATACGGAGGTCGGATCTCGTGTCCAACACTAACCAGAGACATGATCCTGGTGGCACGAGAGTACAGTTTGTAGTATCCAATATCAACCAGAGACATGATCCTGGTGGTACTAGAATATAGAAAAGTCATGTAGTGTCCAACATCAACTAGAGACAGGATCCTGGTGGCACTATAGAGTAATAAACGGCTTGATTCTCTGCCTGTGTACTCAGCTAGAGGAGGAGTCCAGTTTACGGCACCATAGGATGTCGAGGCTAAAGAGCCTGAGTTCCTGCAGCAGACCAGGATAGCAGTCAGACTTAGCTATCCCGGGGTGTCGGCTAAGTCTTGTACGGTGGGATCGTAGTTTGCTACGAGTCTTCATATGTAGAGTATACTGCATATGATCAGGGCATAAGATAAAATATGTTCATATAGGTTCAGAGAGTTTTTATAAGTTAAAGAGTTAAGAAAGATATGAGTTAGCTTCACAACAGTTGTTCTTTAAGTGAAATTTTAGTATTTTCTGTTAATTAATTGTATTTATAGCTTTGCATCAATTATTATCATAATGAAATGTTGACATCTTCTGTTGTTTAAATTAAATTGCTTAGACCTGTTCAGTGTAGTATTTCTTGTATATTATTCTAAATGATAAACACAAATGAGTTTTTCTGTGATGGTTGGGTGAAATTCTATTCACTGAGCCAGTAGCTCACACAACCTACTGAAATATTTTTTAAACTCTATTCACTGAGCCAGTAGCTCACCAACCTACTGAAATATTTTTCAGGTCAACGTCAGCACGAGGAGGTTGAATGATCGTATCACCCGAGTACATAGAAGGTAGTTAGTAGTTAGTTAGAGGTCTCTTAGTCCTTTCTCCTCGGTCCATGGGCATGTGGTGGGTTAGAGAGAGAATGTGGTAAAATATGTAGTTACTTTTCATTTATCTCTCTGTTTTATAGTCTGTATGAGAAATGTAATATGCCATGTCAACTTGTTTTTATTCTTAGTAAGGTTAATGGAAAGTTGCTTCCGCAGTTTTATTTTAATTCGATGCTATTCAAATGTTATGGTTTTTATTTAAATTAATCTAAGTGATCAAGAAAAGAAAAAGTTAAGAGTGGTTTAATGAGGGCGATTCCCCGGCCTTCGGGGTCTGATGGCACGGAGGTTGAGGCGTCACAACAGCTTTAAACCACTCTTAACTTTTTCTTTTCTTGATCACTTAGATTAATTTAAATAAAAACCATAAAACTTGAATAGCATCGAATTAAAATAAAACTGCGGAAGCAACTTTCCATTAACCTTACTAAGAATAAAAACAAGTTGACATGACATATTACATTTCTCATGCAGACTATAAAACACAGAGATAATTGAAAACTAACTACATATTTTACCACATTCTCTCTCTAACCCATCACATGCCCAAGGATCGAGGGGAAAGGACTAAGAGACCTCTAACTAACTACTAAATACCTTCTATGTACTCGAGTGATACGATCCTTTAGCCTCCTCGTGCTGACGTTGACCTGAAAAATGTTTCAGTAGGTTGGTGAGCTATTGGCTCAGTGAATAGAATTTCACCCAACCATCACAGAAAAACTCATTTGTGTTTATCATTTAGAATAATATACAAGAAATACTACACTGAACAGGTCTAAGCAATTTAATTTAAACAACAAAAGATGTCAACATTTCATTATGATAATAATTGATGCAAAGTTGTAAATACAATTAATTAACAGAAAATACTAAAATTCCACTTAAAGAACAACTGCTGTGAAGCTAACTCATATCTTTTTTGACTCTTTAACTTATAAAAACTTTGTGAACCTATATGAACATATTTTATCTTATGCCCTGATCATATGCAGTGTACTCTACATATGAAGACTCGTAGTGAACTACGATCCCACCGTACAAGACTTAGCCGACACTCCGGGATAGCTAAGTCTGACTGTTGTCTTGATCTGCTGCAGGAACTCAGGTTCTCTAGCCTCGGCATCCTATGGTGCCGTAAACTGAACTCCTCCTCTAGCTGAGTACACAGGCGGAGAGTCAAGCCGTTTATTACTCTAGTGCCACCAGGATCCTGTCTCTAGTTGATATTGGACACTACATGGCTTTTCTATATTCTAGTGCCACCAGGATCATGTCTCTGGTTGATGTTGGACACTACAAACTATACTCTCGTGCCACCAGGATCCTGTCTCTGGTTAGTGTTGGATACGAGATCCGACCCCCGTATACTGGACACTGTCAGGGTTAGGTCGTTTCACCCCTAAGGCGCATACCTCACAAAGGGGTTCTACGGTGTCAGGGCCCTTAAATCTATTATTTTATTATTCTATGAGAAATTCTTACTACATTTCTTCTCTCCCTTACTTGTTCTTAACTTTGGTATCTCTATGGTACCTCATCTATTTGATTGCAGTTCAAATCACAATATGATATCATTCCAGAATAGATAGAGCAGTATACTCCAATTCATTGTAAATACTCAGTAATCATTATATCATGCATGCAGACAAATTAAAAATTCATAAATAATCCAAACCCATATCAATTTGGCACATACATACTAAATTCATGTAATTTAACATCTTATTGCACTGATAAGAGTAATTACTTCACATATGAGAAATCATCTGCAACATTTATCAATTATCTAAAATTTCTCGAAGAACGTGCACATTAACCCTAATCCTGGTTTGTGCTTCACATAACTCAATTAAGAGTTACTTAAGTATCATAACACGAATTTTTAACAATACTTGAGAATTTCTAGTAATGTTTCAGAGAAATGTGTTAATTCATGTAAATGTTAATTCACACACATTAACATAAAAGGAAACATGCAACTAGGGTTTCATTGCATATTTTTATGTTATTGTACTTTTTTTGAAATCGTGCATCTGATAATTTACAAAAATTTGTATTGCCTGAGCTTATACCCAAACCGTACCATTATCGATCGTGTATTACTAATTTCAACATTCACACTGAGCAATTTAGGTTCCGATGAACCATGTAAATTCACTGGTCCAATCCACACTGATCTGATGCTAAACTAGATCATATTAAAGTGTAAAGAAGTGATTTATGCAATAAAAAGTCAGACGACGCCAAATACTGCCCCAACGCCAGCTTTTGTTATCGGCGAAAGACGTGCAATTAACCAAAAATTTCCAAACACCAAAGTTAAATCATGATAGGTGAGTGATGTCCGGATTGGTCTGGAATTGCGTCTAGAGACTAATTGCTTCTAGAGACTAGTTTCCGAGAAAATTTTGGTTGTCTTCTACCTTGGACTTTTCCGGTTCACGAACCTGCTGCAACAGCAGCTTCACGCACAACACAGCCGTAAACCTTGGCTAGGTGTTGCTGCAGGGCTAAATTGGCGGCGGGTTCTTGTTTAGACCTCTTAGCCGAAGTCCGTGGCATCGATTCGAAGTGTTGGCCACGCCCAACCAGTCCTTGGCTGCTGGCCGCAGCTCCGTGCTGCGATACAACTGCAGGTATGGTGCCGCCCAGCAGGTTGGCCTCAATTAGGCAAGGAAGAAGAAGGGGAAGGGAGGACGGAGGTGGAGGGAGCTTGGTTTCTTGCTTAATCGCCCTAATATCGCCAAATGTTGTTCCTTTCTGCTGCTCGGTCGAGTACTGCTGTCGGGCGCCACTTTAGGCGGTTTGCATTCTATCAGAATGTTAATCAGGAAGAAGAGATAAGAAAGAAGGTTTATAAAGCAAATAAATGGGAAAAATTGCATATTCGACCCTGGAATTTAAAAAGGTCATAACTATTGACTCGAAGGTCCAAATAACACAATTTCTTTTGCAACTTTTCAAGTGCGAAATCCTATACAACCCCAAGGCATTAAAACATGCTAATTATCTTGTCTCAGCTAATCAAAACTCTAATCGCATTAAAGCACTCAGCTTAGCTTAATTAACTTGATAATGCACTAATCACCACATGAGCACTCAACTTATCTCAATTAACTTAATAATGTTTTTATCATGATACATACTAGTTAACTTTGAAATGAGTCATAACATAGCTTGTCATTTCTTGATCACTAGAACTAATTGTTTCGGGTTAGCCTAGGCTTTGACTCTTGTCCTTGTTTCCTTCAATTGCTTGCTTGTTCACCCTTAGTGTAGTTAATAAAACCAACCTTCAAACCCTTCAACCCTAGACTTCGTAGTAGGAACCTAGTTCTAGTGCCCCCTTTCCTCTCTTAGGTTCGACCCCTAACTTGCCACTTTCCTATGCTATAACATGATCCTGTGAGCTTGCGAGAGAAGTGTGTTACTTTATGTGAACAAGCCTATTAGGTATTTATAAATCCAAAATACATCTATTGTGTGTTCAAGCCTTAACACTCATCTAATCAAGATTCAATTGATTCAGGTGTATACCTTAAGGCGAGGTAAAATGTACCAGCTACTAACCTGACCTTAAACTTATCTATGCTACCATTTGCCTCTTTACTTCTTTCTAAAGACACATTTGAATCCAATTGTTTTACAACTTGGAGGAAGATCAATCAGAATTTAAGTATAATTGTTTGTAATGGATTCTATTTCACTATTAACAAATTCTTTCCAAATACCAACATATATGGATCTCATGGCATCTTCATAGGTCTTATGGTCTTCTTCTACTATGAATGTGTTTCAGAACCAAAGTTCTTTGTTACTTTAGCCATTCCCCCCCCACCAATGTCACTTGGAGGCTCAACAACTTCAAGGTTCAACAATTCTGGTTTAGGTATGTTGGTAGGAGGAGTTGAATCTGGATTGATTCTTGAAGGTTCTAAAGTTTCAACATTTAAAGGACATTCACCAACTTGTTTGGGAACACTAGACTTGAAAAAAGAAAGATGTTTTTTATAGTAAATATCATCTACATGTTTGATTTCTAGTATGTAATTTTTTATAATGTTAGGGATATCTGACATTATCACTAGAAATCTATTTGTATTGATATTTTCAACACATCCTATGAAAACAATATTAACAATATTGGGACCAAGATTTCACTTCTTATATTTAGGGATTTAAACTTTGGCCAAACACGCCCACACACTTTAAGGTACTTTAAAAACATGTTTCCTATCAAACCAAAGTTCATAAGGTATTTTCTATGTGATTGAAAGGGATATGGTTCAAGACATAGTTAGTGATTAAAAGAGATGTCGATCAATGTTCTATTCTTACTTTCAGATACACAATTATATTGCGGATTGTATGGGGTAGTGGTTTCATGAATACGACCATGATCTTCATAGCATTATTTAAGTTCATTAGAATTATGTTCATGTGACATCCCATGATTTGAGGCCTCAGATAAAATGATCTTAAAAGGAATGATTGGACTACCCATATCGCCAAGGTGGACCTCCTTTTAAGGGAGCCCATCACTAAGAACTTTTTGGTTAAGTATGCTCAGCCTAGAGTAGTACTAGGATGAGTGATCAGTTGAGGAATTGAACTCGACTTGAATGTGAGAGAGGAAAAAGCACACAATTAAGGCCAATGGTGGTCTGTGGGACCAGTCGTCATTTCTGAAACTCTACTATAGCCTTCGGCAGTGGGTTCGAGTGTTATAAATGGTACCAGAGCCAAAATCCTCCAGTTGGTGGGTCCCACATGGACATGTGGCATGTCGATCTTGATCTGTGTGGTATTTGCATGTTGGAAAGGGTTGCCAATGGTGATGTAGACACCCTTGTGTTGGTAGTCATGATCATGAACTGGGTGTCCATGGGCCATTCTAGGTTTGCACTAGAATGGGGAAATAGTATGTGGACATATAGTTGAGTCTTGACCGTTACATCAAGTGTCTAAGTGAGGGAGATTGTAACATCTCTAGATTTGAGGCCTCAGATAAAATGATCTTAAAAGGAATGATTGGACTTTCCATATCACCAAAGTGTAACTCTTTTTCAGGGACCCCATCACGAAGAGCTTTGTGGTTAAGCATGCTCATCCCATAGTAGTACTAGGATGGGTGACCAGTCGGGAAGTTGATCTCGACTTGCATGTGAGTGAGGACAAAGAGTGTAGTTAAGGCTAGTGTGGTCTGTGCAGCCAATCATCATTTTTAAAAGTCTACTAGAACCTTGGGCAATGGGCCTAGGAGTTACCATTCAACTCCTCAATATGATCTAATCCTCTTAAAGGTATTCTGAGTTTGGTTCTCTACTTGTAACTTATATATTCTAAGTTTTTCCATTTGTTCGTATTTAAATTTCAACAAGCAATGAAATAGTATTTTTGAAAGATTGTCAATAGACATCACAAAGTATCCCATGCAATAAAAAGTATATATTTAGATCACATATATTGATATGAACAACCTCAAGCAAAGATGTGTTTCTTTCTACAGATGTAAATGGTTTAAAAGGTAATTTAGTTTGAACACATATTTGGCATCTAACATCATTTGAGATAGGAGTCCTAAAAATCAAGTCCATGTGAACCATACATTTCATAGTGTTATTGTTCACATGTCGTAAATGAGAATTCTAAATATCACACAAAGTGGAGGTATAAAAGGTACTCAATCAATTATCATTAATATGACAAGTACCATTACAAGAAGAGACACAGAGCTCAATTAAGCCCCATAGGTGTACCCAACACCTATGTCAGAACCAATTCTAGAAATTATAACTTTCCTTTGACACAAAAGAGTACAAATTAAATGCCATGATTAAGACTTTACTAACTAGGTTTTCTATTAAAACTAGGAGCATTTATAAAATTTTTAGTCTATGAACTTTCCCATATGTGAGCTTCATATGGGCACATGTGTGTAGCCTACAATATGATTCATGTACACATTATCACCAAAGAGATCACATGACTGTTGTCCACCTGATAGGTATAAAAAGTAGTACGATTATAGTTGATGTGAAAAACCACTCGAGAGTCCTCCCACCAATTATCGCTACAAGTAAAGTTAACACAAAGAACAAGAGAATATGTGGTATCTAACCTTTTGGAAGAGGATGCATCACGCCACATAATGATCATGCTCACTTCTACATCTTTAGGAGCCTAGTTAGTTTGCATTCTTTGACCCTTACACTCCCTGTAAAACTTATTAAGATGACTAGAATTGTCGCATGCATAACAAATATGCTGCCCCCCATAATTTGAGTTCTTATTATGAATGGATTGCTTGCCTTTCTTGAAAGATTGCTTGGACTTAGGATCAAACTTTATTTGGTTTCTTCTTAGATTTGACATCATCTATTAGGTCAACGAGGTATTGGCCTTAACATCCTTTTCCTTATGATGCTATTTAGTTTGAAGGGATTTTACTATGGAGGATAAGGTTAACCCATTATGCCTATGGTGAAGAGTCTTGGTAAAGTCCTTTTATGATGGAAGGAGGTTTTCAATTAGGGTTTCCACTTGTACATTCTCATCAAGCTTATAACTAATCGAAATAAATTTTGAGACGAGGTTTCGGTATTCAAGTATTTGAGTTGGAACATGCTTATCATGCACCATATTGTATTCATACCATTTAACAAAAGCATATTTTTCTAGCCCAACATATTGTATTTGAAACTTATCATCTAAAGCTTGTAAAACTCAAGAACAGAAGGTTACTCATAGTAGATGTCATAAAGCTCATTAAAAAGAACGTACAAGATCTTACCATGACAAATATAATTCATTTCTTTTGGTCACTTGGTAGGAGAAGATGGATAAGAAGGATCACTTTAGTTTTCAATTAGGATGTCAAAAGCATTAGGAAATAAGAGATGGTTCACGATCCTCGGGTGGCGTGATAGCAGAAACTAAACCAAATTTTTTGCCTTTTGTTCCCCATGTTGTGCGATAGAAGAAGCTAAACCTGAGATTAGCTATGTGTGCTATGGTCATCGTAGTTTTAGGGTCCATGTTATTTAGATTGTAAGAATTTGACTAACAAAAACAAGTAGTAATTAGAAAGGTAATTTTGTATTCACTAGTATTGGAAATATTTCTATTTCAATTTATAGTTTTAGCAGTTTTGTACTAAAACATGCAAAAAAAAATCTGATAATAAACAAAGAACATAGATTGTTGAATTCTTAAGAGCATGTCGGTGAAGGTGTGTCACAAAGATCATTTTCGTGAAGACAAAATCTGCATTCTCGTACGATACATAACAACAATACATGATTTGATGATCTTGTTAGTCAAATACGCGTGCCATGTATAAAAGAATGCCGATAACCACATATCATACATATATAAACTAATTTATATTTCATTAAGTACGACAATTTCAACTATTATTTACGAACAACTAATCCTTGATCCATTTCATTCTAAAAGTACAGTACGGATCTCATTGCTACTGTTAGCTCAATCGAATCTATAGATGAACAAGTAGTTGTTGTACATGATTTGGGCGAAACACAAAGGTGATGTATTGTACTCACAAGTATTGTACGTCAGTACCTAGAATATGTGTATGATATCTTAAAAAATACGCTCTGAATTGAAACTTATACACAAAAATATTTTCTCTCTCTTCTATTTCTCTCATCCTTTATTGTTTTAATTGTTACAAGTGGGTGGAACGAAGAATTTTTCTAAATCTTGTCCTGTGTTGTCGACATGTCGGGTTTCACGTCTTGACAGATGAGACGAAATAGAAAGTAGAGCAGCAGTAATTAATGGTGGATAAGAAAGGGTTATCATTTCCCCATGCCGCTGCCTCCACACTTGACATACTTCTCTCCATGACCATTTAATGGCAAGCAACTGAAACTGATCCATTCAACGCAAACATGCAATGGACCGAACGGTGGCGCTCCATTACGACGGCTTTAATGCGCGCCTTCCTCTCCTTCCGGCGCACAATCCTAGAATCTGGATCATGAACCTAGCTAAAGCTTCCCGGCCGAGGAGTGGGAGTGGGAAAGACCCTTGGTTTCGGCCTGTGGGCGGGCCGCCGCAGGTCAAGCACACAACAAGCAAAGCAAGGAGGGTTAAATTGGCCTGTTACTGCGGCGCGCGCGGGTAGTCGCATTGATTCCCACATGCATGGTGGCACCCAACACCCATCCATCAGTATACGTATTTAATGTGCGCACTTGGGGAAGCGAAGCCATAAACCAGTACGTATGTTTGGTTATGATGTATTTGTTACGGCATCTGATTCGTTCGATATGGTCGGTTCCCATCGAGCTCTGTATAGGGTAGGGTTTTCTCCGCGTCTGTTATTCGTCCTTGCATCTCATTTATTTCAAGAACGAATCAAGAGGCTGTGTAGTAAGGCTGCAGAGGACTAGAATCTTCCTCTGGTTTTCAGCTGGTCGTATATAAAGTTGCCGTTCTTCTGCTAGAGAGCTACAATAACATCTCTCCCTCTTTCTCTCTCTCTCTCTCTATGCTTTGTTGCTCTGTCTCTGGAGCGAGTCCGTCGGGTACGATCGCACCGAGCAGATCGTATATCTTCCCAACGATACCAATCAATTCTCCCCGGCAGGGACAGGGCTAGACCGTGGCGTTGTCAACCGTCCCACTCCGAAGCAGTCAGCAGCAGTGTGGCACTGTAACCTCAGTAATTCTACACAGTTTACTTCAGAGGCCAACTTTCTAGCTACTCTTTCCTCCCTACCCTCCAACTCCTCATCCCAAGTCCAGTAGTTTCTCTTGCAACCCGTCACTGTTCAGATCAAACATTGATCATCATCCACCCCTCATGGACGGCAGTCACGGCACCAGCGGCAACTCATCCTCCCGTTCCTGGAGCGGACGTGACTCCGCATCCGCAGCCACCGCAGCCGCGGTCGTAGCCGAGATGGAAGCCACAACGGACCAACTCTCCACCACATCCCACCTAACAATGAGCCCACTCAGCACCACCCTCTGGCGCGACCACCTCCCAGTCTCCACCCCGGAACTCCTCGGCGACGTTTCCGCACACCTAACCTGGCGCGACCTCACCGTAACCGTAACCCTCCCGTCATCCGACACCCAGCGCGTCCTCCAAAACCTCACGGGCTACGCCGAACCCGGCACACTCACAGCCCTCATGGGTCCTTCCGGGTCCGGCAAATCCACCTTACTCGACGCCCTCTCCGGGAGACTCGCCACCAACGCGTTCTTGTCCGGTGACATACTGTTAAATGGAAGGAAGACCAAGATGTCGTTTGGGACGGCGGCGTATGTGACCCAGGACGATCACTTGATTGGAACGTTGACTGTGAGAGAGACCGTCACGTACTCGGCGAATCTAAGGTTGCCCGATGGGATGGGGAAGGAGGAGAAGAGGGGGATTGTGGAAGGGACGATTATTGAGATGGGGTTGCAGGATTGTGCGGATACGGTGATTGGGAACTGGCATCTGAGAGGGATTAGTGGTGGGGAGAAGAGGAGGGTTAGTATTGCTGTCGAGATATTGATGCGGCCGAGGCTCATGTTCTTGGATGAACCCACAAGTGGGCTGGATAGGTAAGTAACTAACTAACGGGTGTTGTTTATATATGCGTTTGTTGTCTTAGACTACTACTGTTTGTGATCGTAACTTTTTCTAAAGTTGACGTCTTCACACATCATGCAGCGCCTCTGCTTTCTTCGTGACCCAGACTCTCCGCGGCCTGTCTCGGGACGGCCGGACCGTGATCGCGTCCATCCACCAGCCCAGCAGCGAGGTGTTCGAGCTATTCGACCGCCTGTTCTTGCTTTCCGGAGGGAAGACCGTCTATTTCGGCCAGGCAGCCGAGGCGTACCAGTTCTTCGCACAGGCTGGGTTCCCTTGCCCGTCGCTCCGGAACCCGTCCGACCACTTCCTCCGATGCATCAACTCTGACTTCGACAAGGTTAAGGCAACACTCAAGGGATCCATGAAGCTCAGGGTAAGGCAAAACGCACAGATAGATGCTCTTTTGGTATTCATTTTTATCATGTTTTTTTGCTCTTCTTCCTAACCGGCTAGCTCCTCTTTAATATTACGTGCAGTTCGAGAGGCCTGACGATCCCTTGGAGAAGGTCACCACAGTGGAGGCCATCCGGGCACTCGTGTCCTACTACAACTCATCGCAGTACAGCTACTCCGTCAGGGAGAAAGTAGACCAGATCTCCAAAGTTGTAAGTGCACTTCCCGCGGATTCACCACACATCACATGATGCAGCCGCCCCCCTGACACAACCAATTTTCGGTACTTCTCGATGATATATAGGATTCTTATTTGTTTCCATCACTCCTGTACGAATGCAGAGAGGGACTGTTCTCGATTCCGGCGGCAGCCGTGCCGGTTTCCCCATGCAGACATTCACACTCACCAAGCGCTCCTTCGTCAACATGTCGAGGGACTTTGGATACTACTGGGTCAGACTCCTCATCTACGTCATCGTCACAATCTGCATAGGATCCATATACCTCAACGTAGGAACAGGATACAACTCCATCCTGGTATGCCGCAATCAATCCAGCCCCTTTTCAATATATCAACCAACTTCTCCGCAACTTTAATTCTTATAATTTAATTATTGATGATACATACTAGCTAGCTGTACATACGTCAATAACGACAGTGCGTAAATGTTTTCTGACCTTACGGTATACAAACTAATTGACAGCTACAAATAGATAATAGATATGGAAAGCAACAAAAACACAAAATTTGACTCTTGAAAACTTTCGAATTTACAAAATCTTTCTTGTCTTTCTCCCATAACTACTACTACAAGTAAGAGTTGACTATTCTGGAGCTACCAACTTTTAATTTTTTGCCCACTGCAATTAATAGAAAGAGAAACAACAAAGTAAAAGTTGACTCTTGAAAGCCATTCAAGCTTACAGCTCATTAAGCTCTCACCAACTATAGTTATTAATTAGTGAGACAAATAGAAAAGTAAACGTTGACTGTTTTGGTGCTTTCAAGTTTCCGAACAAATTGGTTCTTGCTTACTACTACAACTTTTTAAGCGAAACTAAAAGTAAAAGTGAGGAAACAAAAACTTTTCCAACTTATCCTTGTTAACCGAACCGCATTTAAAGCAAGATAAATACCTTCTCCAACTCTTTTTCCTGAATAATCTTAAGTCGTAGGGAGACAGTGCATGTGTCCATCTCGTATCTCCAGCCAGCATTGAAGAGGATAGCTGGGGCAGTTGAATATATCTGACGGAGGTGGCGTCTCAATCGGTCAACCTCAAGCGCATGTACAAGCTTTATTATCTTCTTCGAACTCTTTACTGTGGAGAAGCGCACAGTATCATGCAACATTACTCATCCTACCATGCACATGCAGTTGGGTTGCTAAATTAAGCGGAATTTACTGTCTTGCTAAATTATTATAAACAGATGATGATAATATAAGACCGGGCCTAAGTTTCGATTGAAGCCTACTCCTTTGGTAACAGGACTTGGGTTGGGTTGAGCTGTTTGCTTGTTAGATGAGCAATTCCATGCACTTCAGGTACTATCCTTCTGGGCATGAACATCGTAGACATTGTGTGTGTGTGTGCCGTGAGACAGAGAGAGGGGGGGGATTATAAGCAATTTTCCATGCAAATATGATGTCATTAGCACCAACCAATATTTGGTGCCATTTAACATTGCGCAATGAAATGGTATTGTTTTAATCTATACATATATCTTAATTATATATTATCTAATTTACACAATATGATTTGAACATAATCTTATAATCAGTTAATATATTCAGAATTTCTTATTAGGGATGCACCATTTTTTTTTCTGACAATTTGTTGGAGCAAATCTAATTCATGGATGATATTTTTTAAGAACAATTATTGCACGGAAATTACTTAACAAGAACAAGACTATTAAATTCAAATACGGTAACATCCATCAGCAATAAATCCGAAACTTGCACTGACCTAACACTTGTATTGAAACAAGTATGATACTAATAAGTGATAAGTTTAAATTAAAATACCCAATATTATGGATATATTACATGAATTTAATAATCCACACACACACAAATGCATGCACACGCGCGCACACAAGTGGATATTCCAATAATTTGAATGTCTATTTTAGCTGGGACATGCAACCCATTCAGGGACCTTACTGAAGCACGTTCTTTTTCACATTTAACCAGAAATAAATGGCTCATATGTTATTTGTTACTTGAAGCCCCTTTACTTTTGTTGAAAAAGAAAGTGACTCTTCTCACCACTTACAGGCAAGAGGAGCCTGCGCCTCATTCGTCTTCGGGTTCGTCACCTTCATGTCAATCGGTGGCTTCCCTTCCTTTGTGGAGGATATGAAGGTGTTTCAAAGAGAGCGGCTCAATGGACATTACGGGGTGGCTGCGTTCGTCATAAGCAATACCCTCTCGGCTATCCCCTTCCTGGTCCTGATCACCTTTCTCTCGGGGACCATATGCTACTTCATGGTGCAGCTCCATCCTGGGTTCACCCACTACCTCTTCTTCGTCCTCTGCCTCCTTGCCAGCGTTGCTGTTGTGGAGAGCTTGATGATGGTGGTTGCCAGCGTTGTGCCAAACTTCCTCATGGGGATCATCACGGGAGCTGGGATTCAGGTAAGCAGAGTACTCGATTTAGCAATTCTGATTGGGATAATATATCAGGTTGATATAGCTTGTCCATTCATGACTAGCTAGTAGTATCATGATTACCCAAGAAAGAAAAATTCATGGCTGGCATATAAGTCGTTATATTCGTTTAATTATATATGATAATGATGTAGTTATGGTTGATAATTTATTAACCAGCTATTGCGTGTACTCTGTTCCAGGGGATTTTCATGCTGGTATCAGGTTTCTTTAGGCTGCCAAATGACATTCCCAAGCCTTTCTGGCGGTATCCGATGTCCTACATTAGCTTCCATTTCTGGTCACTACAGGTGAAACAAAATCAAATTTTATAAATTAAGATAAAAATTTGAAACACGCACTAGCAAGTCGTCTACTATCGATTACTGACATCAAATTATGAATACGACAACAGGGCCAGTACCAGAATGACTTGAGGGGCCTGATGTTCGACAACCAGTCGCCTGAGCTGCCCAAGATCCCCGGGGAGTATGTTCTCCAGTACGTGTTCCAGATCAACATCCGACGGTCCAAGTGGGTGAACCTGGCGGTTCTCTTCTCCATGGTTGTCGTCTACCGCATCATCTTCTTCTGCTTCATCAAGATAAATGAGGACGTAACCCCCTGGGTGCGCGGATACATAGCCAGGAGGAGGATGCAGAAGAAGCGCAGTGGCGCCAGAGGTACTGCAGCGGCAACCGCCGGAAGGAGAGTTGACAATGATACCGCCAGCGCTGCCCTCAAAATGGGACGCATCAACCGGTCGCCGTCGCTCAAGGAATACGTTGCGCATTGAGGAAGAAGATGATGATGAAGGGTTTTGTTTTTTGTGTCTTGATTTTACCTCCTCCGTCTATGCTTCTCGTTATGGCATGCGTATATTCGTTGCATTGCATGCAGAGAAGTGAGAGCTAGTGATCTTTATGTTAACTGCTGCCGATGTGGCGACTTCGGAAAGAACATGAGGGACAATGTAGAAATTCTAGTGAACTCCCGGCGGTGTGGAGAAAAGTTGATATATGTCCTCTTCATATGTAATTGATATCGAGGTGATATAGATATCATATCTTACTTTTTATTAACACGGACGAAGTATTTTAGCTGCCACGGCTAGTCATCGATATAAGCACTCACAATGTTTATTTTGTTTTGCGCAAGAATGGAAACCTGCGCCCAAATGGGGCCCAGGTGGTTTTCCTTAATTTCATCAAGAATTGGGTATATCTTGTGTTTGATTGGCGATATCTCTAAGAATCAACGGATTGGAAATGAAATAAGCATAAAAATCAAGGAAGCTCCAATGTGTTACCTATACTAGAATGGCTACGACACACCTAGATAAGGCATGTTGTTGAATTCTTAGAACTTCAACCAGATGAGGCTCTCGGGTTCGAAGAACGAACATTTATTTGATTTGAGGCAATCTAAGTTAACTGTATCATTCTAGCTGCTTATCTTGAAAACCATTGCAATCATATAGGATTTTCTCAAAACACTTTTCTAGGCATATATATATATATATATATATATATATATATATATATATATATATATTACATAGTACTGATTGACCTCCCTCCACCGAGAGAAAGTATTTGATGACTTGAAAAATTAGGGTAATCTCATTATTACAAATGGTTGTGCGTGTGTCTTTAGAGCCCATCAGATTTGATGTTCCTGGAATTTCACGGAGCAAGATGCCCCGCATGGCATCTAATGCCACGTGGCTGTCATTATTAGCCGTGACCTTTTGATTGTAACTACTACAAAAGATGTACGTAGATTAGAATAGAAGCAGCGTGCTCCAGTTTAAATTAGGAACAGCAAATCTGCGCTCGTCTTTAGAGGGCCCTTAGACGTCCACCCAAAAGGCTCCCTTGAGAAGAATAAATCCCAACGCATTAACCATACACCGCCAAGGGATGTATGAGAGTCCTTGATGGATAACGTGAAACGTCATCTTGGAAGACATGGCTGGTATTAGTAATTAGTTACTAAAGAGATTCGTTAAGTTGCTCAAATAATTTAAAATCAATTTATGATATTGTAAGTAACTTTTGATCGTATTCTGTTTGTCTTTTGGAATATTGACGTTTTGGTTTGTATATGTATCGTTGACTCTATTTGGTTTTGTAACGTCTGAGTGCAACCAACGTGGAGGTTCTTCATTGAGTTTTTTCTTTTTCTTTTTTTCATTGTGATTTGAACCCTAGACAGATAAAAACACAAACACGATTTACATTTTTATGTGTTTTTCAGTTTTGATTGTGTATCTTCTTATCATTAATGTAAACAAAGGTTAGACCTCCCCTAAATGATTCATCAGAGTTTACCAAGATCACCCTTCATTTAAATGATACACAAAGGTGTGATATAATGAGAATCTTGAAGACAACAGACACAATGGAAGCAGCAAAAAACTTTCCATAAATCCTATAAGAAGTCATCGTCAACAACAATATATTGAGAAAGAAGGATGTGAGACGTGCCTCATCGTGGATTAGATTAAGCTTTATTGCTCACAATAAATACGGGACAAGTAGAGATATCGACATTCTCCTCCTAAAGCAGTCATGAAAGTGAACGTGTCTCTGTATTATTCACACAGATGACACCAACTCTGCGTTGCACTACAAAAACCAACAAAGAAGGTCAACCTTTCTGTTAGCAATGTAGTAGTGTTGCATTATGTCTCATCTCTCTTCTTGTGGGAAATGATGGCTAGAGTTCATGTGTTAAACGGTGTAATCAAAGCCATGTTTGTCATACCCCTTTTTATAGAAGAAGCAAAGAAGTAGGGTTTCTAGTAAACCTTGGAAAATTAAAAGGCAGTGACTTCTTTTGAGCCATACGCTCATGGATAGCCAATTGTTGAGCCATACGCTCATGGATAGCCAATTGAGTGATTGACCAGTCTAGTCGGATGACTAGGATGTAATAGAACTTTTCAGAATAAGCCAAACAACTTACAGATCCAGTACATTCGGCTGGATGGATGTCCAATCAGCCGATTGGTTGATTTCAGCTCTCTCAATGAACTAGACTTTCCAATCAATCGATCAATCTATCCATTTGAGCGATTGGACTTTCCATCCGATCAGATGGGCTTCAAGTCAGTCTATCAATGATCTAATTGATTGCCTAAACCTTTTAGTAACCAAACAATCATGAATCCATGATTATACTCATTTTTCTTTTATTTCGTATGTGTGTTACCCTATAGGATCCAAATTGTGTTGGTAGTGATGTATATAATCACATTGGTAATGATGTATATAATCACATTTTAATTTCATGGACAATGATTAATGTTTACCAAGACTTCATTGCCAACTAAGTAATTGTAGAATTTGAAGAACAACCTTAGCCTACAACTATGATTATTGTTAATGTGGTTGTATAATCCCTTTATCTCTAATATCTGGATTGAATTTGATGCATGGAAACACCATTTTCTTAATGTTCAATTTGTTTTCCTTGATCTCGACTGGACTATTTGAGATGCATATAATCCCAATATCATATATTGACTCACATGAGATGTATTTTATATTCTCACTCATCAATTGGGTGGGATATCACTCTAATAGGGGGGACAAATTCCATCTAAATCACTCACAATAATCTACATTTGTCATGGTGCACCCAAGCACTACCTGTATGAAAATCCTTATTCAAAGTCATGTTGAGTAGTTTTAAAGTACGATGAACAACATGTGGCCATTATAGTGACTTTGGCTCTAAGGACCACAATCACCATTATCTAATTGAGACATGATTCTGAATGCCATTTATGGATTCCATATATAATACTCAAGTCAGATCTGCCAAATACATTTTCTAATAACAACTACGTATGTGTTTGTCTTATTATCAAATATCATGACCAATGAGACGTTGTCATTAGTCAACACACATACTTCTCTTAATTAATTATTCTTGTCCCAATTTTCACAATAATATATGACTAGAGACCTAGACAAGAATGAATACTCCTAGCATACACATAATCTCATATTCAATTCCTCAGCCGAAAATAACACGTCATTGAGTCACACATTCTTAGGATGTAATTGTATTTATTCATACGATGTTTCTCAATTATCCCTTTTTTTACAAAAAAAGGGTAAAAATGTCTTGAACCTAGATCTGATAGAGCCTATATCTCTATAGATGTCACCTTTCATGAGATGAAGAGTTCTTTTCATCATCCCGATTCCCCATAAATCATAGTGATACTATGGTCTTGTTGTCGGATCTATTCATCCCATCAACCCCACCACCATCTCCACCACCAACAACACCTAATCAACGCATGGATGATGAGTCACTAGATACATCTACATCATTGTTGTTAGTTCTCAACCAACCCAATCTACCAGTGGTACTACACAAAGGTATACGCTCTTGCACTATCAAGAATCATGTTTCCAATAATTGTTGACTAACATGACTTTCTTCTTTTGACTCGTCTTTTACTACTTCCCTGGACACAACATATGTACCTAAAAGTCCAACAAAGACTCTGCATCATCCTAGATGGAAAGTTGCCATGATGGAAGAAATATAGACTCTCTACAACAACAAGACATGGAATCTTATCACCCCACTAACAGGAAAAAAAAAATTACAGGTTGTCGGTGGGTTTTCTCTATAAAGCATAAATCAGACTCAATTGAATGACTCAAGCTGTGACTGGTCGTCAAAGGATTCACTCAAACCTTTGGTGTGGATTACTTTGAGACATTCTCCCCACTGATATGGATGGCCTCTGTTTGCATCCTTATCTCTCTTACCTCTCACCTTGACTGGCCTCTTTTTTAGCTTGCATCAAGAATGTATTTCTACATGGAGATCTCCTAGAGGAAGTATACGTGCAGCAACCACCTAGGTTTGTTGTTGAAGGGGAATCTTCTCACAAGTCTGTCATCTTTGACGATCTCTCTACAACCTCAAGCAGTCTCCACGGGACTAGTTCAACAAGTTAAGTGATCTCCTTACACATATTAACTTTAGGAGATTAGTCACAAACCATTCCTTGTTCTTCTCCAAGTCCTCCAAAGGCCACGTTCTTGTTGTTGTGTATGTTGATGACATAATCATCACCAAAGATGGTATGATGGGAATATCCCAGCTCAAGAAGTCTTTGTAGACATATTTCTACACAAAGGACTTGGGTACCCTACGTTACTTCCTGGGGAACAAAGTCTTCCACTCAACCTCAAGGATCATCTTGTCACAACGACACAATGTCTTGGACCTGCTTCAAGAGGCCAACATGGCAGAAACCAAATCGATCTCTACTCCAATGGACTGTCATACAAAACATATGCATGAAGGACAACTCTTTTCTGATCTAGAGAAATATTGTCGTATAGTCATGAAGTTGACTTAATTGACTATTACTCGACCAAATATTACCTATGTTGTTGGGGTAGTCAACCAAGACATGAGTACACCACTCCAGGCCCACTAGTCCTATGTTCAACTCATTTTTCGCTATCTTAAGAGTGGTCAAAGAGGAGGATTTCTCTACAAATGTCCTAAGTCTAAGATAATCTCCATCTCTGGAAATGTAGATGTGGATTGGGCTGGTGATTTTAGATATTGTCAGTCCATTTCTGGCTAATGTTTCATGATTGGCGCTCACCCAATGTAAAGAGTTGGAATAACCAACCCTCTACTAAATATGATAATCAAAACTCATTAGAAAGCAGTAAAATGAAAATTTCTGACTAAATCAATTTCATAAAAGATTATACAAAAAACATCAACAATCTCCCTTTTAGGGTTACATCAACCTACATAAACTAGGATCTAGATAGAGGGAAGTCTAACTACCATAATCTTGTCTCCAAGCAACAACTCCATCAACTAAGTCCATGTCAAAGCTAAGATCTTCAAGTCTTATCCATCAACTTGCTCATCACCTGGGTGGTTGGGAAGGCACCCAGCAAAAGGGAAAGGAAAAATAAGTATGTATCACAAAACTATTCTAGGATAACATGATAAGAAAAATATGTAAACATAGGGTAGCGTTCATCATAAGATGAAGATAACAAGAGAATGAGGCCATATATCAAAAGGAACTTTCAATAGATGCTTGCCATAAACAAAGTATAATAAAAGAATTGCATGCATGATTAATATTGACTACCTAAACTAAGTAGGGTTGAGGCACCTACCGGACCTTAAACCAAAGGGTGAGGGGAGAGTAACACATTCCCAGTCACCTACACATATTTCATGTGGGGGGGGGGATAAAACGTTCCCCAGGGGAGAAATAGCATGTTCCCCAACTATGGGTGGTTGTACATAAGTACCACTACTATAGCTAGTTAGTCTAATAAAATCATCATCCTAGAATCAATGGCAAGTAATAGAATCAATCAAATTGAACATGGCAGAGGGTACCAAGACCCAAGAATAATATTTCAAAACTGATTATGAGGTAAATATAGTAAAAGAATCAAGAGCATAGGATGCAGGGTTCAAATAAAACCTCATCAAAGGAAATTAGGTCAAGGCACAAATATTTCCAACTTAGGTGTAAGAGGCACATACCTTATTCTTTAGAGTCCTAGAAACCACTTTTCAGAACCTTTAAATGAGATCAGAGTCTACTTGCCCTAATATGATAACCATGATCATGCATTAATATTATATTCATTCATTAAAGCTTCAAAACCCCAAAACTATCAACTTTTCCTATAAATGATCGAACTAGACTCTGAAACCATCATTGATGTCTTAGTTAGGTTCTTCTGATCAAAATAATATATATTTTTATATATTTTCGAGATATAGACTTTCAAGGTATTTTTCATGTTTTTAAGTTAATTAAATCATCCTCAAAAATACTTTTTTGAAAACGTCAGAATCAAACTTTGCAAATATTTTTAATGGATAGAATATATTTTACCGATTCCAAAACATATTTTGTTTCTATTTTTGGACAAACAAGTAAAAAGATATCAATATTGCAATATCAGCTAATGGAACGAGGCCACGTAGGCAAAAACCTTTGAAACAGAGCGGCGAGAGAGGGAAAAAGGAGGTGCATGGCCCACGTGACGTGGTCAAACGCCAAGTCAAAGAAAAAACAAAATGAGGCGAAAGACAGTTATACCCTCGCGTGAAAACAAAGCGAAGAAAAAGGAACTGAGGGCAAAACGGTAAAATGAGATCGGGTTATCCCCTTCCTCTCACCCGCACGCCATGGCTGCTGCCTCAAACAGCTAGCTTGGGGGAAAATTGGGCGAAACCGAGATACTAGACCAAACTTGACGTTTAGAAATGTGAAAGAAAGCTCAGAGCAAGACGAACTCGATGGTACCTTTGATTGCGCTGATGATGGAGAGAGCAGGGAGAGAAGAGCGCTGCAAGGTCAGCGTCTTCAGTAGCTTGCAGTAGGGTCAAACGCGGATAAAAATCCAAATGAGCTAATGTGTCGAGTTGCAAATACGATGGGCGTGCTTGGGGTATAGGTATTTATAGGCAAGGGAGCATGGAATAGGGTTTTGACACCTGAGGTAAGAAGGAAAGTTTCGGCCGACATGGGGACTTCTCTAATATGTGCCAAAACACAAAAACTTTGAGATAATCTTGTGCGGAATTTTAAGAGGAATCCATAGCAACAAAAATCACTCAATTTGGTTAAGAGAAGAGAGAGATATGACCATCCAAAAAATTACAAAAATTCAGAAATCTTCACACGGCCAGAGGTAGGGGATGACTTGGACATTTAATACAACTTTCCAACTTTGTTTTTTTGATGCATTTAATGTATAAAAAATTTTATAATTATTTGAAGGTACAAACAAAGTACAAATAAACTTAAATTTATTTGGTTAACTGATCTTAGGGTGAGGAATCCGAAAATAAAATTAGATTTGCTTTTGAGAAAGCTAGATTAGTCAATTAAGCTAATTACTATTTTCTCTTTCCTCTCTCATTAATGACTAAAAATCCTCCAAAAATTATATAACTTCACTCATAAGTCTTATTAAGTATGTTGGATATGAATTTTCTATTATTTCCATTTTTTGAAGTTGTTTGTTATTTTAAATAATAACTTGAAAGTTTTACACACGTTCTCTCTCATAAATTCACCGTCTCATCAAATATTTTCCAAATTGAGTCAAAATTCATCCAAAGATACATTTTAACATGTAGAACACGAATTTGGTATTATTTTTTTGAAGACTTTTATTATTTTATTTATTCATTTAAATATTATCACTTATTTGTCTTTTTAATTTATTAGAGGCATCTAGAAATTTTCTAAAATGTAAAACTTGGCCTATAAGAAATAATAAATGTGTGGAACACGATTTTGACATTAGATAATTTTTTCCAACATATATTTATTATTTTTTGTCTTTAAAGCATTTTCTCTCTCCTGAATAAAATAAAATATTTAACATTGACCAAATTAAATACAAATTCACATATAGACTAATTTTGATATGTAGATTAGGAATTTAGAGTTATTTTTCCATTTAAGGATGTTAGATATTTTATTTCACGTTATTGGCTTATCCCGTGTTTTCTTTTAATAAGGACTTTGATGTATGCATTTATCTTCCAAATTAGGTGATACTTGACCCTTAAGTTTCTTTTAGGTCAAGAAAATGAGATTGTTACCCAAATTATCTTTTTGGGTTCCTAATTAGGATTTTTGGAATAATATATTCCACATTATCTTCTTTTATCCATTTTATCCCATATTATCCTCAATTATTGCATTTATCATCTCTTTTATATATATTTCGAGATTTTCTTTCTTTTTCATATTCTAAAAAGTCCTAAAAAGTTATAGCATGAATTTATTTATTCTTTTTATCACTTAAGTAGACATTTTATATATTAAACCCATTATTAAGCTTTCACTGAGGTATTTGTGCATAAATCTAAATATTAGAATAAAAGGTGAACAAATGTTCATTAAACCATCATATTCTCCACAAATTAAACTGAAAGGACAAAGAAGATATAAATGAAAGGAAAAGATGGGAAAGAGGGTCAAAAGACAAAATGTTCAAGATTCGGTATGTTACATCACTCTACCCCTTAAAGAAGATTTCATCCCCGAAATCACTAGCAATTAGGGAAGGGTGAGTGTGCAACCTCTCATCACTAAACATCAGGTTGTTCCTCCAACCATAAAACTTCCACCAAAACTTATACATCAACTATTTAACTTGAGAATTCAAAAACTTCACAAGCATCTTCTCCTAGATCAGGTTCTCAAAGACCACCTAGGGTTCCACTATTAAGATTATTTTTATGAGATTTAACATTATTATCATTTTTGGCTCATTTAGCATTATATCTATTAGGATATCACATTATCATTATTATATTAATTACGTCATGGCATATACACTTTATTGCCAAAAGGGTCATATTGAAGCACATGTCGAGGGACTTTGGATACTACTGGGTCAGACTCCTCGTCTACGTCGTCGTCACAATCTGCATAGGATCCATATACCTCAACGTAGGAACAGGATACAACTCCATCCTGGTACGCCGCAATCAATGCAGCCCCTTTTCAATATATCAACCAACTTCTCCGCAACTTCAATTAACAGTTGATGATACATACTAGCTGTACATACGTCAATAACAACAGTACGTACATGTTTTCTGACCTTACGGTATACAACTGACAATTTTGAAAATAGCAAACAGATATGGAAACCAAGAAAAATTTGACTCTTGAAGACTTTCGAATTCATCCGTTCTACCATATATAACTACTACAAGTAAGTTGAATAGCATGTTAAGAGTTGACTATATATTCTGGAGCTAACAACTTTTTTAATTTTCTCTTTACCCACTGCAATTATTAGAAAGAGAAGCAACAAACTGAAAAGTTGACTCTTGGAAGCTGTTCAAGCTTTACAGCCGCATTAAGCTCTCACCCACTCTAGTTATTAGTGAGACATATAGAAAAAGTAAACGTTGACTGTTTGCTGCTTTCAAGTTTCCGAAAAATGATACTTGCTCACTACTACAACTTTAAAGGGAAACTATAACTAAAAGTCAGGAAACAAAAACTGTTCCAACTTATCCTTGTTAACTGAACCTCATTAATAAACACCCTTCTTCAACTCTTTTTCCTCTAGGGAAACAGAGCATGTGTCCATTTCGTATCTCCAGGCTGTCAAAACGCGGCCTAACTACCCAGCATTCAAGAGGATTGCTGGGGGAGTTGAATCTGACGGAGGTGGCGTCGGAATCGGTCAACCTCGACCACTGTACCAGCCTTATCTTCCTGGAACTCTTTGCTGTGCATGCATCGCCCATCTTTTACAGGGCGCAACTGGGTTGCTAGACTAAAGAGGATTTTCATTCATACAAGGATCTAGTTTTCACAATCACAACCTCCAACAGCAATCTTTAAAAGTGCCCAACCTGTGATTTAGCAACAAAAAAAAAAAACTACTAACCACTGTCAGTGACCATATACACTTACTACACAATCAGTCAATGCCTTAATTTAGACATGGTATTAGTATCTAAATTACACAATACGGTGAACATCTTGGCCAAAATTATTTTATTTTTAATCTTATAATCAGTTAATATATTCAGAATATCTAACTAGGGATGCAGCATCTGCTTTCTGACCAACAAATCTAATTATTGATACAACATATTCATGGATGATAATTTTTTATAGTATGCAGTTATTTCATGGAAATCACTTAACAAGAACAAGACTACTAAGTTTAAACACGGCAACATCCATCAATAATAATTTTGAAATTTGCACTGAACTAACTCTTCTATTTAAGTAAGTATGATACTACTGAATAGTAAGGAGGATAGGATACTTCATTTGGATCTGCATGGGCCGAAGTCCACCCCCTCTCCAAACAGGTGCCAGAGCCCGGATGACCCAAGAGGTTGGTAAATACAGCTGACTCGAGCGGATTCGAACCAGCGACCCTTCGTGAGGGGCGCACTGGCTTGACCGCCCGGACTACGTTGGCCGGGTGATAGGATACTTCATTGTTTTCACATATTTCGGAACATTTTAGCTACAAGATTTAGATGGAATCGATCTTGAATGCCTATAATATATGAATTCATTAGGAGTGCTTCAAACAAGGCTTTTAGCTATGGCATATATGCAATCCATTCAGGAACCTTAACTGAAAGCACGCTCTTTTTCACATTTAACCAGCCTCATATGTTATTTGTTACTACTTGAAGCCCCTTTACTTTTGCTGAAAAAGAAAGTGACTCTCGTCTCACCACTTACAGGCGAGAGGAGCCTGCGCCTCATTCGTCTTCGGCTTCGTCACCTTCATGTCAATCGGTGGCTTCCCTTCCTTCGTGGAGGACATGAAGGTGTTTCAAAGAGAGCGGCTCAATGGGCACTATGGTGTGGCTGCGTTCGTCATAAGCAATACCCTCTCGGCTATCCCCTTCCTGGTTCTGATCACCTTTCTCTCGGGGACCATATGCTACTTCATGGTGCAGCTCCATCCTGGGTTCACCCACTACCTCTTCTTCGTCCTTTGCCTCGCCAGCGTTGCTGTTGTGGAGAGCTTGATGGTGGTGGTCGCCAGCGTTGTCCCAAACTTCCTCATGGGCATTATCACGGGAGCTGGAATTCAGGTACTTGGTTTAACTATTCTGATTGGGATCAAAAAAGAATATGGCCAATATAGCTGGTTGATTCATGACTATTAACATGATTACCCAAAAAAGAAAGATTCATGGCTGGTATATACATTATATGCATTTTATAGTATTAATGATGTAGTTATGGTTGATAATTTGATAACCGTGCATCTATTGCTTTTGCTCTATTCTAGGGAATTTTCATGCTGGTATCTGGATTCTTTAGGCTGCCAAATGACATTCCCAAGCCTTTCTGGCGGTATCCAATGTCCTACATCAGCTTCCATTTCTGGTCACTACAGGTGAGACAATATCAAATTTGTATAAATTGAGACACGCATTAACTAGCCCTTTACCATCAATTACTGACATCAACGTATGAATATGACAACAGGGTCAGTACCAGAACGACCTGAGGGGCCTGATGTTCGACAATCAGTCCCCTGAGCTGCCCAAGATCCCTGGTGAGTACGTCCTCCAGTACGTGTTCCAGATCAACATCCGGCGGTCCAAGTGGGTGAACCTGGCCGTTTTGTTCTCCATGGTTGTCGTCTACCGCATCATCTTCTTCTGCTTCATCAAGATCAATGAGGACGTAACGCCCTGGGTGCGCGGGCTCCAGCGGCAACCGCCGGAAGGAGAGTTGACAATGATACCGCCAGCGCTGCCCTCAAAATGGGACGCATCAACCGCTCGCCGTCGCTCAAGGACCAAAAAAACATAGTATAGATGACAGTCATGTAAAAAGTTACCCACTTTAGGTGACTTATAATCTGTGTAGGCGTACGTAAAATAGATGACATACATTTTTGTATATTTGAAAGGGTGACATACTTTAGGTGACATGTATGTATGTCATGTGTAGTTTGTGCAACATAGGTGACAGACATTTTATCATACTTGAAAGGGTGACACACTATAGGTGACATACATTTGAATCACCTATGTTCTAATGGGAGTTTACACATGTATATGAGTCAAGTGTAATATACAAGGAGACATAACATTTAGGTGACATGTATGTGTGTCACCAAAGTTATAAATGACATAAATTCATGTCACATAACCTTAGAAATTTTACAGAATTACTATGAGAGGACATTGTCTTGATATGGGCCTTGAATTCTCACAAATGCATTACGGGGGACCTGCTGTTAGAGGAAATTCTCGTGATATGGGTCCCAACCCTCACATATGTATTTTTATGGAATTGTTGTGAGTGGACATTGTCACTATATGGGCAGCAGTTCCTAAGAAATGCATTGAAAGAGACTTTTTATGAGAAGAAATGTGTCATGGCTCCTCCCGGGTGTATTTTTGTTAGAATATATCAACACCTATTGGTCACCGTGCACTGGACGATGATGCGATGTGAGGGCACCGAGCCACTGCATGTGACATGGGCACCGATGGCGATTCTGTTTGGCTCTCACCTACCTCTGATTAATTATTGCACCTACCCCAGTGTCATTGATGGCAGGGGTTCTTTGCTCGTTTTGTTTCCCCACACCATAGTATCCAGATCCGACTTACCATAGTGTCTCCTGAATGTAGACGGAAGGCGACCAGAAAGGTTCGGTGATAACTTCAAGTCTGATTCAACTTATCAACTTTTGTTGGACTTGGCCATACCGGTGGTGGCTTCCCTTTTTTCGGCAACCACGCCCATAGCAGCAAGGGATTAGGGCAAGAATGCGCTCGAAGCATCCCTGGTGCCTGGCCGTCTAGGTCTCAACATGTTGAGGATCGATACGATAGAGTCCAGCATCGATCCCCGGAGGCGGCATCCCATACACGATTCCCTATAGTCGTGTGTTAAGCAGGCTTGGCACTGGTCAACCCAGCAGGAAGGACTGCCTTGCTGGCCGTCATACACGAGAGGGTTCCCTCCATGTCTCAGTTATGCTCTCTTTAATGGTAAAATTCAGTTTTCCCACATCGGCAATGACACAATATGATTGTCTTGCTGCGTCACAAGTGAAAAGTCGTGAGGTTGTTTCTGTGGTCTTTTACCGCGCGGGGCCTACATCCTGCATGGTTGGACCTGCTGTATAAGTTTCATGTCCTTTTAGGAGCCTCCATACATGTCGCGGAAAACCGTTAGCAGCTAACAGTTTTGGTAATCATCTTCGGGTTGTTCATTTATCTTCACTGAGTCGTGTTGATGGAATCCGTAAGGCGTTGGAGTATGCATATGTTTGGGAAGGCTTGGTGTTTGCTCTTTGTTCTTCCAAGCATTGGATGTGTGGTGTATGCCTTGGCATCGTGCCATGGTCTAAAGCATGTCCTCATCAAGCTTCTAATGGCTATGATGTTACTACCACTCTACCTCGATAGCTTGGTGAGACATCACTCGATCTGATAGTTGGTTTGCCTGCTCCCATCAATTCTAGCTTTCTAGATTATGTTCCTTGCACCCTATCAGCTCGTCAGCATATTGAGCCACCGCCTCTTCCTGTTGACCGACTATAGATCGACACAGATCTTCTCCCTTGACAGGTATCCTTTCAAAAAACTTTAAAGTAGGGCAGATAGCGTCTGAGGCAGTAATACAAAAAGTTCATAAACATGGAACAACATGTGAGGCCAATCAACATCATTTTCTACCTTTCGCCTTTGACACCTTTGGGGTGCCTACCGACGATGTAGTTTCTCTTCTTCGACACCTTCAACATATATACATAGGAATCTTATGATGCCTTCATCTACATGTAATGATTTTATTTTTGGGTCCTTGGGTTTTGCCATCCAACAAGGATTGGCAACCCAGTTTGTTGCTTGCACTTTTGTGAGAGCTTTTATGTAATATTTTGAGCAATTATATGAAACATATTAAGTGACATGTTATGAGATGACACCATCATGATATGGGCCCTCACTCCTCATAAATTTATTTTCAGGGGCTTACTGTGAGAGCACACTATCATGATAGTGGTCACATATCCTCCCAAATACAATTACAATGACATGTTGGGAGAGGACATTCTCATGATATGTGATGTGGCTCCTCTCAAATGCATTTTCAAATACCGGATGTGAGAGGATGCCATAATGATATGGGCCATGGTTCCTCCCAAAAACATATTCAGTGACATGTTGTGAGACGACACCATCATGATATGGGCTCTGGCTCCTCAGAAATTTAATTTTAGGGACTTACCTTGAGATCACACTATCATGATATTGGTCACATATCCTCACAAATGCAATTACAATGACATGTTGGGAGAGGACATTGTCATGATATTAGAGGTGGCTCCTCTCAGATGCATTTTCAAAGACTTGATGTGAGAGGATGCCAAATGATATGGGCCCTGATTCCTCCCAAAAACATATTCAGTGACATGTTGTGAGATGGCACCATCATGATATGGGCCCTGGCTCCTCAGAAATTTACTTTTAGGGACTTACCGTGAGAGCACACTATCATGATAGTGGTCACATATCCTCCCAAATGCAATTACAATGACATGTTGGGAGAGGACATTCTCATGATATGTGATGTGGCTCCTCCAAAATGCATTTTTGGGATCTTCCCGTGAGAGGACACCATCATGATATGGGTCATGGCTCCTCAAAAGTTTATTTTTAGGGACTTGCTGTGAGAGCATACAGACATGATATTGGTCATAGATCCTCCCATATACACCTCCATCCACATGCTACGAGAGGACATTCTCATGATATGGGATAAAGGGTCACCCTGGCGAAGTCCACGTGCAGGCTTTGTGATTTTGGTTCGATCCCCGTTTATAGCAAAAGTGTGCTGGCCAGATGTGGTGCAATCTTTGACTTTACTCCTCCACTTCATCCCAAAACCCATCTTCTCCATCACCACATCAAGGAAACTCCACTCCACCATGTCGTATGCTTTGGACATGTCCAACTTCATAGCAAGACTGCCTTTTTTCTTGCCCTTTTCTCTCTTCATAGAATGGAACACTTCATAGGCTATGAGAGCTCAATGTTACGATATAGGTCATAGATCCTCCTAAATGATTTGTTAGAGACTTGATATGCGATGACATTTGTCATGATATGGGCCCAAGTACCTCAAAAATATATTTTCAGAGACTTGTTGTGAGAGGACACTTTCATGACATGGGCAATGACTCATCTCAAAAGAATTTTAGGGACATTTTGTGAGAAGAAAACATCATGATATGAGCCCTAGCCCCTCACAAATTGTGAGAAATGATTCATGGAACCTCCCAAATACATTTTTAAGGACTTGTTGTGAGATAACATTTGTCATGATATGGGCCCTGACACCTCCCAAATTCATTTTTATGGACTTGTTATGAGAGGACGTTGTCATGATATGGGCCTTGACACCTCCCAAATGCATTTTTATAGACTTGTTGTAAGATGACGTTGTCGTGACATGGGACCTAACACCTCCCAAATGCATTTTTAAGGACTTACTATGAGATAACATTGTGATCATATGCTCCATGGCACCTCCCAAATGTATTTTCACGGACATGTTGTGAGAAGACGTTGTGATGATATGGGCCCAAACTTCACCAAAATGCATTTTCATGTACTTATTATGAGAGGACGTTGTCAATATATGGGCCCTGGCTTCTCCTTAATGCATTTGAAGAGACATGTTGTGAAAGGACATTATCATGATCTGGGTCATGGAACCTACCAATTGCATTTTTGGGAGTTGATGTGAGATAACATTTGTCATGATATGGACCCTAACACATCCCAAATGCATTTTTATGGACTTGTTGTGAGAGGACGTTGTCATAATATGGGACCTAACACCTCCCAAATGCATTTTTAAGAACTTACTGTGAGATGAAATTGTGATCATATGCGCCATGGAAGCTCCCAAATATATTTTCAAGGACTTATCGTGAGAGGATATTGTCATGATATGGGCCCAAACTTCACCAAAAATGTGTTTTCAGGGACTTATTATGGTATCCTCCTTAATGCATTTGAAGGGACATGTTGTGAAAGAACACTATCACGATATGGCACCTCCCAAATGCATTTTTAGGGACTTGATGTGAGATAACATTTGTCATGATATGGGCCCTGACACCTCCCAAATGCATTTTGATGGACTTGTTATGAGAGTACGTTGTCATGATATAGGACCTGACACCACACAAATGCATTTTTAAGGACTTACTGTGAGATGACATTGTCATCATATGTCCGATGACAGCTCCCAAATGTATTTTCAAGATCTTAGCATGAGAGGACATTGTCATGATATGGGCCCAAAATTCACATAAATGCATTTTCAGTGACTTATTATGAGAGGAAACTCCCAATATATGGGCCATGTATCCTCCTTAATGTATTTGAAAGGACATGTTGTGAAAGGACACTATCCCAATATTGGTCGTGGCACCTCCCAAATGTATTTTTAGGGACTTGATGTGAGATAAAATTTGTCATGATATGGGCCCTGACACCTCCTAAATGTATTTTCATGGACTTGTTATGAGAGAACATTGTCATGATATAGGACCTGACACCACCCAAATGCATTTTTAAGGACTTAATGTGAGATGACATTGTCATCATATGTGCAATGACACCTCCCAAATGTATTTTCAAGGACTTGGTGTGAGAGGACATTGTAATGATATGGGCCCAAACTTCACCGAAATGCATTTTCAGGGACTTATTATGAGAGGACACTACCCATATATGGGCCATGTGTCCTCCTTAATGCATTTTAAAGGACATGTTGTGAAAGGACACTATCACAATATTGGTCGTGGCACCTCCCAAATGCATTTTTAAGGACTTGATTTGAGATAAAATTTGTCATGATACAATCCCTGATTCCTCCCAAGTGCATTTTTATGGTCTTGTTATGAGAGGATGTTGTCATGATATGGGACCTGATACCACCCAAATGCATTTTAAGGACTTACTGTGATATAACATTGTCATCATATGAGCGATGACACCTCCTAAATGCATTTTTAAGGCCTTACCGTGAGACGAAATTGTCATCATATGAGCGATGACACCTCCCAAATGTATTTTCAAAGACTTGACGTGAGAGGACATTGTCATGATATGGGCCCAAACTTCACCCAAATGTATTTTTAAGGACTTATTATGAGAGGACATTATCAATATATGGGCACTGGCTCCTCCTTAATGTATTTGAAGGGACATGTTGTGAAATGACACTATCATGATATGGATCATGGCACCTCTCAAATGCATTTTTAGGGATTTGATGTGAGATAACATATGTCATGATATGGGCCCTGACACCTTCCAGATGCATTTTCATGGTCTTGTTGTGAGAGGACGTTTTCATGATATGGGACATGACACCACCCAAATGTACTTTTAAGGACTTACTACGAGATGACATTGTCATCATACATGCGATGACACCTCCCAAATATATTTTTTCAAGGACTTGTCATGAGAGGACATTGTAATGATGTGAGATAACATTTGTCATGAAATGGGCCCTGGCACCTCCCGAATGCATTTTCATAGACTTGTTGTGAAAGGACGTTGTCATGATATGGGACCTGACACCTCCCAAATGTATTTTGAAGGACTTACTATGAGATGACATTGTCATCATATGTGCGCTGACACCTCCCAAATGTATTATCAAAGACTTGGTGTGAGAGTACATTGTCATTATATGGGCCCAAACTTCACCCAAATGCATTTTCAGGGACTTATTATGAGAGGACACTATCAATATATGGGCCCTGGCTCAACCTTAATGCACTTGAAGGGATGTGTTGTGAAAGGACACTATCATGATATGGGTCTTGGCACCTCCTAAATGCATTTTTCGGGACTTGATATGAGATAACATTTATCATAATATGGGCCCTGACACCTCCCAGATGCATACAAACCTGAGGATGATGATGTTAATGATGACCAATTGGACATAGCTAGCTTAGATGTCTAGAAGTTTTAGTTCTTAGTCTCTAGATGTTGATCAAATATATCTTTCCAGACTATTTTGTATTAATGACATTTGGGCACATTATCTGAGATGTACTATTTCTTCCAGCATGTTGTTTCCCATGGTTTGTGGTTTAATTTAGAGAACATGGTCTATGTCGTAATCCTAATCTTATGCACCCTAAACTCGTTGCTTTCCCATATCTTATGAGTTCGTGGTATGTTACTCCATATTTTGATTATGACTTAACCATTCCATTCATATGTATCTAATGTAGCTATTTGAGATTTATTTTAGGCATTAGGTACAAGAAAAGGATCAAATTTATCAAGCCCTAGACTGACTTAGTTCAAGTCAAAAGCAATGCAAGTGCACAATTTTGAAAAATGCTTCAAATCACCTTAGAACATTTTTGCAATCATTTGTATTGATGATATGACTTGTAACTAAAATGAGAAAAATTAGGGAAACTTAATTCCATGGTTTGATCACTTTTAAATCATTTTGTAAAATTCATTATAGGCACTTCATCGGTCAAGTTTGAATCTCGACCCATCCTTGATGGATTTTGGAAATGGTTTGGATCGATCGAGTTTGTACACTCACAGAACTCGGCTGACCACTTTCTGACCAAACTCGTTTTTGGTGCTTCAGTCGAGTTACCCATGATAAACTTGACTAATCATTTGAAAATTAGCTTTGTCGGTTAGTGGATCAGTGGACTTATCTTTGTTTAAACTCGACCGAATACACTGTACGAAAAATATAAAAAAAGTGACTCTAACTGTTGGAGAGTTGTTAGAAATGAAAATAGATCCTTTGCAAGTTGTAAAATGGCTATTTTTTATTCTTACTTGATTACACACTGAAAGGAACACCCCCAGCTATAAACAAGACCCCTTCGAGTTCAGTCTAAGGTTGCTCATTCATGCTATCCTTGTTCCTTGCTATAGTTGAGTTTGTAAACCTCCTTTGAGCCCCTTTCTCTCTCTTATTTACAAATAATTTCGTGAGTGTGAGTGAGTTAGGCATTTTGTAAGAGATCCACTTCACTGTTACATTGTAAAGCTCTCCTACTTCCCACTTCGCACTTCCCAACCCCCCTTTCCTCTAAGAGAAAAGGTTGAAGTGATCCTCTCCAAGTAAAGGAAGGGTTGTTCTTCTTCAAGGTTGAAGAAGGAGTGAAGATCTTATCCAAGTCAAGGAGAATGACAAGGCGGAAGATCCAAAGAGATTGGTGGGTAAATACTCAAGGCTAAAGACTTGTTGCATGAAGGAGATGTCCTAGGTGAAGGAATCGAGCTTCTTGTAAGAGTATGTCAGACCTGTTGTGAGCTAGAAGACCATCTCGTGGATAGGTAAGATCTTGGATGTAAGTGGGTCATCTTGTATGTCTTATGATGGAATATAAGTATACTTGGATTGCTAAATCCTAGAGGTTGACCTCTCTAGGTAGTGGACTGACTTATTCCTAGTTTGAAGAAGGAACCACTCTAAATACTTCGTCCAAGTGTATGCTTCATTGTCTCTCATCCTTTCTATGTTTGTTTAGATAGGACTTCAAATTGAGATTTATAATTTGACTTAAATTGAATGTAATTTCTGTGGTAGTCACAATCATCTCTCCTAGTGATGGTGGTGATTGTGGTTCTTAGACCTGAAGTCACTACATTCATCACATGTCGTTGGGTATACTTTGACACCATCAAAAGTAATCTTGAAATACATGTTGCCATAACGGTGATGATTGGGTAGCTTTGACACATGGAGACTGAGTGTGAGTTATGTAGATGGGGTTTGTCCCTCCTTCTAGAGATTGATATGTTGGGTTTTTAGGGGAGGCAGAGAAGGCAGCGGAAACAAAAATTTTCTCCTCCCCAAACCCAGAACAAGGAAACGCATCAACATCTATACAATAGGAAAGGATGGTTTGTGGAATCATATCTTGTCTCAAGTCTTGCTCGGCGACAATACCTCACAACTTGCGTGGTCTTCACCTCTCGTCTTGGACGGTGTCTGTGCAGCTCCTGGTCGCACCGGGACTGACGACTCCTGGTCTCACCGGGACTGTCGGGATTGACAACTGTCCTCCGAGCGGCAGAAATCTCCCGCCTCTGAAGTAGTCCACACGGACCACCTGGAACTCCAATCTCCTTGTCCCACAAGGAATTGGAAGGAGTCACACCCTCCTATCAGTGTACTAGTCACTGACATGCTTTCCTGCCACCAGTCGCTTTCTACAGTTGTCTTTCCCTTGCTGTGCCTCCCTTATCGGGTAGCACTTGCTCGGGCTCTCTCGGTTACCAAAACCAGAGAGAACGACAACTTTACAGAGCAACTGGTTGCACTGAGTTGTTCTTTGAGAATCCCCCAATACCCCTATATATAGGAGGGTCATGGGACATGGTTCTCTATCCCGGGCAATGCGGGACTAAAGCAGGAGTAGAAGGGTTCGAGATTTTCCACAAAAAACTGCAAAATCACAACCTGAACCGATCGTTTCATTTCTCAAGCGGTCGGTTGGGAACCTGAGCCGGTCGGTTGACACCTCAATTGATTGGTTGAGACCCATGAAACGATCAGTTCACTTCTGAACCGGTCGGTTCGTGGTCCTGGTTAGTTCCCGATTGACTTTTCTTCTTTTGTTTCGAATTGGTACCAAATACCAATCCTTGTTCCAATCAAATTGGGCAAGTGAAACGAAAAGAAATTTCTCACCAATCCTACTTTCCCAACTTGTTTGGTTGCACCAGTTGAACTGATCGTTTCAACACTTAAACCGATCATTTCACCCTGTCCATGAGCCGATCGACTCACCACCTGAGCCGATCAGTTCACCAAGCTCAGCCGATCGGTTCATCACATGAGCCGATCAGTTGGGAGTGCAGATTGTACAGAATCAGTCAATTGCAGTTTTAATCAATCTGATACTCCAATCAATGTGTCTAACACCTTGAACATTATGATACTGAGCTATCAATTGATTGAGTGTTTAATTGAACTACTAAACTTCTTTAGTAATCAATCTAAACATTGTTTGTGGACAAAACTCCTCTTCCAAGTTAAATCCTATGTGTGTGACCCTGCAGGTCCATTTCACATTGGTAGTGAAAGTCCATAACACTTGTGACTTAACAAGCAAAGAGCGGTGCCTAGTCACACATCAGTGCTACCCAAGTGAAATAGAAAGTTGGAGAACAACTTTCAATCCTACAATCCGTGAATGGTGTTATAGTGAATGTATAATTCCTTTGTCACTGATATCCCGAATGAACTCGAGGCATGGAACAGTCATCCTGTCAACGTTCATTCACTTTCTTGATCTCAGAGTAGATTGAAAGAGATATGTATGACATCAATATCACATACTGATTCACACATGCGTGCATGCCTTTCTCAATCCTACTCATCAAGTGGCCATGGATATCATACTCCCTCAGGAGGGACAAATCTCATATCTATCACTCACCCCTCAAAAGCCCCATGTGTCAAAGACACCCAATCATCACCTTTATAACAACCCATGTTTCAGGACTGTGTTTGATGATGTCAAAGTGTGCCCAACAACATGTGTTGAGTATAGTGATTTCAGGTCAAAGAATTACACTCACCACCATCACTGTGAGTACTGACTGTGACTACCATGTCATGGTTCCATGTGTCAAACTCACGGTGGGTCTGTCCGGTACACTTGTTCTCTAACAAGTACCTATGTGTTTGGTTTGATATTTGTCATCAACCAACACCACAATCTAGTCTTGTGTGTCATTGCTGTCTATCTACCTTCCATAATGACATCCGACTAGGGACATAACAAGAATGTACAAACTCTTAGCACCTGTATGATCTCATCGTTCAGGTCTTGAACCTGAAAGCATACATCATTGAGTACTGTCATTCTCTAGACATTCAATATGTTCTATCACTATCTCATATGACTGAACCAGAAAGAATTGGAAGCTTGCCTTTGATGTTTATCAAATCAATCTTAATGTATCCCACCAATCATCCCATGATTGGCTCTCAGGACATACATACCAACATGATATCCAGGCCCCCTTGATAAGTGAGACTGAGAATTGTATGGACATACTCATGTGATTCAATATATGATATGTGAGCTCACATGCATCTCAAATAGTCTTCTCTCGTTCAAGGAACATGAATTGAGCGTTGAGAGGATGACAATTCCTTGAATCGAGTTCAGTCCGGATATTAGATACAAAGGATCTATACGATCATAGTAACACTAATCATAGATTATAAGTTGAGGTTGTTCTCCAAGTTTCTGACACCATTAGCTTCAACCACCTCTGGCTGCTCACTACATACCCCTTTTAAACTATCTTTGCAGAAAGGTGTGTTGGGGTTTGGAAAGAAAAGAAATTTAACTCCTAGATTTATGAGTACCTATCGAATCATTCAACGAATTGGCCAAGTGGCATACAAACTCGAGTTGCTTCATGAGTTTGCCCATTTACATGAGGTGTTTCCTGTATATATGTTAAAGAAGTGATATCCAGGTATAGAGAAGAATGTAGGTCCAGATATTGTACAATTAAGAGAGGATATATCCTATTTTGAAGGTCCTACACAAACTTTGGGATCCTAGAATTTGGAAGCTCAAAATGAGGGAGATACCTCTAGTGAAGGTTGCAAGTACCACAAACAGTGATGCAATTGTAGCAAGTACCTCACTTGTGCATGTGGATTCCACAATTCTAAGTTCCACAAGCAGTTATCATTCTAGGATGACTAGTTTAATTATCTTCACCATGCAAAACTATATTTGATCCAATTAATATTTCATATCAATTTAAATCACCATTAATCCTAAAATAGGTTCAAATAAGGTTTCCAAATAAGATTTAATTGATCAACGATAAAGTATAATTGATTCTGATACTTAAGGTCCGAAATAATTAAAAATGATACAACTATCAATGATAATTTATCAATAGAGATTTTTAAAAGAGAAAATTATGCATAATAGCTCAAAAATAAAGTATATTAGAAAATTTCAATATGTTACAAATTATGAAATGATATTTCTAAATTGATCTGATTACATGTTAAATTTGGTTTACTGTGAAGTAATGATTGATTATCGCATATTTACATCATTTGTTTACCAATAACGACTAGGTATAGCTCTATATTTGGAACTTCATGCAATTTTCCAGAAGGCTTGTCCTTAGACAATCAACCTATCAAATGGGTGGGTGGTGGTTGGGTTATTATCTGTTTGGGTATCACAAACACAAGTCAAAAAGTGTCAGTTCAAAATGGATCAAAGACAAACCCAAATACGACCAAACGGGTTGCTGGTCGATCCAAGTGCCAACATAAATTGTAATTTATAATAAAACTTAACAGGATTCTATTCTAATGGTAAAAAAGTAACATTCTCTAGTTTTTTACATAAGCATAGCAAAAAACGAATTGTGTCACTATCAATTAAAAAAATTGTTCATCTATTGTAAACATTCAACCACATACCATTTTTGTGAAATAATTTCTTTTTAAAATTAGTGAGAAAATTATCTAATATATGATAATTCTCCTTGAATCACAGTTAGTAACTTGTAATACAACAGTATATTAATTTTGATAGAGCATTAGAAAATACAGTATCCACAAATTCATTTTTTACCATTTCTCTCGTTACTGGGAAAGCTCAAGATTAGATTGGAACTCCATAACAATTAATAAGTATTATTAGATCATTATATTTATTTTAAAAAGTAGTAGACAATTTTATTTATTCTATTATATCAACTAGTTAAGTGGGTCACTCCCCACAGTCCCTGGGCCACTCATAAAATATGCTAATTAAAATATTGGTATGAATTTGGATATTTTTCAACAGATGGCATAAATCATCACTCAAACCTCACTTAAACGAGTCGACCTATGATTATCGGAGGATTTATACTCAATTTAAGAGGTCTATTGGGAATAGAAATCTTTATATAATAGGTTTAGGGATGTCAAAATTTGTCTGAACCTGTGAACCCGATTGTGTCTAACCCAGAAAAAACTTGGTTTGGATTCAACTGTGATATTCCGGGTCAGTTCTGGGTTTAAGATTACATGTTTGAATCTAAAACGGGTCGGTTCCGGATTTATAAACTGGACAAGAACTGGATCTACATATTGACTTATATACCTATATTTATGGGATGCAAACTATATCTTGAAGTGACACATATATTGTTTTGGTATAATATAAATGATAGTGTAACACAATTTAGCGATTGATGTGATATATATACGGTTTTTAATAGTATTGTGATATTAATATTGTGTTAGAATTTACTTACGTATTAGGTAACATCAATGATACCCTTTGTTCTACAAATGTTTATCATGTGGTATAAATGTTGTTTTAGTATGGTATAGTCATCTCGATTGGTTTGACAAGCTATATTTTGATGTGAGTGTGTGTGTTTCGATATGCTATATGTGATGTTTCAACAAGTTTAATGTGATAGATGTGTTATTTTAGTATGATATATGTGGTGTTGCACCTATGTTGAAATTTTCTTATGTTTAGATGATACAATGTTGTACTGTTGGTATTATTTTCTCTAATAAAAGCAAAGGAAAAATAATACTATATTTTTATATTATATAATCATTGACATCTTTGATAATTTGTTGATAGTGAAATTATTTACAGTTGTGTAGGTAATTCAATCAAAAATATTATTTTTCTAAAAATCATCTTAAAATCCGGGTTCAGGTTCGGTTTTGGGTTTTGATTTTTCAATCCGGGTCACTTACGAGTTGAGAAGTATGAGTAAAATTTGGGTTCAAGATCTGATTTGGATTTCACACTCAAACAATCCGAACAAGATTTTTTGACCCCCAATCCACCCGAACCCGTTTTTTTGATACCCTTAAATAGGTTATTTCCTTCCTATAGTAAGACGCTAATCTAAAAGCCGCCTGATTTTTATTAAACACCTAACCAAATTTTGGCTTCCCTCCTGAACCTCCCTCTGAATATTTCTATTTCCCTCGCGTTTCAATTCTATTCCCCACCCGAAAACTACCGGCCCACACCGCCACCGTTGTTCAGATATTTATCCCCGTTCATAACCTAGCTACCCACACCGCCGCCCCCTTCCTCCCCAACAAGATTTTCCTTTCCTTTAGTACTCTCCATTGAGCCCCATATAGCTGAGATGATCAAGTTCCACAAGCGCCACGGAGGAGACACCTCCATAATGGCGACCAATGTGGACGAACTGTCCAAGTATGGGATCGTGGTCTTCGAGGAGTCGACGGGAAAGGTGGAGAAGTTCGCAGAGAAACCCAAGATATTCGTTGGCGACAAGATCAATGCAGGCATCTACCTCCTAAATACCTCTGTCCTGGCTCGAATTGAGCTACGTCCCACCTCGATGGAGAAGGAGGTGTTCCCGAAGATCCCTGCCGAGCAGAAGCCCTTCGCCATGATGCTCACTGGGTTTTGGATGGAAATCGCGCAGGCCAGGGACTATATCTCTGGCGTCCACCTGTACCTCGACTCCGTCCGCAAGAATTCCCTGTCGCGCCTCGCCTCCACGCCGCACGTTGTTGGAAACATGCTGGTCCACGAGATGGCCGTTATTGGCAATGGGTGCGTCATCGGCCCCGGACGTCGCCGTCGACCTTAACTGCGTGGTGGGTTCCGGCGTGCGGCTGTCGCGTTGCACCTCATGCGGGCGGGTTTGCGGGTCAAGATACAGATACCTTGCTGATTGTGTAAATGGTCCATCTAACTTGGTGTCTCTGCTGTTAAGCGTAATTGCCTTTCTTCTCTTCGCTTGATTTCTAGTTTACACATATATTTACATTTTTCACTAACGGTGTCTCATGGTTGCAGGACAAAACGTCAGTGTGAAGTCATTCCAGACCCCTGCGGTATGGAACTAGTTATAGTTCAACATGTAATTGGCTTGCACATTAGTTGTAGGCTGCTTTTCCCACTATCAATCATGTGTACAGATGCTACATACTTATTGTGCAGGTCTTGATGCTGACGAGACATTCTGTTGATTGGGAATGCACAATAATTTTATATATGTACAGATCATGGAGGATTTTGCTGATGTAAACTGTACTTACCCAAACACAAAGAAATGTTACATTCACCTATTTATTAGTAAGTTTTATCTCCTCTTCTTCTTGTTATTAGTCATCTATACCTTTTCAAGTTGACTGACTACTTGAGAAAGCATACGAGTTTCATGTGAAAATATACTTTTCCGGAAATCATTGCTAGGGAGCCATTAGAGGCACAAAGAGGCAAATGCATATATATACTTTAGTATGCCGGAACTGATTGATTGATAGGGAGTAGTTATATAGACACAACCAGGACAAACACATATATTTACCTTAGTGTGCCTCTTTCTTATTTTTAAATCATGTTCTTGTACTGTTTCATTTTCGCAGACATTTTCTACATACTTCAATTCAGTTTTTTAATTTGTGTATTTCTTTTAATCCAGTTTTCTGATGTAAAATGCTTACTGCACACATGCAGATGAAGTGTGTTAATGGTTTCTTCCTATGTGCACATCTTGGCATCGTGAAAGTAGAAGATTGGAACTGGTCAATCAATTAAAGTTAAATGCCATATCCAGTGGTTTTCAACCAACAAGAAGCTTCTAGTACCTACAATATATATGATAAGCAGGCTGACCGTTTAATGTTTGTTGGTTTAGAAGTGATACGCCAAGGGCTAAATGTATCATATAAGGACTTGTAGTTGTAGTGATGTATAATTATAAGGGTGGTCTGCTTTGATGTCTCGAATGGTGCAAACTTAATGTGTTACGTAGAGTAAAAAATGTACTATTTGTTGAAGTCTTGTATTAATTTTGTATATACAAAGGGAAAGGTAAATGTCCTCCCTATGTAAATGATTGAGTCATCAAAAAATATCATTTCTCTCTTAGTTGTGTTTCTTCATATATGAAGTGTATCAATTGTGAAAATTGAAGCAATTTTGTTGCATCACATATGCATAAAAATAAGAGAAACTATTAAATGATGGATATTCATAAGAATTGATGTGAATACCATTTGTGAAAATCACCTAAGCAATTAGGTGAAAAAAGTTGCCATCACATATTAGGAAAAGGGAATTGTTGTGCATGTAATCTCGAATGGTAAATGATAATTGTTGTTATTTTCTTTCCCATACATACGTCATATACAAGTATGTAATCTTGTATAGATTAGGTGACATTGTTTCCTATCAGTCTTTAATGATGAGGTGATGGTCATGAATGTAATTTATAACAAGCATAGGTGACGTATTTTTTAAAGCCTACATAGTGTATAGATTACACTTAAAAGATGACAGTTATCTGGCAGATGACTGCCAACCATGTCACCTTTTACACTAAAAGTGACACATTTAAACGCCATTCATAAAGTACTTTTTAGCTGAGGATCAAGAAAATGGCGATGAAGGTTTTCCTTTTTTGGGTCTTATAATTTTACCTCCTCCGTCTATGCTTCTCGCTATGGCATGCGTATATTCGTTGCATTGCATGCAGAGAAGTGAGAGCTAGTGATCTTTATGTAACTGCTGCCGATGAGCTGAGTTCGGAAAGAACAGTGTAGAAATTCTAGTGAACTCCCCGCGGTGAGGAGAAAAACTGATATATGTCATCAATTGTTAATATTTGTTATCGAATTTCATGCAACAGCGGCAGGTGCAATGTAATTAACAATTCAGGCAGATCTAAAATAAGAAACAAAGTTCAAACAAAGCAGGAGACAGAAAACAGGAGTTAGATTCACAAACCAGATTTATCGTTGACGTGTTACTTAAAGAAATTAGTGCCCGACAATCCTCGCAGATAGGCACCGTTCTCCCAGTCTCGATCTGGCACGAACCTGGAACAGACACGTCGCTCGCAGTCGACGTTGTCTCGTTGCACCACCACCGGTGCAGCACAGCTACCGCAGGAACCACCGTCTGACAGTTGCGTTTGGGTGAAGGGAAGGAGAAATCACGCTTCGCACAGGAGAACGACTCCACGAAGCGACTCCGGGACGACAGCTCTCACACTCTGGATTAGGGCTCTCAAAACACACGAGTGTTTGTTGTGTTTAACCCTAATGACCGGAGGCATATATATAGCCACGCACGTCCCTAATCCTATTCTCAGTAAGACGCAAACACTCGGTTGCTCTTATACACAACACGGAATAAATCGCAAAAGAGAAATACTTTCCAGTTAGGATTAAGAAATCTGAATATGAAAGAAACAATTAATTACACGAGTAATTAATTACTTAGTCGTATCCTAGTGTAAAAAGAAGACGGAAGACATTCTCCACAATCCACAATCCGCAAGCTCAAGCCCGGCCCGGCCGGGCGAGGCGTGGCGTAGCGCGCGCGTGCATGCGTTGTGATGTGGTAACCCCACCCACCAAGGAAGTGAGCATACCTCCCTCCTAAGACTCCTTTCGACACTAGTGCCCCATGTGATCCTACATATGAGGACAAGAAAAGTTTTAGGAGTGAGCAATATGGGATAAAACTTCTTTGTCATTTGCACTAAAGACAACACTACATCCTCACATGTACTTGCTACACTACATTGGGCTTAACCCATGCTAAATAAGTGATTACTACCGTAACAGAGCTCCAATACGAGATGCTACAGTAACGAGCTGCTACAGTAATCATTTATCTAACATCCTCTTCATATGTAATTGACATCGTGATGAAATAGATATCATATCTTACTTTTTATTAACACTGGACGAAGTATTTTAGCTGCCACGGCTAGTCATCGATACAAGCACTCACAATGTTTCTTTTGTTTTGCGCCAGAATGGAAACCTGAGCCCAAATGGGACCCAGGTGGTTTTCCTTAATTTCATCAAGAATTGGGTATATCTTGTGTTTGATTGGCGATATTTCTAAGAATCAACGGAGGGAAATGAAATAAGCATAAAAATCAAGGAAGCTCCAATGTGTTACCTATACTAGAATGGCAACGACACACCTCGACAAGGCATGTTGTTGAGTTCTTAGAACTTCAACCAGATGAGGCTCTGGGGTTCGAAGAACGAACATTTATTTGATTTAAGGCAACTGTATCATTCTAGCTGCTTATCTTGAAAACCATTGCAACCTTGTAGGATTTTCTCAAAACACTTTTCTAGGCATTACATAATGATTGACCTCCCTCCACCGAGAGAAAGTCTTTGATGACTTGAAAAATTAGGGTAATCTCATTATTACAAATGGTTGTGTGTGTGTCTTCAGAGGACCCTTAGACGTCCTCTCTTTCTATCGGATTCCAAATTTGTCCCACCGGAGGTCGTTGACCTATGGGTAAGGACATCCAAGATGCGATCCGTGCCAGCAGATCAATCATCCTCCTCAACGAAAATTGCATCAAGCTTCTTGCTCTGGTGTCAGAGACTCATACCTTCATCTTTCCGTGAGCCGAGTGACTAGGGATGTAAGAGAGTCCTTGATGGATGACGTGAAACATCATCTTGGAAGACATGGTTTATATTAGTATTTAGTTACTAAAGAGATTCATTAAGTTGCTCAAATAATTTAAAAACAATTTATCATAGTGTAAGTAACTTTTGATCTTATTCTATTTGTCTTTTGGAATATTGACGTTTTGGTTTGTATATGTATTGTTGACTCTATTTGGTTTCGTAACTTCTGTGTGCAACCAACGCGGAGGTTCTTCATTGAGTTTTTTCTTTTTCTTTTTTTCATTGTGATTTGAACCCTATTGTTGACTCTATTTGGTTTTGTAACGTCTGTGTGCAACCAACGCGGAGGTTCTTCATTGAGTTTTTTCTTTTTCTTTTTTCCATTGTGACTTGAACCCTAGACAGATAAAAACACAAACAAGATTGACAATTTAATGTGTTTTTCAGTTTTGTTTGTGTATCTTCTTGTCATTAATGAAAACAAAGGTTAGATGTCATGATCGCATCTGAGCTTAATTGGTAAATTAGGGTTTACTTGGATGATTGTATGCTTAACTAAGTTGATCATTGTTTAAAGCTTGATTAGTGATGGTTGTTAAGTTTTTATATTTTAAATATAATGAGAAGATTTAATCATACTTTGATTCACATAATTAAGATTTAAGATTTGGAAACCCTAATCGGCCCAAATTAGGGTTTTGATGACATATGAATACATAATTTGATAAGTATAGTGTCTCACTAAAAGATTTTTAGTATTTTATGTGTAACTCTGATTGAATTCAAATTTGGATATGATTTGGATATCTCAAATGTGAACACTATTGAAAAATATAAGAATTTTTGAAGAATGTTCTGACATGTTTGTCGGTCAAGATTTAAAGTCGACCGATCATATTTTTAGATTGATATAGAAGTGAACTATTTTGATTTTTATTTATTTATTATAACTCCAAATGATCTGAAATTTTAACTGCAGATCTAAAACTCAATCATAAAACAACATGTTAAATTTTCATAATTTTTGGATGCATTTAGACCTTACCAGTAGACGAATTCTAGTAACATTTCTATGACAGAAATTCAGCTAAAATAAGAGAAAGTATAGTGAGGGATCAATGTGCAATTGACCCAAGCATCTCAATTGCTCTATATGTTCAACCTAACACACAAGGAGCTCTCATAATTTGTGATTCAATCCAGAGAAATGAAATCCTAGAGAGAGAGGAAGAGTTAGGGTTTGAGAGGAGAAAGTGATGGAGATGCTAATCTAGGGTTTTGCGGTCCGAGGAATGATGAAATCATGTAAGTTTAGCTTCTTTGGATATAGTTTCATGGTGAATCTTCTCTCATATGTCAAGATTCTATCCCTCCCCTTATTGGATTTGAAATCATATCAAATCAAGTCCTTTTCTCACTCTTTCTCTCCTAATCTTCAATTCTAGGGTTTCTGAGTTGAAAGGAAGAAGAAAGTGGCGATTGCTAGGGTTTTGATATGGATTTGAGATTTTTTAGATATGGGATACATTTTAAGCTGTTTTATAGCTTAGGGTGAGTGGGTAAAAGAATATTTCAGTCAATTGTCCTTAATTAGATTATTTTAATTTATATTCTCAATTTCTCCCTAGATGACAATAAATGAAAACAATTGTTCTTGAATTCAGTTTATAGAATACTTCAATTCATGTTCCAACTATGATCTAAAAATGTTTATATGATGACATGGATATATATATCCATGTATCTTGAATACTACAGAATTAAGAAGTTTATTGAGAATCTTCTGAAGATCTGAATTTTCAACTTATTCGGGTGCTTGAACAACATTATAGCTGAAATTTGGATTTATGCTTATATGATCTTACTTATGTTCCTAGTGCATATAATTCTACATGTTTGATCTCTTTGATTTGATATATGGACAAACAGAGTTTCTAATTTTCACAATACATATCATGTGAATAGCAAGTAATCAAGGATGGAAACCCAATCTAGTATGCTTTTACAAGTATACATATCTAATTTAGTAGTAAATGGTTGATTGAAATGATTCATGTGATTGTGGAATTTTAGCTGAATGTTATCTTATATGCATATATGCTTTATTTATGAGATTCAGATTTTCTAACTTAAATACTTGTCATGAAATGCATATGTTGTTATGCTATTGCAAGTGGAGAGATATGACATGCCCTAGATAGGTATGTTATCGATGCCATGCATAAATGTGAGAAATGTTGAATGAGAATATTTATATTAGTAGACATGCTATATGTTTGAATACATGAGAAGTGTTATATGTGCATTAGTAAGGAGAAACCCTAAGAAAGGGGTAAACAATATGTTAAGCATTCAGTTCAGTATCATCAGTGATTTCAATTCAATAGTCCTGATCAGTATAATCAGTAGTTTTATTGCATGATTCGAGTAAATATCAATGCCAGTTGACATATATTCTGTATGTTTAAGTATTTTAGTCTTCCTGCATGCATAACCAGTTGAATTTTTAGTATATTATAGTGTTGTTAAATATACTGCTCTGCCAAGTTAAGTAAGAAAGTACATGCCATATTTATAAGCTTCAGATGAATAGACTCGGTACCATAGAGATACCAGAGTCAAGAATAACTAATAGAGAGATACAATATAGTAAGAGCTTTCTAAGAATAATAAAATAATAGACATAGGTGCCCTGAACACCGTAGATTTCCTGCGGATGTGTGCACTATAGGGAGGAAATGATCCACCCTGGCAGCGACCAGTATAGGGGGATCAGAACACACCCACAGAGCGTGTGGGGAGACGAAGCCCTTGAGGAAGTCTCCTAAGAGAAGATAGGTTACCCAACATAAACTGGAGATCCCGATGGTAACCCAGAGGTACCCACAGAGCATACCAAGATGAGGCCCACAAAGCGTCTCAGACCCTCCGCCTGTGTACTCAGCCTAGAAGGAGAGGTCCAGTTAAAGGCCAGCTATTTAGCTGCCTTAGTCAGACGTGACGGTTCAAGTCAAGCATACCCATATTCAGTTCTAGGCTTAGCTTCCCGGGTTTTAAGCTAAGTCTTGTACGGTGAGATCGTATTTTGTTACGATTATTCATATGTAGAGTACACTACATATGATCAGGGCATAAGCTAAAATATGATAATATAAGTTTAAAGTGTTTCTTATAAGTAAGAAGAGTTAAGAAAGATTTGATTTCAGTTTCACAACAGTTATTCTTTAAATGTAATATTGAATATAGTGAGGATTATATTTCCATACTTGTTTATTTCTAATGATGTAGGCTTCAATGTTATTAGTATGTTTTTGAATATCTCCTCTTTTAAATTTGAAATTACTATCTTGTTTTATTTCAATTATCTAAGAATGATAAATGTCTGATTCGGTACTTTAGACTGCATTATTGTTTTACTCATTCACTGAGCGAGTAGGCTCACCCCTCTACTCAAAATTTTTAGGGGAAACTGTGGGGATTGAAGATATCATTGCATCAGAGTAGATCTGCCACAAGAGTTAAGTCTGAGTATAGTTAATTTCAGTCGGTCCTTGTCACTCTAGGTCCTTGTAAAGAATTAAGAGAGAGTTGTAAATGATGATGTATAACATTATTCCTCTTTTATAAATATATGTGAATCAACAAGTCTTATGTGTTTAAAAGTATGAGAAACATAATGAATGTTTATACATGCATTTTTACTGTTGAAATCAGATTAGAGAAATCAATGTTTAGATTCTCTTGTAAAGTTATTTTATGTGATTGCATGTGAGAAACAAAATGAAGAAAGAAAAAAAAAGTTAAGGGTGATCTTTGTATTACGTTAAATCCTCAATTTATGCCCTAATCTCATGATTAGTGGTAATTGTGAGATCGGGGTGTAACATTAGACCTCCCCTAAAAAATTCATCAGAGTTTACCAAGATCACCCTTCATTTAAATGATACACAAAGGTGTGATACAGTGAGAATCTTGAAGACAACAGACACAATGGAAGTAGCAAACTTTCCATAAATCCTATAAGAAGTCATCGTCAACAACAATATATTGAGAAAGAAGGATGTGAGATGTGCCTCATCGTGGATTAGATTAGGCTTTGTTGCTCACAATAAATATGGGACAACTAGAGATGTTGACATTCTTCTCCTAAAGCAGTCATGAAGAAAGTGAACGTGTCTCTGTATTATTCACACAGATGACACCAACTCTGTGTTGCACTACAAAAACCAACAGAGAAGGTCAACCTTTCTGTTAGCAATGTAGTAGTGTTGCATTATGTCTCATCTCTCTTCTTGTGGGAAATGATGGCTAGAGTTCATGTGTAAAATGGTTTAATCAAAGCCATGTTCGTCATACCCCTTTTTATAGAAGAAGCAAAGAAGTAGGGTTTCTAATAAACCTTGGAAAATTAAAAGGTAGTGACTTCTTTTGAGCCATATGCACATGGATAGCCAGCAAACTGATTGAACAGTCCAGTCAGACAACTAGGATGTAATAGAACTTTCCTAAACAAGTCAGTCGACTTACGGATCTAGTCCATTCGGATGAATGGATGTCCAGTCGGCAGATTTGGTTGATTTCAGCTCACTCAATGAACTAGACTTTCCAATCAATCGAACAATATGTCCATTTGAGTGATTGGGCTTTCCAGTCGATCAGATAGGCTTCAAGTCAGTCTATCAATGATCTAATTGATTGTATGAACCTTTTAGTAACCAAATAATCATGAATCCATGATTATACTCATTTTTCTTGTATTTCCTATGTGTGTTACCCTATATGATCCAAATTGTTTTGGTAGTGATGTATATAATCACATTGGTAGTGATGTATATAATCACATTTTAACTTCATGGACAATGATTAATGTTTATCAATACTTCATTGCCAACTAAGTAATTGTAGAATTTGGAGAACAACCTCAGCCTACAACTATGATTATTGTTAAGGTGGTTGTATAATCCCTTTGTCTCTAATATCTAGATTGAATCTGATGCATGAAAACACCATTTTCTTAATGTTCAATTTGTTTTCCTTGATCTCGACTAGACTATTTGAGATACATATAAGCTCAATATCATATATTGACTCACATGAGATGTATTTTATATTCTCACTCATTAATTGGGTGGGATATCACTCCAATAGGGGGGACAAATTCTATCTAAATCACTCACAATAATCTACATTTGTCATGGTGCATCCAAGCACTACCTGTATGAAAATCCTTATTAAAGGTCATGTTGAGTAGTTTTAAAGTACGATGAACAACATGTGACCATTATAGTGACTTTGGCTCTAAGGACCACAATCACCATTGTCTAATTGAGATATGATTCTGAATGCCATTTATGGCTTCTATATATCGTACTCAAGTTGGATCTTCCAAATACATTTGTTAATAACAACTACTTATGTGTTTGTCTTATTATCAAATATCATGACCAATGAGACGTTGTCATCAGTAAACACACATACTAGTCTTAATTAATTATTCTTGTCTCAATTTTCACAATAATATCTGACTAGAGACTTAGACAAGAATGAATACTCCTAGCATACATATAATCTCATATTCAATTCCTCAACTGAAAATAACACGTCATTGAGTCACGCATTCTTAGGATGTAATTGTATTTATTCATACGATGTTTCTCGATTATCCTTTTTTTACAAAAAAGGGTAAAAATGTCTTGAACCAAGCTCTAATAGAACCTATATCTCTATAGATGTCACATTTCATGAGATGAAGTGTTCTTTTCACCATCCTCATTCCCAATAAATCATAGTGATACTATGGTCTTGTTGCCTGATCTATTCATCCCATCAACTCCACTACCATCTCCACCATCAACAACACCTAATCAATGCACGGAAGATGAGTCACCAGCTACATATACATCATTGTGGTTAATTCTCAATCAACCCAATCTACCGGTGGTACTACACAAAGGTATACGCTCTTGCACTATCAAGCATCATGTTTCCAACAATTGTTGACTAGCAAGACTTTCTTCTTTTGACTCGTCTTTTACTACTTCCCTGGACACAACATATGTACCTCAAAGTCCAACAAAGGCTCTACATCATCCTAGATGGAAAGTTGCCATAATGAAAGAAATATAGACTCTCCAAAATAACAAGACATAGAATCTTATGACCCCACTAACAGGAAAAAAAATTATAGGTTGCCGATGGGTTTTCTCTATAAAGCATAAATCAGATGACTCTATTGAATGACTCAAGGTGTGATTGGTTGTCAAAGGATTCACTCAAACCTTTGGTGTGGATTACTTTGAGACATTCTCCCCACTGACATGGATTGCCTCTATTTGCATCCTTATCTATCTTGCTTCTCACCTTGACTGGCCTCTTTTTTAGCTTGCATCAAGAATGTATTTCTTCATGGAGATCTCCTAAAGGAATTCTACATGCAGCAACCACCTAAGTTTGTTGCTGAAGGGGCATCTTCTCACAAAGTCTTGTCATCTTTGACAATCTCTCTACAGCCTCAAGCAGTCTCCACGGGACTGGTTCTACAAGTTAAGTGATCTCCTTACATAGATTAACTTTAGGAGATTAGTCACAAACCATTCCTTGTTCTTCTCCAACTCCTCTAAAGGCCATGTTCTTGTTGTTGTGTATGTTGATGACATAGTCATAACCGAAGATGGTATGATGGGAATTCCCATCTCAAGAAGTCTCTGCAGACATATTTCTACACAAAGGACTTGGGTACCCTACATAACTTCCTGGAGAACAAAGTCTTCCACTCAACCTCAAGGATCATCTTGTCACAACGACACAATGTCTTGGACCTGCTTCAAGAGGCCAACATAGCAGAAACCAAATAGATCTCTACTCCAATGGACTATCATACAAAACATATGCATGAAGGATAACTCGTTGCTGATCTAGAGAAATATTGTTGTATAGTCAAGAAGTTGATATAATTGACTATTACTTGACCAAATATCACCAATGTTGTTGGGGTAGTCAACCAAGACATCAGTACACCACTCTAGGGCCACTGGTCCTACGTTCAACACATTCTTCACTATCTCAAGAGTGGTTCAAGAGGAGGATTTCTCTACAAACGTCCTAAGTCTAAGGTAATCTCCATCTCTGGAAATGTAGATGTGGATTGGGCTGGTGATTTTAGATATTGTCGGTCCATTTATGGCTAATGTTTCATGATTGGCACTCACCCAATGTCCTGGAGAAGAAAAATAGATGGTGGTAGCTCGCTCCATCACCGAGGCAAAATTTTGGGTTATGGCTCATGTATGATGTGATCTATAGTGGATTCAGTCCATCTTGAGTGAGTCTGGAATTTCTTTTCAAACTTTAGCTACTTTATAATGTGACAGTTGTGCGGCTATACACATAGCTAATAATCCAATCTTCCAAGAGTGCACAAAACACTGAAGTTGATGTCATTTAGTGTGAAACTTGGTCAAAACCAAGCACATCATCATTCCTCACATTAGGATATGTGATAAAGTCATGGACGTCCTTACCAAACATCTTCCTCCTATTTTATTCAAGTATATGGGTGTCAAGTTAGGGCTTCATTATGTTTACTCTCTAACTTGAGGGAGTGTGTTTGTAGTTTGATGAATTGGGCTTAGGCCCATTGTATTTTCAATTATTTCTATTTAGCCCAAGGTTTTCAAACCTGACCTGAAGGTTGACCTAACAAAAAGCTTGGGTCACAGGTCTCTAGCTCAACTGTCGGGTCAATTCGGTTAACCTGGTGACGTCATCATGACACCTTATAAATAATGTTATTATATAAATACATTTATATACATGTATGTTACAATAAAATGTATGTACATACATATATTACTATATAAGTTCGTATATATATGTACATAATCTACTATATGAAACCATGACATGTTGAATTATGAAACATCAAACATACAAAACCAAGTATCTATTCATAAATAAGCAAACAAATGGTCTTACAATGCTTACAATAAGTGACAAATACAAATAAGTGAATATATCAATGTATGGGATAGTTGGGGTTGCGTGAAAGAATTTTAAAATCATTCAAATGTTTGTTTAGGAAAGGAAAAATAAAACCAATAAAACTCGCTCGGGTCCTTGACCCGGGGGTTGGGTCACTGGGTCAACGGTTGAACTGGTTGGGTCACCATGTCAACACTAGGTATTGGTCAAAAATGGGTTTTAGACCCACCTGACCTGAAAAACTTGTTGGGTGGAGGTCCAACTGGTTCAACCAGACGGGTCGGGTCGGGTTTCAAAACTATGATTTAGCCCATGTCCTCCTTGACTCCTATATATAGGAGACCCCATACTCTCATATCTTATTTGGTTTAACAGAGTATGTTTAGGATAGGACTTTTAGTCCCTTGGTAATTAAAATACCATGTTTGGTTGAGCAAGACTCTCATTGGGATTGCACTTGAACAAAAGTAGACTCCCATATGATTGGGACTTTTATGTTCTATGATACACCTAGGTACTTACGTGGTACAATATGCCTTGCTCCCCTATGGTCAGCTCCGACTCCTCTCCAAACTCATACTAGTGCAAGCATATGCCAATGCCGCCTTTGCCTCATGTGACTGCACGCATTCTTTCTATAGCATCATCCCGGTTTTTTTCCTCCCCAGTGTGATTCTTCTCATCGTCATCACCCAACCCTGTGCGCTTCTGCAAGAGAGGTTGGCACGACTAAACTGTACATGTAAAACACAAGTGTACGCGTCAAAGTAATATAGGCCAAAGAGGCCCGGATATCGAACATGAGGAAATGTAATTCAAGAAACTACTACTAACTATTTTTTATCAGCTAAGACGAAAACATTGATTTGAGAGTTATTTAACTAATTGCAATAAAAAACTAATTTAATGGTTTGTGATTACAATGAGAAGAAATTCTCTAGGACTATAGTTTCACCACAATTGACACTACAATTTTAATCTAAGATCAATATATTTTCCTCCCACTCCTGGACAAAGAGCCTGTAGCAAGAACTACCCACTTCTGCAGTGTAGTTCACTACTTATACTAATGTCAATCCCATTTTCATAGTAATTGGTTGATTAGTTAGGTGCTTTACGAATAATCTCTGGGTAATCTCTTCAAGTTCGTAAGCCACCTTTCCCAAAGGGCGATATAAAGCATGTGTTACTATGGATTTCCAATCCTTAATCCTCCTTCTGAAGTTATTAAGGATCTAATTAATTACCTATGGTGCGCAACATAAACAATTCAATATGATTTCATAGAAACATATCTAAGAATGAGGAGAAAATAATATACTAATGTAAAAGATCCATATACAGTGTACAATCGGGCTAATTCTGGATCCTAAAGAACACAGGGATTAGCCCCTCTTGGTTTCCATAGATAAAAACATGCTATGAAGAAGGAAAACATAGAGAACATAGAAAACTGATGAACCCCCTGGAGAAATGTGATTAGGACACTCCTCGCTGATGAACGGATATGCAATCCACAAATTATGCCCACCGAACGTGCCTAGAACCTCCTGAACATGTAGTTCTCCTCCTCGTTCTCCTCTCCCGTGCTGTCATCGTCTTGCAATGGAATAGAACATGATTCATTAGGTTTGTCTGAACTCCCTTTAAGTCATAGAAGTGACTTAGGACGAAATAAATCCTGAACCGATGGATTAAACTTGATTTTCTCAGTTGCCTGATCGGGCAGACTCAGTAGTATTGACTTTTGGACTCGATCGTACTAAGTTTGGGAGTCAAATCTGCTCTGTCTCTGATGAAAAGTCAGTAGTACCGACTTTTGAAGTCGGTAGTACTGAGTGTGTGAGATTCTTGTGGTACTTGAAATCACACAAAAATGTAATAAGTACTTTGAATATAATAATTCATTCAAAAACATAAAAATTATGTTTATTTGATGCAATTGAGTAACATAGGCTAATATTAATAAATCATGTACAAATTAATATGAAAATGAATAGTAAGTGTACAAAAAGCAATATAAAAATGCCTATGAAAACAAAAAATATCCAACACATCAAATACCCTTGAGCAACACACTCTTAGATTTGTTTGAAACCTAGTCAGCAAAAGGACAAGGAATATGAACTTCATTTCTCAACTACTCTCACTTGGTAGTCCCAAACCGGCCTTCACTAACCACTGAACAATCAATTGCTCTGTAGCGACCAAAAATTTCCATAAAAGTTGTCCACCCTTAGATCAATGAACACTATCAAGAAAGTAGTTAACATCATAATCAATCAGGCATTCTCTTGGTGCATTATGTGATTTCCTATTCTACATTTTTCTTTCTTAACTACCAATCTACTTGGAAGCAGATCTCCATATAAAAATGAATGAGGAGAATAAATCATTTGAGTGGCCTACCAATAAGAGCAATGAACGGTATGAAATGGGTGGCAATTGAAGAATCACAAGTAACATCTAAATCATTTATGCAAAATAAAACATGATGAACCTATATGGTGAAAAGAATGAGAAATACATGAGTCATAATGCCTACTTTCTTGGTTGAATGATGCTTATGTTGTCAATTTGACAAACAAAAATTTGAAGAAAATAATGCATCATGTATATGTTTCCCTCATTTTTGTGAAGAGTTGAGGGCATCCTTTCTCCCTTTTAACTTTAAAACATAAACAAACTTTTTATTTTTTTTTTATTTTTTTTTGGCCCATTATTTTAGCATGGTGGAATGTTATGCTTAGGATTTACTACATATCTTTCTTTTTTTTCTTTTTTTTTCTAAGGGTATGGATGTGTATCCCTACATCAAATTTTGAAGGAAAAAGATACCAACATGATATAGCAATGAATGATGAAAAATGCATGCAATCTACATGTAATCATTTATCCAACTAGAATGATGTGTATATAAATTGTTGAAGTACATAACTTGGTATATTTTTTTCATTTTTTTTAATGAATGCAATAAAGAAAACTAACTTATCATGTCACCTATTATGCTATGCAATGCAAACAAGAGAAAATAATTCAGAGTGCTTTCTCATCTTAAGGTGGTGAGTCAATAATGAGTGGAGGATGGGTGGTATCACATAATTAAGAGGTGAAGACTTTCATGAATTTATGATATGTCTCTCTCTAATGACCTGTGTATAGGGTAACCTTAGGGTTTCTTAAATTTCATTTTAAGGTCTCGTTAACTATTTGATCAATTCAAGCTCAAACCCCATCTTCATCCATATTTCATGAATAATTAAGATGTCCATTCATATGAAATGTCCTTAAGATGACTAACCCATGCACTTCCTCTAAGTGAGATTACTCAAGTACTCACAACTAAGCCCACAAAAAGATTTTCAATTTCCATTGCAAACTTGAAAGCATGCATGATAATTTCCAGGAACAAACAAAATTTAAACTCCACATTACACTTAATAGATTGTGGATCCTACAAATTACAAAATTAAAAACTAAAAGCAAGTAAAAATGGAAGATAAATCCGTTCCAACACCTACCTCCCCTAAGCTTGAATTTGACCATGTCCTCATAGTCAAAAATCCAAACCTAGAGGTGGAACGGGTATACTAGATGCTCTTAAGGGTGGTGGAGGTGGATGATTGGTGGCTCTTTGGATCAAGTTGTGCAAGCATATATCCCTCTTGTTGGTGCCACTTATTTATGTCTTTTTGGCATCAAGATAGGGTATTCTCTCTCCTTCTTTGAGCTTTAAAAATCAGTGCCTATCGACATGTGTATCGGTGGTGCCGACAGCTTCTTCTTGTAGCTTTTGTCACCTTTTTGCTGAAAATTTTCAGTAGTACCGAGTTTGAACTCGGTAGTACCGACTTTGGTTCAGATTTTAGGTGATTTTTTGGGAAAAATTTCGATAGTATCGACTTTGAAAGTTGATAGTACTGACTTTCTACAAAGAGTGGAGAATTTTAACTGATAAGGAGCTGGTAGTACCGAGTATGGACTTGATAGTACCAACTTTGGCCATGTCTGCACACCAAAGAAAAGCATCAAGGTGCCTTCTTTACATCAAATAAAAATATAACAAAATAAGATGAAATGTAACTAAGATAAACACCTAAACAAATAGTAAATGACAAAAATAAAATTGGGTTGTCTCACATAAGCACCCTTGTTTAATGTCTAGGGCTCGACATGAATGATCCTCCTCAGCCCCGGTTGTCTTGAGACGGTGGTGAAGATTCATCTAGAAGTCTGAACTCTACTCTATCAACATCTATCCCAAGTGTCAAATAGCCTCTGCCAATGACAGTGATCACATTTGTTGTAGCTTGGAACGACCACCCTAGCAACATCTCAGACCCTTTCATTTCCTTCATATCCATCACCACAAAGTCAACCAGATAGATGAACTTGTTGACTTTAACCAACACATCCTCGCACATCCCGTATGACCTCACAATAGAGTCATCTGCCAACTCAATTTCCCTGGATGTTCTTGTTGGTTCCTTCAATCCTAACTTTCAGAAGGTGGTAATAGGCATGAGATTAATACTCACTCTCGAATCAAATAGTTCCTCCTTGAAGTGTTTGCCACCTATAATAGATGGGATGTAGAAACATCTGGTATCCTTCCTCTTCCTTGGAAACTTCCCCTTAATCAGTGCACTCATCACCTCATCAACCTGTACAATATTTGTGTCTTTAATCTGCCACTTCCTGTTGATTATATCTTTCAAAAATCTCCCGTAGGCAGGAATTTGCTCTAACGTCTCCACCAATGGCAGATTGATGTGGAGCTTCCAGAAGATGTCTAGGAACTTTTTGAACTGTGCTTCCTTATTCCTTTGCTTCAGACTATCCATGTATGGCACATCTGACTTCTCTGCTCACTTTTGTGGGGGAATATATGGCACTTTATGAACTCCCCCCCAAGCTTGCTTTAACACCACCACCTGGAATAGAGATCGACACATCCTCTGTGGGTGGGGTTACTGGTGGTTGTTCCTTCTGAATTGTGGGTACCCCTTTATTGACGATGATTGTTCCACTATGTAGTAAAACCTTCACCTGCTCTTGTTAAATAGGTACCCTCTCAGGAACTATAGTCGGTGATTTAACAAGAATGGGACCTTGAAGTGTACTGTCCACTAGCATTCTGCATCCTCCTAGTAATCCCAAATGACTGTCAGGAAATGGAACTTTAGGCACATACACCCAATCAGACTCCTGAATGTGTTGCTTGGGTGCCTCCTCGGTATGATGTTCTCACTTTTTGACAATAGAGATGAATTTTTCTTGGTGATGTTGACAGGCTACAACTACATTCCCAGGTGCTCCTTGCTGAATAGACATCTTCAAGGAAGCTACTTCTGCTGCCAACTGAGAAATTTGATATTCAATGTTGCGGATCTGGGCACCTTGGTTTTGTAGCTCCCTCTGCGTCTGACCCATAAGTGCTTCATTTTGGCTCACCAACTTTCCTAACATGTTCTTAATTTTGTCAATCTTGCTAGAGCCCCTATCCTGCTGGTGTTGCTGGTGCATATACATACATTTCTCTTCTTCACCCCCAGAGTATGTTACATCCTTTTGGCACAACTTCATGGCGATGAGGTCAAGCTTCTCATTCAATGCAAAGATGATTTTAGATTCTTCAGTGCTTTTAATGGTTTTCGGGCATTCTCTTTCTTCACCCCATGACTAGTTCTTAGCCATGTTCTTTAGGATCTCATGGCATCTAGAAGGCTTGTTGTTCAAGAAAAATTCTGCTCCTACACTGTCTAGGGTGGTCCTCTCACCCTGATGTAGGCCATAATAGAAGGTCGTTGCTTGGCCATATAAATATATACCATGGTGAGGTACCTTCTGCAACATATTCTGAAAGTGCTCCCAAGCCTTTGAGTATGACTCTTCAGCTTGTTGCTTGAAGTTGTAAATCTTTTGTATCAATTCATTTGTCTTCTGCGAAGGGAAGTAACGCTCAAAGAAAGTGTCTATCGTATAACCTCATGTATCTATGGATTTTAGCTTGAGGTTATAGAACCAGGACTTAGCATGGTCTGCCAAGGATGATGGAAATAGCTTCATGTATATCACAGTGGTGAGAACCTTGTCTATCTTCACCATATCACAGATTTCAACAAAATTGCTTATGTGAGTCATTAGGTCTTTAGTATTGTGGCCATGGAAAGCCTATTACTTAACCAATGCCACTAGCCCAGGATCAATCTTGTAGCTTCTCACATTTATAGCTTGTCACTTGATTGGCCTAATGTAAACAAGTGAAAACACATCCTTACTAAAAATTTGAACAATAAAACCTCCAGTCCAAACACACTCAGAAGGTATGTTGGAGTGGGTGTAAATTTTTCAAATCTTTATATAATGGTAACAAAAGACCAAAGTATAGCAGCGGAATAAAAACATGACTATATTCAATTATAAAATAAAGGGTTACAACTTACATCATACGGATCCATATAGAGGAAATCTAAACCACCTCAAGATTGTCTCCAAGCTTTAACTTCACAATCTAAGTCCAGGTCAACATGACAAGATATCCAAGTCCTCCACCTAGGGCTGGAAGCATACCCCAGCAAAAGAAAGACAATAGGATACATCAACAAAGGCTGGTATGTGCATACTAAAAAGCAAGTCGAGCCATTTATAAAAAATAAGGGACATCAAAATAAAAGGCTTCCCATTCAAGAGATAAGTACCACCCAAATGGGTATCAAGAGAAAGAATCATATTCAAGGAGATACTTGCCATAAATCAACATAAAAAGGATTGTGCCATAAATAATTCCACTACCTTGGTGGGAAACAAAGCACAAGTAGGGCACACACCCCACAATCAATATCATGCATGCATGTGAGATAAACATAGCCCAAGAACAATATAAACACAATTGGCGGCCAACCCCCATAAAGCTAAAGCCTGATAGAGAAAGGAATATTGCCAATCTCCCAAATATATATAAAAACATGGGCCAAGAATCACACATCTTGCCCTGGGTACGAGGTTCTTGCCATCCCAAAAAGAGAAGGAAATATCACATCTGCTATAAACAAAACCAATGTAATTACACTACTCTAGTGCTACTGAATCACATAGCATGTTTAATGTAGAGGCAAGTAGAAAGTATAGTCAGAATAAACAATGTTGCCATCACACAATGGACAACACATACATCCACATGTAAGTGGGAAAAGATATCAAAATATTCACATCACAATGACATATATCAACAAGTAAACTTCCACATCATAGTGGGCATATAATATCAAAAGTCCAACCAAGGCAACAAGATAATCTTCCAAGAGAATATCCATGATCAATAATAAAATCAAATACTTCACATGAAGCATGATTTCAAAAGAACAAGACAATGTGTAGGCTAATGTCCATAGAACCAAAAGTAAGACAAAAATAGGATAATTGCTCAAGAAGAATATCCGGGGATGCAAACATACCTCAACCTTAGAGTCAAATGATCCAAAGTCACTTCTAGGTCCAAGCCTAGGCATCCAAAGAACCTATTAGCATATATGTGGAATTAGGGTTAGGCTTCCATTAATTATTCAAAACCCTAAAAATCACCTTTTTATTATTATTGAATTAAGTTATCAAAACCAAGCCATATATTAGGTTATATTTTTATGAGTCAAAAACATATTTTATTATATTTTTCTGACTTACAGATATTTAGTTATGATTTTTATAGGTTAATTCATCATTAATTAGATCTATTGAAAACACCTATTATAAATCTTTAGATTTAGTTATCAAAACATGTACCATTAATTAGATATTGTTTTTATGATTCCAAAGAGTATGTATTTGTTATTTTTCAATAAGTAATTAACTAGTTATGGATTTTTGAAATTCGGCCAATCAGATAATTAGATAAAGCCATGCAGGCGAGAAATCCATGAAAAGAAAGGAGAAGCAGGTCGGGCCCGCATGACTTTGCCCAACGAACGTCGACCAAGTCAGCGGGTCAATGGCTCGGTTGACTCGCTCCAAAGCAAAGGATGAGAAGGTGGGATGACGAAAGTGGCCTTGGCGATAAAATAAAACAAGAAGGGAAACAAAGGGCAGGCGGGTGATTTCCCTTGGGATCATCTTCCCCAAAAGCAAAGTGTGTCATGGCCGCAAGCAGCCATGCTTCTGCTCGGTATGAACCTGGGTGAATTCGGCATACACCACGAAACTCGAAAAGGAAAGATGTGAAAGAAATAAGATGCAAAACTAAACCTGATGGTGCTTATAATTGTGTCGGAGATGGAGAGAACAGGGAATGAACGCTGCCACAAATGCCTGCCAAAAACCCAATAATCGGCGGCAACACCTGCTACGATTGGAGGAATTGAGACGAGAGGAGGGTAGCAGGATGCAAAACGCATTTGTAGGCTAAGGTATAAATAGGCGGGGATGCGATAACCCAAAAAGGAAAGGGTGTCCGTGAAGCTACATGCTCGAGATTTGGGCGATTCAAAAATAGGGAAAACTAGGTCTCAAATAAGATATCATTGAATTCGAAATTCTCTCCCAAATATAATGCAAGTTGTTTCAGTCGATTCTGTGCACTGAAGCCCGAGAAAACCTCTCCGCAAGAAATCATATGCGGTTGTACTGTTCATCAGACGTCGTCTCCTACTCAAGGTAGGAGACACAATCTGGACCGTGAAACCCAGATCGGACAGTCCAAAAATAGAGTCCACGGTGTGACCGCGGCTGGGAAAGCAAACCAATGAACCGTTTGATCAAAATAAAAAGAAATCCGATGGTTGACAGTGAACCCGAGGTTAGGAAAGCAAGCGTGACAGAGAAAATCGGGAAAACCATAATCAAATCGATTTTGGATTAAAGTGACATTAAAGTTTATTTCCTTGTTTCTCTCTCTTCAATTAAGGGTTCATACATTATCGAAATTAATCCAAACTTGGCACACAAGTTAAATTAAACATGTAGATTTCGAATCTCCAACTAGATTTCACTTTTGGAAACTTTAGATGTATTATTTAATATATTCTTTGTTTCTCTTTCCTGATGCATTAATGACACATGGATTATCCAAATTTTATGAAATTTGACCCACAAGTCATATTTAATGTGTTGAACACGAATTCACCATCAATTTTACATATTGGATTTGTTTATTTATTTATTTATATTTTGAAGATTCTACACACTTTCTCTCTCCTGATTTTACCTTTTAAGCAAACTTTCTCCAAATTGGATAAAATTTTACCCAAAGGCTATATTTATTATGTAGATTATGAATCTAAGATTATTTTCCTCTTTTGGAGTCATTTATTATATTTATTTATTAATTACACCTTTTAGGCAATTTCTCTCTCCTATCTAACCATATTATTTCAAGATTGTCCAAATTAAATGAAAATTGACATGTAGACTTATTTTAATGTGTGGATTACGAATTTGAAGTCTATTCTTTATTTTGAGGCTTTCTTACATGGGTTATATCACTTGGACCACTAATGGCCCATTAAGTATATTACTCTTTCAATTGAGTTCTTTATCATCTTATTTTCACCAAATGAATTATATGACATATTAGATTAAATTATTCATGCATTTGATTATTAGGATCACTCTAACCTCAAACTTGTTTGGTCAAACTCAAAAGGTCAAACTTCTAGGGTAGGGTTCAAGATTCGGTATGTTACAACACTCCACCCCTTAAAAGGATTTCATCCTCAAAATCTATTGATCATATGGGATCTGATCTCCAAACCACGATATAAACATAATTTAAACGTAGCAGAAGCGGTTCGATTAACAGCGGAAGACAAAAATCACGGAAAATTAAAACTTTTCGAGATAAGAGCTTGAATCCATAAAAACTTCTTTCATAAAAGGAGATAAACTGTTTACATCTTTGATAATTACTTCTTGAGTAATTATATACAACATGATACAAAATCTCAAGAACTCAGAACCAAAATCTCATACCAAAAGACTCCAAGGACCTGAGAGTACAGAGAACACATAGGACTGACTATCTAACTACACAACTCAGCAGTCTGAATCTCCACCTGAGATTTACTGCTGCTGCTGCTGATACTGTCCACATGCAGACTTATTCCTTTGTCCTCGACGACCACCTAAAAAGGTTGAAATCTACGGGGTGAGACAATTTTAAATAATTGTCCCAGCGAGAGTTATAACTCTCCGCCAGAAGCTTTATTATAGCAAATCAAGAACAACATAGGCAATAAAAGCTTTAAGGTAATCAACATCAGATTGTTATCAATTAGAACAACAACATTTAAGGGATATGAAAAACATGTATACTAAGTAATGTATCTTCAACCAATGTATCTCGTAGTTCAACCTAAGCAGATATGCTATGCGGTTGATTATGTTTTACAAACATCATTATGCCCTGCGGAGATGAGGTATACCGTTCATACTCCAACCGATCACTATCAAGTCGCATCGGTATCATACATAGGTCATCAAAAGAGTCGGATTTTTATGACCTCATCTTCCTCAGTCGGTGTGAGGTTCAACATGCAGTACATCTAATGTCTCTACTACTATAGCTTACCAGGGTATTCTGGTACTTCGCTATTAGAGTCACAGTGGCATTCTGTACTCTCTTCGTCATCGAGGGATTTCTTGTTTATCTCTCATCGATGCGGTATAAAAGACTTTCTCGGGAGATTAGTGTTACATCACCCCGGCATAACCCATAGTGAAGGATTGATAGATTAAGATACATCTACATCAATTCCTACACTAGGATGTAAGGGCATTCACATCCATTTTCCCCACATACTCAAAAGTATGTGATCCAGGAGTTCCCTTAGGAAAACCTGTTTCACCATCATTTTGCTTCTGACAATGATGGATCTATGATCAAGGCTCTACATGATATGATTATACTTGATTAGTTAGTTACATTTCAGTATTCTTTTAACATCATGCATGTTTCCAAGCATGCAAGTATCAAAACAATAATATACAAGAAGAATACTAAATGTATCAAGTCTGTCTCATACCTGTGATCAAATGGATATCAAATCTTAATTCTCTCATCATAAGTCATCTTATCAGCATGACCTTGATGTTACTCATGGCTCTTGCAGCCCATTAATCTCATATGTTTCTCTTATGCTTAAGGAGCATAACATATGTCACTATTCACAAGCATATAATTATGCTTTCAGTGAATATGATATCATAACCCTTACCTGGCTATGATCATTCTCTTATAAGAACCTGCATGGTTAATTCAATAGACAACAATAAACAATTTATCTCCAGATCAACAATTACTATTGCAGAATTAACCTTTCAATTCAAGGGTTGAACCTTCATGCCTCCATTAAGGCTAGGTTCCCTGATTTATATCAATTAGGGTTATTCAATCCCTTTCATTATGTTTAGGAATAGTGATTCCTTTTCTCATGCTTTAATCATGATGATTCATGCTTAAGAACATCACCTGGAATTAGGGTTATTGTATAATTCAATGCATCACCCTCAATTAGGGTTTACTATTCACATTATGTGTCATTACCCTAGAATTTAGGGTTTACCATTCACATTATGGTGAATTGAGCTCATAGCATCATCATGTATAAAATCATCATCATTAATGCCCTCAAGTTAGGTTAAGATTCACTACTAATCATAATTAGGGTTTCCATGATCTCACATAGGTGGATCATACCCTAATCATGCATATTCATATATATATTGAAGGTACATTACTTGGATTTCAACCATAATTGGGATCTTCTCTCTCCTCTTACTCATAGGTGATGATTACATCACTCTAGATTAGGTTGGGTTAAGTCCTCATTGACTATCATAAGCCAAATCACCACTATCATGTGATTAGGGTTTGATTAGAACAAGGTATTACTCAATTGAACCCTTCAAGGGCATTTTGGTAAATTACCCATTGATCGTCATCATGGGTCAATTCATTAGTCATTTAGTCCCTTAATGTCCTAAGTTACCATTAGGGTTTAGATTAGATCACCATTGAACCATTTACACCTTCAAGTGATTACGTATAAACAACCTTGAAAACCTTCAAACGGTTTCAACCTTCAACCACCAAACGGTCTTGAGACCGTTTGGGTGTGTTGACCGTTTGGGGAGAGTTGACTTTCAAACCGTTTGAAGCTTATGCGGTTTGAAACCGTTTGATCTTAAATGATCTTGAGATCGATTGGTCCAAACGACCTTGACATCATTTGAGCCCAAACGGTCTTGAGACCGTTTGGTCCAAATGGGCTCAAACCGTTTGGACCTCAAAAGTGGATTAAAGGTTATAAACGATTGGGGTTTTCTATGTTGAAGCCTTCAATTGGCCAAATACTTGTTAGACACTTATCAATTGAGACAATTAGGGTTATACTTAACCAATTGGTCACTCAATTGACCCTCAATTAATATCCAAATAGGGTTGGAGTTGGTTCAATTAAGGTCTATAATCGTTCAACCATCAACACTCAACAATGTGAATCAAATCGAAGTTGATCCCATCAATTGACCTTCAATCGGGCTCAAACTTGGCCCAAACGGTCTTGGGATCGTTTGGATAACCTCCAAACGGTCTTGAGACCATTTTCCCAAGAATTCATCAAAATCTAAGTTGATTTGATAGGGGTTGAACCTTAATTAAGTCACAAATCAGCAATTTGATTATTTCAATAACCCATTGTAATTGGGCCCTCAATTGATCAAATTACCTTAACCCTAGACCTCCAAACGGTCTTGGGTTGACACCAAACGGTCTTGAGACCGTTTGGATGAGTTCCAAACGGTCTTGAGACCATTTTCCCATCCAATCTTTGGACTCTAGTGAAAATTCATCAAGGTTTGATCTATTGAGTTGATCATCACATCAATACTTAATTGCAATATGGTTTGGTACCTTTGGACCTTCAATTGGTCAACTATTCTTGACCCCAGACCTCTAAACGGTCTTGGGTGATCCCCAAACGGTCTTGAGACCGTTTGGATGATTCCTCAAACGGTCTTGAGACCGTTTGGGCTAATCAACCCAAAATCACTAATTAACTCATTGGAATTTCAGCACTTATTTCAATTAGGATTTGCCCTATTAATCAACCTTCAACTCATAACTCGTTTGGAATTAATCCATCAAATTTGGTGAGTCATTAATCAACATCATTATGAACAGTAATACAAAACGGTCAATGCTTGGTCAACCATCTTAAATGGTCTTGAGACCGTTTGCCCAAAAAGGGAAAATTAAACAGATTGAAAATCAGAACTTAATTCAATTGGATTTGCTAATTGATTTGCTTATATCTCACAATTCCTTTGGAGTTAACCCCTCAAATTTTGTGGGTGCTTAACCTACATAATTATAAACAAGATTCCCATACGGTCGTCGCTTGGTCAACACGACCAAACGGTCTTGAAGGCCGTTTGCCTTCATACGACCTTGAAACCGTTTGCCCACCAAATGGTTGTGTAAACCGTATGGGCAATTGGTGGAGGTCGTTTGGTAAAGTGGAAATCCGTGGATAATCATAGGAATTAATGCCCTTATCTTCTACCTCAAGAACAGTAGCAGTTCTTCACGATTTTGTTTGCAAGGATGCAAGGGAAGATAGGGAAGAAGAAGAACTAGCAACTATATGCATAGAAAAAGATGTATAATCAAAGCATAAGGTTTAGAGTTATAAAACCCACCTAAAGGTTGTTCCTTGAGCTCCAAGCTTCCAAGCTTCAGGTCTTTAATGGCGTCTTTGAGCTCCACAGGTCGGACAAGGTGAATTCTCCTAGGAAAAGTTGGAAAGGAATGGCTAGAAAGATAAAGCTAGGTGAGCTAGCCATGAATTCAACCTTGAAATCGAGTTTCCTCCATGAATTCAAGCAAAAGGGATGATCCAAACTTACCTTGAACTCCCTGGTCGTTCTCTTATGCTCCAGATCTCTGCCTTATTCGGTTTGAGCAAGGGGGATAAGTGAGGGAATGAAAGAAACGTTCCTTTGCTTACAAAGGAAGTGGTATATATATTTTGGGTGAAATTTCTCCATAAAGCTTCTACTTTATCCCATTTCTCATCTAAGTCCTTCCTTTCTTCTTTTCTCATCCCTACCCCTTATTTATAAGGACAATCTCCTTCTAAGGTCAAGAATTGAAGGCAAAGAAGATCAACCCATTACTAAAGTATACATATAAAAGAGCTATTATACTTATTCCTTGATTATTTAATCACAAAGGTGTTTATTTATTATATGATTATTCAAATGAAGTGCCCTCTTCATCATTTCTACTCTAAATGATGACAAAAGTTATAAAAGATATTTTAGAAGATGAAATTTACAAGTTTCACTCCAAATTTTGGATAAATTGCATTTTACCCCAAAACTAGGGTTTCAAGCACAGGGATTGCTTCCACAGCTGCACCTTGGTGCTCAAGCTTGGGAAATCCTTAAAACTTTACCATAATCATTCTTATGATGCCTCAACATCAGAGGAACATCTCAACATGTGCAAATTGCAAGTTAACCTTTCTAACTGGGTAAATTGCACATAGGTCCCTGTATTACAAAACAATACTAAAACATTGTTCAATTAGGGCAGAAATGGAAATATGTGTTCCTCAAGAGTTTAATTACATGCCAAAAGATAATCACTAGTATCTTAATTACATAATTAGTCAAAACACCTAGGGTTAACTCATAACCCAAGTCAGGGATGTTACAGATCCAAACATCAACAACTAACTACTCTCCACCCCTTAAAGGGTTCAACCTAACCAGCCAAACTAAACAAATTTTTAGATACCCACATCTTTTAGTTGTGAAGGTTTTAGAGATTTATATATTTTTTTTTTCAGGTATCCAACTAAAAGTCACCATCTAGGGTTGAATTTTAGGTCCTTGTGTCTCTAACCTATCAACCCTACATGAACATCTAAAAGTCATAGGGTAAGCCAACTGCACTATTATATCAATCCTAGTCACAAGCTAGGGTTAGATTCTACTCAAACTAGAGATTCTGTTCATTGTGACTTAGTTCAAGAAAACATCGATTAATCTGAGAAATTTTTTGTACATATAGTAATATAATTGAAAATACTTTTTGGCGATGAAAACTTTTTGAGATGAAATAAAATGTGGATCCAAAATCAATTACGGAAACCAAGTCACAATATTTACATATGAATATTTCCTCATAACTGAATCTTGACCTCAAACCAAACCTTATTGCATAAAAGATCATCATAGATCAAATTTAGGGTCAACATCTCACTTAGAGCTATCTAGAAAAGTCAAAGGTTCTATAGGGAGACAAAATTGAAATAGTCGATTCTGACTACCATGGGCTCTGATACCATGTTGTAAAGAAGTGAAAACACCTCCTTACCAAAAATTTGAACAATAAAACCTCCAGTCCAAACACACTCAGAAGGTATGTTGGAGTGGGTGTAAAATTTTCAAATCTTTATATAATGGTAACAAAAGACCAAAGTATAGCAGCGGAATAAAAACATGACTATATTCAATTATAAAACAAAGGGTTACAACTTACATCATACAGATCCATGTAGAGGAAATCTAAACCACCTCAAGATTGTCTCCAAGCTTTAACTTCACAATCTAAGTCCAGGTCAACATGACAAGATAACAAAGTCCTCCACCTAGGGTTGGAAGCATACCCCAACAAAAGAAAGACAATAGGATACATCGGTAAAGGTTGGTATGTGCATACAAAAAAAACAAGTTGAGCAATTTATAAAGAATAAGGGACATCAAAATAAAAGGCTTCCCATTCAAGAGATAAGTACCACCCAAATGGGTATCAAGAGAAAGAATCACATTCAAGGAGATACTTGCCATAAATCAATATAAAAAGGATTGTGCCATAAATAATTCCACTACCATGGTGGGAAACAAAGCACAAGTAGGGCACACACCCCACAATAAATATCATGCATGCATGTGAGATAAACATAGCCCTAGAACCATATAAACACAATTGGCAGCCAACCCCCATAAAGTCGAAGCCTGATAGAGAAAGGAATACTGCAAATCTCCCAAATATATATATATATATATAAACATGGGCCAAGAATCACACATCTTGCCCTGGGTACGAGGTTCTTTGCCATCCCAAAAAGAGCAGGAAATATCACATCTGCTATAAACAAAACCAATGCAGTTACACTACTCTAGTGCTATTGAATCACATAGCATGTTTAATGTAGAGGCAAGTAGAAAGTATAGTCAGAATAAACAATGTTGTCATCACACAATGGACAACACATACATCCACATGTAAGTGGGAAAAAGATATCAAAATATCCACATCACAATGGCATATATCAACAAGTAAACTTCCACATCATAGTGGGCATATAATATCAAGTCCAACCAAGGCAACAAGATAAGCTTCCAAGAGAATATCCATGATCAATAATGAAATCAAATACTTCACATGAAGCATGATTTCAAAAGAACAAGACAATATGTAGGCTAATGTCCATAGGACCAAAAATAAGACAAAAATAGGATAATTGCTCAAGAAGAATAATCGGGGATGCAAACATACCTTAACTTCAGAGTCAAACGATCCAAAGTTACTTCTAGGTCCAAGCCTAGGCATCCAAAGAACCTATTAGCATGTATGTGGAATTAGGGTTAGGTTTCCATTAATTATTCAAAACTCTAAAAATCGCCTTTTTATTGTTATTGACTGAAGTTATCAAAACCATTCCATATATTAGGTTATATTTTTATGAGTCCAAAACATATTTTATTATATTTTTCTGACTTATAGATATTTAGTTATGATTTTTATAGGTTAATTCATCATTAGTTAGATCTATTGAAAACACATGTTATTAATCTTTAGATTTTGTTATCAAAACATGTACCATTAGTTAGATATTATTTTTCTGATTCCAACGAGTATTTATTTGTTATTTTTCGGTCAGTAATTAACTAGTTATGGATTTTTGAAATTTGGCCAATCAGATAATTAGATAAAGGAATGCAGGTGAGAAATCCATGAAAAGAAAGGAGAAGCAGGACGGGCCCGCATGACTTGGCACAACGAGCGTCGGCCAAGTCAGCAGGTCAATGGCTTAGTTGACTCGCTCCAAAGCAAAGGATGAGAAGGCAGGATGATGAAAGTGCCCCTAGTGATAAAACAAAACAAGAAGGGAAACAAAGGGCAAGCGGGTGATTTCCCTTGGGATCATCTTCCCCAAAAGCAAAGCGCGTCATGGCCGCAAGAAGCCAGGCTTCTGCTCGGTATGAACTTGGGCGAATTCGGCATACACCACGAAACTCAAAAAGGAAAGATGCGAAAGAAAGAAGATGCAAAACCGAACCTTATGGTGCTTATAATTGCGCCGGAGATGGAGAGAACAGGGAATGAACGCCGCCGCAAACGCCTGCCAAAAACCCAATCACCGGCGGCAACACCTGCTACGATTGGAGGAATTGAGATGAGAGGAGGGTACCAGGAAGCAAAACGCAGTTGTAGGCTAAGGTATAAATAGGCGGGGATGCGATAACCCAAAAAGGAAAGGGTAGCCGCGAAGCTACATGATCGAGATTTGGGCGATTCAAAAATATGGAAAACTAGGTCTCAAATAAGATATCATTGAATTCGAAATTCTCTCCCAAATATAATGCAAGTTGTTTCAGTCGATTCTGTGCACTGAAGCCCGAGGAAACCTCTCTGCAAGAAACCATACGCGGATGTACTGTTCATCAGATGTCGTCTCCTACTCAAGGTAGGAGACACAATCTGGACTGTGAAACCCAGATCGGACAGTCCAAAAATAGAGTCCACGGTGTGACCACGGCTGGGAAAGCAAACCAACAGACCGTTTGATCAAAATAAAAAGAAATCTGACGGTTGACAGTGAACTCGAGGTTAGGAAAGCAAGCGTGACAGAGAAAATCGGGAAAACCATAATCAAATCAATTTTGGATTAAAGTGACATTAAAGTTTATTTCCTTGTTTCTCTCTCTTCAATTAAGGGTTCATACATTATCCAAATTAATCTAAACTTGGCACACAAGTTAAATTAAACATGTAGATTCCGAATCTCCAATTAGATTTCACTTTTGGAAACTTTAGATGTATTATTTAATATATTCTTTATTTCTCTTTCCTGATGCATTAATGACACATGGATTATCCAAATTGTATGAAACTTGACCCACAAGTCATATTTAATGTGTTGAACACGAATTTGCCATCAATTTTACATATTGGAGTTGTTTATTTATTTATTTAATATTTTGAAGATTCTACGCACTTTCTCTCTCCTGATTTTAACTTTTAAGCAAACTTTATCCAAATTGGATAAAAATTTACCCAAAGGCTATATTTATTATTTAGATTACGAATCTAAGATTATTTTCCTCTTTTGGAGTCATTTATTATATTTATTTATTAATTACATCTTTTAGGCAATTTCTCTCTCCTATCTAACCATATTATTTCAAGATGATCCAAATTAAATGAAAATTGACATGTAGACTTATTTTAATATGTATATTACAAATTTGAAGTCTATTCTTTATTTTGAGGCTTTCTTACATGGGTTATATCACTTGGCCCACTAATGGCTCATTAACTATATTACTCTTTCAATTGAGTTCTTTATCATCTTATTTTCACCAAATGAATTATATGACATATTAGATTATATTATTCATGCATTTGATTATTAGGATCACTCTAACCTCAAACTTGTTTGGTCAAACTCAAAAGGTCAAACTTCCAGGGTAGGGTTCAAGATCCGGTATGTTACACCTAAGTTGAAATGTTGAGGATGACGCCTTGATCTTCTCCCAGATGGTTTGTTCTTCTTCTGCATCACCCATACCTTCTAGTTGTGGATTTGTTATGGGAGTACAATCAGTGGTTCATGTTTGAACCATGCACTAGTACCTGAAATTTATAAATTCAATGTGAGAACGAGATACCAGTGATTGAATTAAGAAGATATTTTCAATTCAGCTTTGGAAAGAATAAAACATTAAAAAAAGTGTAGGTGGCCTAGAGTGGCTGATTACAACACTCGTAGTGCTTGAATATGTCGTTTCCCCAGGAATGGCACCAAAAACTTGACATGACTAAACTTTACGTGTAAAACGCAAGTGTACGCATCAAAGTAATACAGGCCAAAGAGGCACGGATATCGAACATGGGGAAATGTAATTCAAGAAACTACTACTAACTAATTTCGATCAGCTAAGTTGAAGAAACTTTGATTTGAGAGTTATTTAACTAATTTCAAGAAGAAAACTAATTTAATGGTTTGTGAACACAGTGAGAAGAAATTCTCTAGGACTATGCTTTCACCACGACTGACACTGTAATTTTAATCTAAGATTAATATATTTTCCTTCCACTCCTAGACAAAGAGTCTGTAGTAAGAACTACCCACTCCCACTGTGCAGTTCACTACATATGCTAATGCCAATCCCATTTCCATAGTAATAAGTTGATTAGTAGGTACTTTACGAATAATCTCTAGGTAATCTCTTCACGTTTGTAAGCCACCTTTCCCAAAGGGCGATATAAAATGTGTGTTACTATGGATTTCCAATTCTTAATCCTCCTCTCGAAGTTATTAAGGATCTTTTTAATCATCTATGGTGCGCAACATAGACAATTCAATATGATTTCATAGCAACATACCCAAGAATGAGGAGAAAATAATATACTAATGTAAAATATCTATATATAGTTTACAATCGGGCTACTCCTAGGTCCTAAAGAACATGGACATTATCCCCTCACGGTTTCTATGGATAAAAATATGCAAGGAATAAGGAAAATGTGGAGAACATAGAAAACTGATGAACCCCCTGGAGAAATGTGATTAGGACGTTCCATGCCGATGAATAGATTTACAATTCACAAATTACCCACTGAACGTGCCCGAAACCTCCCAAACATGTGATTCTCCTCCTCGTTCTCCTCTACCGTGTCATCCCCGTCTTGTAATGGAATAGAACGTGATTCATTAGGTTTGGACGAACTCCCCTTATGTCATAGAAGTGACTTAGGGCGAAATAAATCCTCAACCGTTAGATTAAATTTGATTTTATGGATTGACTGATCAGACAGACTCGATAGTATCGACTTTTGGATTCGGTAGTACTGAGTCTGGGAGTCGAATCTGCTCTATCTTAGATGCAAAGTCGGTAGAACTGACTTTTGAAGTCGGTAGTACCGGGTCTGTGAGATTCTTGTGGTACCCGAAATCGCACAAAAATGTACATAAGTACTCGAAATATAATATATCATTCAAAAACATAAAAATTATGCTTATTTGATGCAATTGAGTAACACATGCTAATATTAATAAATCACATAAATTAATATGAAAATGAATAGTAAGTGCACAAAAAGCAATATAAAAATAGCCTATGAAAACGACAAATATCCAGCACATTAGAGGCATGGAGTCGTTTGTGCAAGCATGTTGAAAACACCTTTAACTACGTGTTAATGATCTTCCATCGCACACAATGACATGAGATTGTGTGGGAATTTATGATTAATTTTTTAGGTAAACATGAATTAACCACTTCATGATAGATGGTCGTCTCTAGATTTACAACATAACCAGGCAAAATCATTTCTCCCACACTACCAGTTTTGAATCTTGAATAAAATCATTGCAGCCATGATTCCACCTTCACATCTCCTTGATGGCTATGAATAATATCCTCGATTTATACAAACGTAGGATAGGGAAACAAACCTCCCATCCCGTGCAAATACCTTCTTATATTTTCCTTTTCAAATCTTATTTATATCCTTTCTGGTGATCCAAACATGTCCACTTAGTGGAAAAAACTTATTCTACAATTACCATGGGTCTATATAAGTTATTCATCGATATCATCTATATGATATGTATCACATATATCATATCCAGAGTTTATTTTCTGACTATTGATAACAAAAAAATACATGAGTAGACAAGTACTGAACAACTAATTCATTATTTAAATAAAAATTCACTACCACTTCTTAATTGTAAACAACATGATTAGTGATAAAAGCATCGATCAACTAGTCCATATTGTTATTATAAGCATGCGTTGAATATAAAATGTACTACCTCCTATATATAACCCCTTAACAAATATATTTTTGAAATTGAAATATAAGTAATTTCTTATTTCAATGTATATCATGTGAATGATATTATCTAATTGACTATTTAAGATATCAGTGTAATCTTATATATTTTATAGGGCATCAAACTCATTGATATGTGTACACCGATTCATTCACATGTATATAGGCGTATATCCGTAGTGATATGATTAGTAGTCCTAACAAATTACTACACTTAGTTATAATTACTATCTATTTAATAGTATGATTTCAATCCTTCTATATATTATATATGTATTCATTAGTTTCTCCACTCAATATATATTCCCTGATAGTTTCAGGCTGTGAGAGTTTTGTATACTTTGTTATAGATGAGTATATATACATACTTATGAGGTACATACAAGTATGATAAACTGATTATCTAATCAAATATCGATATCTACTATATAAATATTTGTGTTGTTTAATTAATTTTGATATCTCATTATTAACAACATACCTATATAGAATTACAAACATATCATATACTAGTACACCTTGAAAGATCTAGCGGGGGGGGGTTAATATATCTTTTTGGAGTTTTTAAAGTTAATTAAAAATAATTAAACACTTGGACAAGAAGTAGGAGGAAACAAGGAAGAGACAAGGATATAGAGTGGTCCCTACCTTAGAAATCTAAGGTAGTCAGTCTACTACCCGATTATTTCCAACTGGGATTTTGAAAGTGATTTATTTTATTACCTTGTAAGGATGTTACATAAAATAAAATCACCTTCCCACACCCTTAAAGTAGCCTTCACCTGAAGTAGCCTCAATCCCCTAGAAGCAGCTTTCTGAAGTAACTTCAAGCTCACCCTTGAAGTAGCCTTCACATGAAGTAGCTTCACCTTGAAGTAGCCTTCTGAAGTAACTCCAAGTCACCAGGAGCAGCCTTCACCACCTGAAGTAGCTCCACGAACCACCTTTCAAGAGCCTCCAACCTAGGAGTAGTCAAGGAGAACAATATATAATAAAAGGAACAAATATTGGAAGAAAGAAACAATGTTACCAATGAGTATAGCGCTTTGATCCTATATCAAGTGTATTGATCTCCTATCCACTATAGATGAACATGGTAGTGTGGTGGCTAGGAGATACTAGGCTATAGGACACTAATGTAGAGCTCAAAGAAAATAGATTGCAAGTGTAGCTCAACTTGTTGCTCACAAGGAATGATTCTCAAGTGTAAATGTATGCACAAGTGATGATTTGGGTGTCTTAAGGCATGTCCTATTTATAGGAATGTCCTGCTAGTGCTTAGCGACATTCTAGACACTTTCTAGGGTGTTCTTAGTGCTCAAGTAGCTGTTAGGTGTCCACTAATTACATTGCAACAACTAGTTATTTAATGCTAAAAAATGTAGTCCAGAACCTTTCTCGATCGAGAAGTTTGTCAACCGAGAGTCTCTCGGCCGAGGAATTTGTCGACCGAGGGAAGGTCTGGAATGAGTGTATTGCAACGTTCATTTCCAACTACCAACCACTTTTCAACTCAGTCTAACGTCTATAGAATTTGCTAGAAGGACTATTCTCAGTCGAGAATATTGTCGACCGAGAGTGTCTCGGTCGAGGAATTTTTCAACTGAGAATGTCCATGTTCCAATGTGTTGAGCCATGTACTAAGTGTGTGTATCAATGTGTAATTATTCTTATATCTTAAGGGAGGATCTTTCTAAGTGTTGTGAGGGGATAAGGAAGATCTAACACTTGTTTTATGTGATGTCTAAGTACTTGTACATTATATATTTGTACAAGTTTTTACATTGAGTACAATCATGAAAATAAAGTAATTTAAGCATATTGATCTTCCAATTTGTATTGATCTTCAACTATACACTTCCTTATATATTTATCCCTGAAACACTCAGATAACAAGTTAGATCCACAAGAATGAAATGTTTGTCATCATCAAAACAAAGGGTTTAATAATGTCCAATTTAGACAACAATCTCCCCCTTTTTGAAGATGACAAATATTTCTAAAATATAAATCAAGGAAATTTAAATAGCATGAGTTTAATGCCTGATGTTTACCTTATGTAAGTATTCTCTTATTTATTCAAAGAGGTATAGAACTCTTTTAATGAATATAGTAATAATTTATATGAATCCAAGAGATTATGAAACTCATTTATTTGGATTTATTTTCTTTCTCCCCCTTTGTCATTTCAAAAAGATAGCCATATAACCAATTTTCTCCCCCTGAATGGGATACTCCTCCTTAATTGCATACTATAACAAGAATGTCAAATTTAGCCATAGTTCAAAAATCATGATTTATTTCTCAATTATTTGCAAGGGATGTTAAGCCCTAAAATGACATGAGAATCCTTTAGGCCCATGAATAAATTTTAATGGTTTCTCAACCATTTACAAGGGATGTTAAGCCCTGAAATGATATGAGATTCTTTTAATCTCATAGCGGAATCAATGAATGTATCTCTAACCAAATACAAGGGATTTTAAGCCCTAATTTGTTTAGAGAATTTAATGAAGAACATCATATTCAAGAATGATGTAAGCTCCCTAATTTTCATAATCAAGATTAATTTAAAGATACTAAGATCATAACTAGATTTTGAAGTTCAATTGAATAAGTAAAGTAATAAATCGATTTGTTTTTAACATGTTGAGAAAATATACTAAGGTTGAGTGTAGGTGAATGATTTATAAATAAGCATTTTGTCAGGCTTATTTTAGGTCGACCTTGACTTCGACCAGGGCGCCCCTCAGTCGAACTCTTTTTCAAACGAGAGGCAGTTCTGGAGATATCCAATATATGCATTTTCATGAGTTATCCAATTAACCACTTTTAGAATATGACTTGATCTTGTTATGTATGATAATTATTAGTTCTTCATTTTTCTCATATAAAAACTTGTGAGTGTTGAATGATCTAAGATAAAACCTTAAAATTTTACTTTTTAGATCTTAATTTATGTGAGCAATATTATCTTGTCATAATTTCTAAGAATGCTAAAACCTTTACTTTTATCACAATATGGTGATGATAATATTTTAACCAAGTTCCTTGTATGATCACTTCTTTTGTTTTCAATTTTGATTATATTAATGTTGAGAAAAGTTTCCTATGCCAAAAGATTTGCCGTTTGTACTTTTCTTGAATAAAACCAATCTTTTCCTCATGTATGCTTGTTTGGGACAATTTATGCAAAGTATTCAAGATTTGATGCCCATATATTCTTCCTTTTGATTGGGATCATTCAAATGTTTAAAGAAATGTAATATATAAGGTTTATTACATACTTAAGTTAACTGCTATTGTAGTATCTTATTTTTTATTGAACGATTTTGTTAGAGTTTTGCTCGGTCGACAAAGTTCTTCACCGAGTGTAGCTCGGTCGAAGTATTTTTCAACCGGGTGTTTTTTAGGTTTTTGTAGGATTAAGACAGTGACTTACTCGGTCGACTATTTTCTCGACCGAATTGTGCTCGGTCAAAAAAATTTCTCGACCGATAGTTTTACTGTTTCTCTAGAAAATGCAGGTTTGAGACAGAAACTTCTTTCGTCGACAATTTCTCGACCGAAGAGTGTCTCAGTCGAACTTGTTGTCGACCGAGATTGTTTATGTTTTACAGTAATGACAACATATAGAATCAATTTCATTTCTCTTCTTAGCTAGATTGACTTTAGGCACATACATGACTTTAGTCTTGGGTACTTGTGTCCTTTTTGTTCTAGGTTTTTGATAGGATTTATATTTGGGCACATAACCTAATCCTCTCCTTCCAACTTGACTAAAAGAATCTTTTAGAATTTTATCAAGGATATCTTTATTTTTCAAGCTAATAATATCTTTTTGTAACTTAGCAATTTCATCCATTCTCCTTTTAATGTCTAATGTTGCTTGATCTAGATTAGATAACAAACTATCTCTTTCTTTGACAATAGCATCATAATCTAAATGAGTAAACAAGATAGGTTGAGTTTGAATATCATTCAATTTTGCAAGTAGTTCAACCTTTTCTTGAGAAATAAAATTATAGTTTGTTTCTAGAGTAATCAACTTCATATTACAATCATTAGAAAATGATTTCAAGCTAGAATTTTCAGAAATAAAACTTTTCTTTTCAAAAGCAAGATCATTTAATTGAGCATATAATTCTTCATTAGTTTTTGTAACCCTTTTAAGTTTCTTTTTACAGTCAATATATTTATTGTGTAATTCTTATATGCTAGCAACTAACTCTTCTTTAGATAAATCAAGTAGGCTTACCTCAGTTTCTTCTTCATCAATTGTTGCAATGAAACAACTTACCTTTTCTTCTTTGTTCTCACTTGATTGTTCCCTTTTATCTTTGTGGAACTTTTCTACTTTCTTCCTCTTTAGACAATTGAATGTCGTGTGGCCTTTTACTTCGCATTCAAAGCACCATCTACAATGTTGATCACTTGTTGATGGCTGGCTCATGTCGAGGTTGCTGAAAACACCATCCCCCATCTCTTCAAGACCTGTTAAAGCTCCTTGAAGACCTACTATGATACCAATTGAAAGATCTAGAGGGGGTGAATATAGATTTTGGGAGTTTTTAAAGTTAATTAAAAATAATTAAACACTTGGACAAGAAGTAGGAGGAAACAAGGAAGACACAAGGATGTAGAGTGGTTTCTACCTTAGAAATCTAAGGTAGTCAGTCCACTACCCGATTGTTTCCAACTGGGATTTTGAAAGTGATTTATTTTATTACCTCGCAAGGATGTTACATAAAATACAATCACCTTCCCACACCCTTGAAGTAGCCTCGATCCCCCTAGAAGCATCCTTCTAAAGTAACTCCAAGCGCACCCTTGAAGTAGCCTTCACCTAAAGTTGCTTCACCTTGAGGCAGCCTTCTGAAGTAACTCCAAGTCATTGGGAGCATCTTTCACCACCTGAAGTAGCTCCATGAACCTCCTTTCAACAGCCTCCAACCTAGGAGTAGTCACGGAGAACAATATATAATAAAAGGAACAAGATTGGAAGAAAGAAAAAATGTTACCAATGAGTACAGTGCTTTGATCCTATATCAAGCATATTGATCTCCTATCCACTATAGATGAACGCGGTAGTGTGGTGTCTAGGAGATACTAGGCTATAGGAAACTAATGTAGAGCTCAAAGAAAATAGATTGCAAGTGTAGCTCAGCTTGTTGTTCACAAGGAATGATTCTCAAGTGTAATTGTATGCTCAAGTTATGCTTTGGGTGTCCTAAGGCATGTCCTATTTATAGGAATGACCTATTAGTGCTTAGGGACGTTCTGGACACTTTCTAGAATGTTCTTAGTGCTCAACTAGCCGTTAGGTGTCCACTAATTATATTGCAACTACTAGTTGTTTAATACTGAAAAGTGCAGTCCAGAACCTTTCTCGGTCGAGAAGTTTGTCGACTGAGAGTCTCTCAGTCGAGGATTTTGTCGACTGAGGGAAGGTCTGGAATGAGTGTATTGCAACGTTCATTTCCAAATACCAACCACTTTTCAACTTAGTCTAACGTCTATAGAATTTTCTAGAAGGACTATTCTCGGTCGAGAATATTGTCGACCGAGAGTGTCTCAATCGAGGAATTTGTCGACCGAGAATGTCCCTATTCCAATGTGTTGAGCCATGTACTAAGTGTGTGTATCAATGTGTAATTGTGCTTATATCTTAAGGGAGGATATTTCTAAGTGTTGTGAGTGGATATTGAAGATCTAACTCTTGATTTACATGATGTCTAAGTACTTGTACATTATATATTTGTATAAGTTTTTACATTGAGTACAATCATGAAAATCAAGTAATTTAAGCATATTGATCTTCCAATTTGTATTGCCCTTCAACTATCCACTTCCTTATTTGTTTATCCTTGAAACACTCAAACAACAAGTTAGATCCACAAGAATGAAATGTTTGTCATCATCAAAACAAGGGTTTAATAATGTCCAATTTAGCCAACACACCTACACAGAGTCATGCATATGGGTCTACTATAGAAATCACGATTAGGAATGCTAAATAGTTATTAGGATTATCCATAGTTTATATATTCCCATCTCTATTAATATATTCGATTGTAGTTCCAGTTGGTTTAGAGATTTTAGAAGGCTAGTGATGTGTTTGATAGAAAGGAAATAACCACATAAGAGTTTGAAAAAAGAATCAACCATGTGTAGTAGTAAAAATGATGCAGACCTTTCTCATAGGAAAGATGGTCACCCTTGTGGTGGATAGCAATGGAAACATCACCAATGTCAAGGAGAATACCTAGGATAAAGGAGGCATCCCGTCGGCTCAACATCGCCTCATATGCTCTGGAAAGAAAAACAAGGATGAAGGTACTCTAATGGAATACGACATCTAGAAAGAGTCTATGATCCACCTATGCAGAGACTGAGGGGAGGAGGGTGTGGGGTCTCAACTATCTGGTGTCCAATAGTGAATTGTGAGGTCATGTAAATAGTAAGGTGATAGATTTTTTGTTATTCTATAGGAAGTAGCCCACATATTGTGTGACCCATAAGGCTCTATTTGTCAAATCCAATAGGACCACCTTATACATTTATTAAAGATAGGTTAATAATGCCTTGGAGAGAAAGTAATGCTTCCTCTGGTCTTGTATCTCAACTCTCACATATTTAACCAAAACTCACGAGACCAGAGCACATATATTTATGCACAATCTCTTATTTTTGTTCATTACACATTCCCCTCTTAACATGCAACTCACCTTATGGGAGTTATGCTCCAAAATAGGGAGGTGGGGCCTTGCCCAACACTCACGTTCCCAATTTTACCCATGTGATCCTACAAAAATGGCATTAGAGCCCAATCAATCCACCACAATTCTCTCTTTCCTCCCTCCCACCCTCATAAACCCTAGCTATGTTATCGCCACCACACCATCAAACCCAACTCCCATCCTCGACCGACAACAACCACCACATTGTGATGAATCCTAGAGAAATCAGGTACATCCAAGAAGCAATGGACCACCATGAAAAAGGAATAGAAACCCTCACAACCAAATTGGATAGGGTACTCACTGAGCTCACCAAACTGCAACCTCCACACAAAGGGAAACAAGCCGATCACAGACAGCCTCACATCAAGAACAAGGATGACCATTGGGATCAATTCAATTTATAGTTCCACGAGTATACTGGCATTGAGACACACGATCCCCAGTTCAAATGCTTTGAGAATTTCTTTTGCCATGGCAAGGTGGAGGACCCAAAAGAATGACTCCACCTTATGGCCATGCATGTCAACATCGACTTCTTGGATTAGTATGACACCTACGAATAGGTAGGCCATAACTACTCCTGAGAGATATTCATTGATGACATCTAAAAATGGTTCAAACTAGTTGAATCTCGTGTCCCATGAGGATGCCTCACAAAGCTCAAGTAGATAGGGACCATGGTAGAATACCAATGAGAGTTTGAAAACCTAACACAACTCACCATTGGGTTTTAAGAAACCATACTCTGTGATATTTTTTTCACATGACTCAAGGAGCCTAACGAGCCTGAGTAGTCAAAAATGAAGTAGTCCACATGGTGTTGTCACCCACACCAAACCAACTAGAGTCCCAAAGATGAAGTCAAATAGGAATCCTCCACACCAAAGCTATTCCCAGCTGTCCACAAGCTTAACCCAAAAGTGATCTAGGAATGTCTAGTACAAAATATATGCATCTACTGCCTTGAGAAATGTTTTAAAGGCCACAAGTGTAAATGTCCAAAGATGTTCCTCATTGACAATGAGGAAGTAAGCTACAACACCAAAGATGACTTGACATTGATAGCTTATGACCAAGGGACATCATTGGGACAATGTCGGTGGAGGACCAACCAATCATCTTTACCTTTGCCATGGCTAGAGTGATCACTAATGACACCATCCTCTTATGGGCACAACTGGGTTCCTGTAAGGCACTCGTCCTCCTCAACTCAATAAGAAATAACAACTTTGTCAGCCCAACAATCATCGACCCCTCCCTCAGTCATTTGTTCCACAAGTGTTGGAATATGTATGCATTATACAAGGTAGAGCAGTGCCCTACTCTCACTATGCACATCAGGTACCATTGAATTTGCTTGGTTAAAAAGAAACAATCACAACTTTCATGATGCAACTTGGTAGCTACAAAGATGTAGTGGGAGTCGATCGGTTGAAGAGTAAAGGATTTTTAGCCTAGAATTTCTTCACCCACATAGTTCACTTCCCCAAATACAAAATCCCCTTCTCCTCACATGGCCTCAACCATTGACTCCATCTACAAGGTCTGACAACTTTTTGTCATCTTCAACGAACCATCTGATATACCCTCAACCATACCTACCAACGGTTCCCTACTCCTTGACCAATTTGATTATATATTTCAAAAGCCTACCACCCTTCCACCACCATGCCCCCATGACATCCACATACCATTCAAAGATGAATCCACCCCAATCTCTACATCTCCTTACCCCTGCTACCCCCACTATCAAGAAAGGAAATCAAAACAAGTTCTCAAGTTGTTGGAACAAGGCTATATCTAATGAACAACAGTCTTCCCCAAATTAGATGTTTGAGTAAGATATCACCAAACATGTATTTGGGAGACTAATATGGAGAAGAAAACATTTCAAACTCACGAAGGACAATACAAAATTTGGAGTCATGCCCTTTCGGCTATGTAATGCACCATCAACATTTCAAGCCCTCATGAATGAGGTTTTCTATGACTTATTAATGTACAAAAAATAAAGGGAGGACCATGTGAGACATCTTATACTCTCACTTTATATGTTGAATGATGCCAAACTAAAGGTCTGGTGCATTTTCACAACACCCTCTTTCACCTACCTTGGCCATATAATCTCAAGAGAGGGAGTAGCAACTGACACCGCCAAACTATAAGCCATTCAGCAATGGCCCCGATCACATAAATTGAAGGAGATGTGAGGCTTCCTGGCACTTTCCAACTACTAAAAAAATCATAAAGGGATACACTTCATTGGTGTCACCTCTCAACGACCTTCTCCCAATTAGTCAATTTTGAATCAATGTTGTTTAAATTGAATACCTAAACACTTTTGGTAATCAAATTCAACAGCATTCGTGAAAAAACTCATATTCCAAGTGCATCCTATGTGTGTGACCCTATAGGTCCCAAATTACGTTGTCAGTGAATGTCTATAACCAACTTATAACATCACAAGCAATGAGCGGTATCTAGAAACACATCATTGCTACCTAAGTAATCCAGAAAGGGAACAACTTCAACCTACAATCTATGATCAGTGATACCATGATCGTATAGTTCCTTTGTATCTAATATCTAGATTAAACTCAAGGTATGGAATCGTCATCCTCTTCAACATTAAATTCATGTTCCTTGAAATAGAGAAGACTGTCTGAGATGCATGTGAGTTCACATATCATATATTGAATCACATGGGTATGGCCATACATTTCTTAGTCTTTCTTATCAAGTGGCTTGGATACCAATCTCTTATAGGAGGGACAAATCCCATCTACATCGCTCACACTCAATCCTCATTTATCACAGAGAACCCAAGCATCACCTTCATATAAACCCTTATTCAAGGTCATATTGGATGATATCAAAGTCCAACAAATGACATGTGATGATTGTAGTGACTTCAAGTCTAAAAATCACCATCACCACCATCATTGTGAGAGTTGATTCTGACTACCATTCCATGCTATCCATGTATCACTCTCATGGTGTGTTTGTCCAATACACTATTCTCTAACATGTACATGTGTTCTTGACTTGATATCACGTATCATGACTAATGAGACTCTGTCATCAGTCAACACACATTCTAGCCTTATGTATTAATGTCGTCTATTTTGCATCCACATTAATATCCAACTAAGGACATAACAAGGATGCATGTACTCTTATCATATATATGATCATATTGTTCAGGTCCTCAACCTGAAAGACATATGTCATCGAATAACATCATTCTTTAGACATCTATTATATTTGTCTCATCATTTCATGATTGAGACAAACATAATAGATGAAATTACCTTATCATTATCAAATCAGGTATTTAACACCATATTCCAAACATCATATGATTGTCTCTTTGGGCATACATACCAACAAGGAAATTGCTCATCTTTATATATTTGTATATCCATATGTATGGTACCCTTCACATATTATAAAATTCATTTAACAAGAGAAACATGAGTGGTTGTCGACGTGTGAAGAAATTGACAAGCCATATTTACACCATATGTGAGGTTTGGCCTAGTGAGGGTTAGATATTAGAGAGAGCCTACTACTCTTCAATAGTTGCTACCATCTTTGAGATAGGATCCATGTTGTCTAGCATTGTCACAAAGAAATGAAGGATTGAATGGTGCTAAGATAGGTTTACAGTGAGTCATATTTTCTCGATGAAGAATATCATAGGCATACTTTGATTCATGAAGTAATAAGCCATGTGTATTTTCTTATACCTCCGTACTAGGAAGTATATTGTGTCACCTAGATTATGTAGAGAAAACGCAACTTCTAGTTTGTTGAGGACATGTGAGACAAGCACGTCATAGTTTGTTGTGATGAGAATATTATCAACATACAAATGAAGATAGATGACATGTTCATCATCTATATAGACAAACATAGATGAGTCAGCATTGTTGGAAGTAAATTTCAATTCTAGAAGGTATAAACTAATTTGATTATACCATGCCCTAAGAGCTTTCTATAACACATAAGTCTTCATATAACTTGAATATGTGTGTACACTTGGAAGGATCAATAAATCATGGTTGTTGTTCCATATACACCAATATATCTAGATTACCATTGAGGAAAGCATTTCAAATATCCAATTTCATAATACTCAATTTCTTAGAAATAATAATAGATGGAACAATTTTGATAGTGGGAGATTTTACATATGGACGGAAAGTTTCCAAAAAATCCACTCCTTCTTGATGAAAGCCCTAGAAACAAGGCTTTCCTTCAACCTTTCAAGAATTCCATTAGCTTTGAACTTAGTTTTAAAAACCCACTTACAACCAATTACATTAAGGTTTGGATCTCTATCTACAAGTGTTCAAGTTTCATTTGTGTATAAAGCAGCTAATTCTTTAGCCATGGCTTGTTTCCAACCATCGTGTTGTAAGGCTTCTTTCCTAGTTTTAGGAGTGATGTGATTTAGAGTTATAGCCAAAGCATATTTTGGGATAGTTTTGAGCATACCACTCTTTCCTCTAGTAAACATTGGATGATTATTTTTTGAAGTAAGAGGGGTTGTACTAAAACCATTGTTCTCGGAAGATTTTTTTTGAATTGAAGCACAAGTATATTGTTATATAAAATTTGGCTTAGTATTGCTATTGTTATAGTCTATGTCAATCAAAGGAATTTGACATGGAGAATCATTAGAACAATTCATGATAGTAGTTGACTCAGAAGAATTTTGTTCTCTTGAGCCATGCTCAATATCATGATTATTGAAATTAGTATCAAGAACATGTACATGATATGACAAATCAATGGGACAATTCATGGTAGCAGAGGTACAGTTAGTAGTGGCATCACATGTAACTTGTGTGTTTTCAAAAATACTCAGATCATGCTTACAATTAGAGGCATGTTGTTGCATCTGAGATGTATTATTAGTAGTCAGATGAGCAACTTTTAGGATGAATACCAGCTGAGACATAATTAGTAGCATCAGGGAAAGTAGAGTAGGAAAGATAATCCTCTCATCTACTGATATTAATTTCATTACTTTTGAAAGGGAAAACATCTTCATAAAAGACAACATGTTTAGAAATATATTTTTTTCTTTTATTGAATATGAAGGCACTTGTAGCTTTTATGTTGTAAACGATACCCCAAAAATATACAAGGTAAGGAACATTGATCCAATTTATCTTGAGTAAAATCTCTAAGACAAGGGAAACATAAAGTACCAAAAACTCATAGATGTGTGTAAGTGGGTTTCTTGGAAAAGAGTAACTCAAAAAGAAGTTTCATTTCAAATAGAAGTTGATAGTTGATTTAAGTATACAACTATAGAAAAAGCTTTTGCATAGTATCTCTTTCGCAAGTGTGTTCTATACATCATTGCCAATCCTAGTTCAGTTACATGTATGTGCTTTTGTTCATCTATACCATTTTAAAAGGGATCATGAGGGTAGAATATTTGATGTACGATTCCTTTCTCACTGAAAAATATCTCTAAAGACTGATTGACGAACTTAACCCGGTCAGAGTTAGCACAGCTGGTAAGGCACGGTGTCCCCCTCCGGGGGGAGCCAGGTTCGAGCCACACTTTGGAGCATTGGATTTATCACCCGCCAGTTATCCGGGCTATGGCTGGAAAAAGGATGCGGGTTCTGCCTAAGGCAGTGAAAAAATCCTTAACACCTCTATCATTTTATATTTTCTTAATGGTATTGCCAAATTGATTCAACATTTTATTATGGAAAGAAACAAATATAGATAGACATGAATTATGTATTTAATAGGAAAATCCAACTACACCGACTATAGTCATCATTTATCATTACATAGTAAAGAAAATTATGATATGAAGGCACAAGAGCCTTTCCTTATACATCACAATGAACAACTTGAAATGTTCATTATGACCTTATGTATTTATGAATACTAGGTAGACATCGACTTTTTCTAAGCTCCCAATCATTACAATACTATTAAACTAAGATAAAGCAAGAAGAAACTTGTTCTATGACAGTTGTTGAAGTATAGATTTATTTGGATGTCCAAGCCTCTTGTGCCATATCTCTTGAGAAGCTTTATTGAATTTTTTGAAAAATAAAAATTTGAGGTGTTTCCTTCAGCAACAAGTACATTCCACAGTCACAACTCCCCTTAGATAGAGTTTGATTTGTCTTATAGTCCTTAATGATCACTGCATTATTAGTAAATATGACATATCAGTGAAACAAGGAGGTTAGTTTAGAAAAAGATAGTAATTTTATTTTAATCCCAAGAATGACTAGAAAATGCTTAAGTGGTATAGAGGTCATGTCATTCAATATATTGTCTCCAACATGACAGATTGATAGCAAATTTCTATTTCCAATCATTACATAATCAAGACCTTTGTATATCTTTAGATTATATAAATTACCTAAATTTTGGGCCACATAATATGTGGCCCTTGAGTCAACATGCCATTCAGTTAGATCACCTTCATTAATTATTAAGGTTTCTAGAGTTGCACTAGTATTCTCAACAATAGTCTTTCGTGTGTTTGGGATCTGAAAGGTGTTGTCGAACCTATGCTAGCATTTCAAAGCATTGTAACCACTTTTTCCATAAATTTGACATAACAAGGATCCTCTATTATAGTAGTTTTGAGAACTAGTGATGTTTCCACCTACTTGGTAAGTGGACTGAGTGAAACCACAGTCTTAAGAGTTGAATTTTGTGGAATTTTGAGCTGGCCCTCTATAAAGAATTCCTTAAATGCAGTCAGTTCTAGTATCTGCCTCTTCCTCAACTGAAGAATATACCTCTACCATTGAAGTTGTTGTGATTATAAAAATGATGTCTATTATCAGTAACTTGATTATCAAAACCAGACTTATTGGTGTAGAAGACAATATATTGATTAGAATTTAGACTTCTAACCTTTCTTCTCTCAATGTCTTGCAACATGGAGATGAGATCAACATATGATGGAATATGTGGTTTAAGCATGGAAACCATAAATCCTTCATAGTCAACATTATCCAATCATTGAATATTGTGAAGACTTTGTCTTGATTATTGATACTATACCCTATTGCATTCAGCTGATCACATGTAGATTTAAATTTCCTTAAGTAATTAGTAGATATTTTTTTCCTTTCATAAATGTTCTTAAGTTGAAACTTAAGTTCAAACTCACAAGACTGGTAAGACTCGACAAACTTCTTGTCTAAAACAGTCCATACCTCATGAGAAGTTTTGCAACCAATGGTTTCTCCCATTACTTCCTCTATTAACAAGCTTAAAATACATCCCTTCAAAAGCCACTGTACAAATAGTAGTGGCTATAACTGCCTATGCACAGATCTACATGCACCAGTAGGTCTTGAGGGACAAAGTAGCTCAAGTGAAATGAGAGGAACAAAGTAGCTCGACCTTCAGGGAGAGGTACAAAGTGACTCAAGTGAAGCTAGAGGGACGATTGCTACTACATAGACACAAACTCTATTGTGCTTGGTAAGCCATTACATGATGATCTAATTTCTTCAACCCTCTTTGTCTTCATCCCTTCCTTGTGTCTTAGATTAATATATGTGATGCCATTGGCATCAGGTTTCAAAATAAGTGGTGCAGTTTTAGTTTCATCTAAGAATCATTCTAGGTAGCACGAAACCACAAGTTTCAACTTGCCATTCCCACAAAAGAAAGTTCTTCTGGTTAATATTCAAAGAGAGGAAGGTATAAACATTTAATCCTACTAGATAAGGATATATGTATGTATATTGTGGTGAGGAGGATGTAGATGAGGACATAGCAGAGGAAGACCATCTTCGATTCCAACGAATCTGGGAGGGGTTCAAAAAAGCAACATTGATAAGAGATAGAAGTTGATAAAAGGATTGGCATGTTGAAGCATTCACAATCTCCAGGGTAGACACAAATTTACTTGATCACCAAAGAAAATGTGAATCACCTCGAAAATTTACTTGATCACCAAAGAAAATGTGAATCACCAAAGATAGAGATGAAACTGTAAAAGAACTGATCTTGGGATCCTTGCAAGAATTATGCACAGATTTGACTGTTGATGAAATAATATAGAGATAAGAGGATATTTGAGGAATATATTGCGTCGAAGAAGAAGGAATCCATCTGAATTGACTTTTTGATCATGCTTAAGAGGCTTTGTGATCGTCAACTTGATGACGAATAGATGAGTAATTGAGGTAGGAGAAGGAAGCTTGCATGAGATTTCTTCTTCAAAACCCTAGAGGATTATCAAGATTCCTTGTTTGCCTTGTATGGGCTCTAATGCCATGTTTTCATTTGGGAAAAAGAGAATCGAAGAATCAAATGAGAGAATTAGGGAATCACATACATTGAACAATGCGGTGTCACTTTTGTATTTTTAGGATTAGAGAGCAAAGTCAAATTATAGTGATAAATATATTATACTAGTGTAGACATTGTTGGGCCTTAGACACTGATCCCAATTACATCAAGTGCACGAATAATATCATCAAATGTAACAAAGAGTGAAATAAAGCACAACAAGTAACAAGTATTGAGAGTAGTTATAGTTTAACGATATATGGGTTTAAGGTTGTATGTATAGACTAGGAGTTTGAGAAATAGGAATGAACAAGAAATGAATTTGAAGATTAAAGAGTTGAGTGAAGCATCTGTGAAGTTGATATAGAGATCCATGAGCACCATAGAAAGGGTTTCTACCCCCTTTTTAAGGGCAAGGAGATGACAATTAAGCACAAATGTCGATTATGTCATCTTAATTTTTGCTCATGCCAGATATGAGAGGAAGACTATGTACTAATAGAAAGTGTTGAGGGGGTAATTAAAATAAGCTAAACTACAATGTAAGTGTTAGTTATTGGGATCCTCTTGTTTGTGGCAGAGAGAAAGGAAGATGAGTAGGTTTCATATGCGTGATCAGTACTAGTCAAAAGGTGTAGGGATGTATAGAGTAATGGGGATATAAGAGTTGAGGGAGGTTAAGTTGTTTGACTTTGTGTCCACTAGTGGGGAGGCAAAAGTTGCAAGGGAATGATTGTCGAAAACAATGCATATTTGCCATGCTTTAAGGCAGTGTACCTTACCTACCATGTCAATATTACTATGGTATTATTTTACTACCTCCCAAATTTTATATCTCCTAAATTATGGTACAACTCTAAAATGTTGACTACTTGACTAATTTCATTTAAACTAAATCTTAAAAATACAAATTTGTTGAAATAAGACTACAAATTTCTGAATAACCTGGCCCCTTCTATTTATATCAATATCAACTTTTTAATTGAACAATGCATTTTTGCCATGCTTTAAGGCATTGTACCTTACCTACCATGTTAATATTACTATGGTATTATTTTACTACCTCCCAAAATTTATATCTCCTAAATTATGGTACAACTCTAAAATGTTGACTACTTGCTAATTTCATTTAAACTAAATCTTAAAAATACAAATTTGTTGAAATAAGACTACAAATTTCTGAATAACCTGGCCCCTTCTATTTATATCAATATCAACTTTTTAATTGATTCAAAGGCTAATAGTTTCCAAAATGAGATAATCTAAAGATTGTAAGGTTTGACAAAATATTAGGACCAAAATTTGAAGTTATTTTGAAATATTTATCAAGTACTCAGATTATGAAAGAGATTTTAACAAATGAAGTTTGAATGATGGAGTATATTGTACCATTTTCTAAATGAGAAGAAATATCTACTTTTGGGACATTTATTTAACATAAAATAAATAATCTCAAATTACATTGATAATTGTGAAAAAACATTGAATGGGAGTTGATTGAATGACCAATTTAGAAAAGGACTTCAAGAATAGAAAATGAACATATTGTACTTCTTGGTCCAATTATTAGTATGTTACACATATATTTCTTACTAACAGAGTATTTAATATGTTAATTTGACAAGTAACAAAATCTATTTAGGATAGTCCACAATAGATGTAGCATGAGCGTAACCAAGTAATGTTTTTGGTATAGAAGAGGAATAAAAGTATACAATGTGATTCGCCAGTAATCCTTAAAATCTTTGTATTGCATGGTTGTCTTACTTGTTTAAATCCTAGAAATAGCAAGATTAACCAGATTTGCATGTCAATGAATCATGTGTCGATCATCACACAAACTATATCATAATACCAACAAATCATGCATTGTCATTAGAACACTATATCAAGATGTAGGTGAAACATGCATAATACATCACAATACTATATCAGATTGCCGAAAAAACATGCATCCTACATCACAACTTTATATCAGGATGTCGACAAAGCATGCATCATACAACACAACATTATATCAAATTTATGACAATTCATGCATTGTGTATCACAATACTATTATAGGCATGTTGATGAAACATGCATCATACATCACTACACTATTTTAGGATTTCTAATCATGTTGTAAATGATTATATTTAGCCATACCAAGGCCCAATCTAAAAATTAAGGTCATATCAAGCACAAACCCACATAGAGACCCACATACACCTACAACTGTGTATTTCTATTTACATGACATTAGAAAAAACACCATGCCAAGATTCAAATGAAAATTCACAAGTATGTGAAAGTTGCATGAAAAGCAAGATTTGGCATCAAAAGGCCATTTAAGCATAAGGAGCCACAATTAAACATCAAATATATTTCCAAATAAATTATGGAAAAATAAATGTTAATAAATTATCATATCATCGTCATAGAATCACATCCAAATAGTAAGAAATGTTGTATAATTTGTTTCCCACCAACACGATATTGAAAGGCCGTAAAAAGATCATTATAGGGTATATTGTACATATTTCAACATTCAAGCCCTTACAAACAAGAGGGTGTGAGATTTACATTTTAGGTAACTAATAGAAGAACATGGAACATATGCAAATTCGTGCCCATACGTCATTCAAGACAAAATAGTTTATAAAAAGTCCATCTTTAGGCATATTAGGAAAGACTAGGGCATAAAAAGCCACTTTCAGATAATGAATATAATTCCTACAAAATTTCAGAAGCATAATAGTTGTGAAAGTGTCTTACATTCATTAGAAAAACTCCCGAACAATAAGAAATATTATGTATTATTATTTTCATCAATGTGGTACCAAAAAGCCTTAAAAGAGAAATTCTAGGGCAAGAAAGAATACATTTCTAAATTTTACCCCCTATGTAATTAAGGGAGCTCGTGATTAAAATTAGGGTCATCATCAGAACATTTATAGAGACATCCAAATTCAATATTCTTATCACGTTATAGCAAAACATTTCATGAAATTTCATATTTTATATTAGGCAATACTAGAGTAAGATTAGGGTTTTGCATGTATAATGTAGGCAAAAAATGTATTAATGGTTATATCACTCGCCTTATATGATGGTGCAAACATATAAAGCAAGAAATCTAAAATTTATCCTCCTACACACGTCCAAACATCCCACTCAAGCTCTAAGAAGACACCACCAAGTAAGGTCTAGGGCAAACTAAGGGAGAGAATGAAGATTCTTTAGCTATATGGACTAAGTTCCATCGTGGAAATCCATGGATATCATCCAATAGAGAAAGATGAGAGGTAAAATAGTAGATAAGAGATATTATAAGAAATATACTACATGGATAAAGGCTAAATTGAAGCTACCAAGCCTTGAAAGCAACCAAGGATGATTACATGGACATGCAAGCCCATGTAAGCTTCCAACCACCTTCAAGCCAAGCTATTGATCTCCCAGATAGAGATAGCAAGTCTCTTGGTTTCCCTTAACCTTATAGTAGGTTTCCATTATTTCAAGTGAGGCAACGGATTGATGGGTGTGTGTTATAGGTGGAAAAGTCTAAAACATCCCACACTTAACATGGATATCGAAGGGAAAAAGAGTCAAGGCTTTCAAGCCACTTAAATCGATGGGTTTTTGAGGTACACCCTCAAGGTTCTACCTATCTAAGTGATCTTTCGGTACACTAGAGATGTCAAATATCAAGGCCTAATCAATCCAAGTCCTAATGCCAACCTATTAAAGGACTAAAACTGGGTTATCAAGATACGTTTCAACCACCTATCGAATTCCCCCGTTATACCCAGCTATTGAGGTACATGTCCTTCTAGTGAGGTACCCTCCATATCTAGGGACAAAGGGGGGCATAGAAAACCAAGATAATGGGGTAGGGAAATCCAATCTATCAAGATATAAGGGTGGCTATCAAGCCTTCACCATCTAGCCAAAGTTGGGTTAGGTTAAAACCCCAGATCAAAACATGATCAAACCAAGTTCAAAGCATCCAAATCAAATAAATTTTAAATGTTATGAAGGAGAACATACACTTAAATATATTTTTTACCCAACTTGTAATTAGACCTCAATTATGGTGAGTTTGCACACTTGTGCACAAACTCATATGAATATACAAATCAAGGGGAATACATATCAATTGAATTCAAATTAGTGTTATTTATTAATTTATTGATTTCAAATATAATAAAACATGAATATGGATTAAATTGTAACTTAAGACATTTTCACACAATTTTTAGTTTATTCCCTCATATTATGGTGAATCTACAATTAATTTCACAACTTGCAAGGAAACTTGAATTTAAGGTACAAAGTGCAATTTGAACCAAATTACAAATTTATCTTTAATTAGTTGATTTTAAGCTTTATTAAACATTAAATTATGATAAAAATTCCAGTTAATATAGTCAAAAATAATTAGAGACAAAGTTAAGTCATAAGTCTTAAAGAATCACACAACTTTTGAAGATAGAAAGACCTGCATACAAATAGATCACCTTCAAGTTGATCAGTAGAATAGTAGCTAATAACCAATGGGAATCAGAATAAACCATATACAAATTGAATTTGTAAATACAATTATATCTATAAATTCATAACACTATAAGTGTATACACAAGACATCTACAAATACATTTGTATCTAGAGATCCATAACACTATAATCAAATCATTAGTCCTACAAAAACAAAATCCCTTTAGATATTCAGACAAGGATTTTGAAAAATATATATTTGCAAAGAACTGAAAACTTCAAGATAAGAACTAACATAGTAGAATCATTTTAGCAACTTTTAGTTTTAAACTTCATCAAAGTTTTATAGTTCAGCAAAGATCAGAAGACATCTAGGCATGCAGACAGGGCCTTCTTTAAAATTTATCTTTTGAAAACCAATTATGAAGTAGCACTCAAAACCAAGTAGATTTGATCTTGATTTTAAATGTTATTCAAATCAAAACAAAACCATAACATCTTATTTGTATGTCGGACAACAATCTATGAATGTATCACATGTTGGTTTAAAAATTCAACAAAATAGGAAGAAACAAATGAATTATAATGAATGAGTCATTTCATAATCAGACCATAAGCATAATATCTTGCTAAATATGTGTATGTACTCCATACTAATATGAAAATACCACATACTAATCTCAAAGAAAACCTACAATGTTTTACATATATGAGGAGTTATGATATACGATAAGAATATCAATGTTGTTTTCAAAACATGGTTTGAAAGCCATGAACTAGACTAGCTATGTTATGATCTTGTTGGTCTTCATTTACTTTGTCCCCTCCCATCCTTTTTTTCTCTTTTGAATCATGAGCAGCTTCTAGAATTGATTGCATTCTTCTATTCTTCATCATTATTTGGAAGATGTCTGCTCTAATTATATGCATGTATCATTTGTGAAATTCATCTCATTCCTATTCACAATACATTCTACATATTTCATCACATATACCCCAAATATCAACCTCATTTATTTCTTTTAGGTATCAGGCTACCCTATAGTCAATTGAGACATTTGACTTCCTTGTTATGGAACTCCCTTGAAGAACTAATGCACCCATCCAGCTTGTAAGAAAAATGAATTATATTTAATACCCCATATTTTGATTCCTTTACAAACCTTAAAGTAGAATTATCATGTAGATTTTCTTACCCAATCTAACACCACTCATATAGAAATGGATTTTCTTGATATTGAGTTATAATACTTGTATTGCCCATCTCTAAAGCTTTCTTCCCGCAAGTTTCAATGTTTATCATTGTTTTGAATCATAAATATTAAATTGTTGTCTCAAATTTTATTTGGTAGGAACATTAATGAGAGTTTGTAGTTGATAAATTTTGTTCATTGTGATACTAGCCACCTTTTTATTTAACTTTTGTTGCAACACGAGATTAAAAATTAATAAATTAGTTACTTCTTGTATTTCATTATTATTTATTCATAATCTAACATTCGTCTATCGTATTGGCACATAATTCTCAAACAACACCATAATATTCCCTTGTTATTACTAAAAACTTTTAGCATATTCATAAATCAGTTTATAATATGAACGTTTACACTCCTCAATTACCACTAATCCAATGAAAAAGATGTATAAAATCAGTTCTTACATGTGAATGCACCATCTTGTCTAGAAAGTGTTGTGAGATCATTTAATGTGCACCACGTATCTTTACCAAAATTCCTCTCTCTTCTAGACATGCATTGTTGTTATTCACACCATATAAGATTTACCAAAATGATTGCACCAGAAAATGGGATTAAATTGTTGTCTTGCATTAAAATTATAATAATACAGTAGAAAGTAGTAGTTGTATTTGAAGAGTAACTAAATATCAGTAATTTTTGTTTTTGAAAAGTAACTATTGTGCTTGAAAAGTAATAGTTATGTCTAATTTGTAACTAGTGATTATGTAGAGTAACCATTATAACAAAAATATAACATGTATACTTCATCTATGTCCAATGAAATCCTCAATATTTTTTACCCGGCCAGCATAGCTCGTGTGGTAGGCACGGTGTCCCCTCTGGGGGGAACCCGGGTTCGAGCCCCATGCTAAGCACTGTATTTAACACCCGCCAGCTATCCGGGCTATGGCTGGGCAAAGGACGTGGGGGCAGCTTGTAAAGGTTGTCATAATCCTTGATTATATTGTTATTTTTCTAAAATTAAATGTAATACTAAACGTACAGCCACAGTAGCCCGGCTGCTAAGAGATTCGTAAGTCTCAATGAAGGATTCAGATTTGAACCACACTAAAAGACATTTTGTGAATGACATTTCATATTTATTGGGTGCGGGAAGGGGTGACCAGTCAATACTCTCTCAGGCCTCAAGAGTTTATCATGTCGGGATGAGTCCAGTAGTGACACTGCATGGTATGGGTTTCTCGTAAATAAAAAAAAAAGTTTTAATACTAAATGGAATAACTTTTATATCTTATAGGTAACTATTTTATATAACAAGTAAATATTCTAACTGAAAAGTAACTATTGTGTCTAAAAGGTAATTATTGAATTTGAATTGTAAGTGATGAGTATTTATCATAACTATTATAAGGAAAATATAATACATATACTTTATCTATATTTTCAATGAACTCTCTTAAATCTTCTTTCACTTTCTTATACTTTATCTATATGTTCAGTGAACTCTCTTACATTTTCTTTCATTTCCTTTGATTCAAAATGTTCATAACCTATGAATGTAGATTTTCTTTGATGCATTAAATTTATTTATTTTTATTTACTAATTGAAATCTTTTCCAATATAACAAAACTAAACAAGCATTTTCATTGTACACTTACCAAAGGAGGCCTCCTAATCTTAAAAGTTTATTTTCAATGGTCTCAATTTATTTTGTTTGCTTTCTTATTCTTCTTTATACTTCCTCATCTTTTTTTTTCTAACTCCCCTAGATTGACAGATAACTTTCTCTTATTTCTCTACAGTCTCTGGTTTATTTTCTACTTTACTAAGTCCATCCTTCTGAGTGCTTGTGTGATCCATCTTTTTTATTCAATCTTTGTACTCTCCGTTGTCAACATTTCATTCTCGTGTACTTTCTATTCTTGTATAGTTTCAGTCTTATTAACTAATTCTGCATTATGCCTCTTTCATATGTATGATATGTAGCTCGTCTTCTTGTTTTTGTCTGGAGCGACTTCATTTGTAGGTATACACTACTACAAAAACATCATTCAGTGGCGCTTTTAGTGGCGTCGGTTATTTAGGAAAACCGACACCTATTTTACATAGGCGTCGGTTATTTATACTCACCGACGTCTATATTCGAAGACCAGCCAGACACGGGTACCGCTTTGTATTCAGCGTCGGCCATTTATAACAGACCGACGTCTAAAAGTAGCCCGCGAAAATCAATTTTCGAGCGAACTTTTTTCGTCTCCTACAGCGTCGGTTTGGTAACTATTAACCGACTCCTATGTAAATGAAAATTTGCATGAAAAATTAGGGTAAAGGTTGCATTGTTGGGCGTCGGTGTATTACTATCAACCGATGCCTTTAGCAACCTAATAGACCCGCGCGACGCCCGTTAGGCACCTACCTGTTCCATTGTCTTCATCGCTAGCTGCCGCGCTGCTCGATCGCCCGCCTGTCGGTTCTCGCCGTCGCCGACGCTGCCCGTGCTTCCTTGCCTCGCCGTCGCCGCCGACGTTGCTGCTGCTGTGCGTCGCCGCCGACCTTGCTACTGCTGCTGCTGTTCGTCGCCGACGCCGCCCACCTAGCTTCTTCCAACAGAGCCGCCGCCCTAGCTTCTTCTCCGGCGCCCTTCTTCTCCGGCACCCTTCTTCTCCGGCGCCATTCTTCTCTGCCGCCCCTGCTGCTGCTGCTGTCCGCTCGTCGCCGCCCTGCACCGCCGCCCTGCTGCTCCAGCCACCTGCTGCCCGCGCGCGCGCCCTGCTGCTCCATCCGCTGCGCCGCCGCCACGCCTGAGAACCGGCGCCGCCGCCACGCCTGGTGCCCTCCTGCTTGCCCACCTGCCTGCCCTAGCTCCTTCCTTTCTTCCTGCTGACACCCGGCGTCCTGTTTCTACAACACTGGTTAGTTTTACTGATTTCCTTGCTGTTAGTTTTACTGATTGCTGTTTTACTGCTTTTGTTGATTAGATATGTATAGAAGTTCCTTATAAATATATTTTTTTATATACACATACATGTAATTTTGTATAAAATTCATGATGTAGTGTGATCTTAAATCCTAGAGTGTACCCCTTTTGTCTACTATTTGATATCCTTGATTTTATCTTCTATCCTAAATAAAATTAAGGGACCCATGATTAGAAAACAATTCCAAACATGGCACCCACACTAATTGGAAGGAAATAAAATATGATTATTGAAATGCACATTTGTGATGTGATACCTTTTTTAGGATGCATATATTAGATTCAACCTTTGAGACATCCTCTTATGAGTTCCAATACAATTAGGGTTTCATTTCATTGCCATTGTATGTATTATAATATTACATCTTTCACATAAAAATTAATTAAATTGAATCCTATTGGAACCCTAATTTAAATCCTAATTTGATTTAAACTTGTCCATTCTAGCATCATTTGATTTGATTAAACCCTAACATTGTTTAAACCCTAACATCAATTGTGATGAAACCCTAACATGTACATATCTATTATTGTGTTTGTTGACCTAGAAACCCGTCCAAGATTTACTCATTAGGAGTAAATCTTGGATAGTCCCCGGTTTGGGACTGTTCTTGAACACCTAATCTCACTTAGGATGTAAGTGTATAATGTGTATTGAGTTTTCGAGAAAATTTTGGTAGCATTTCCCCGTTTGTTCTCTAAGTACATATGTACTTAGAGAACAGTGGGGAAATGCTGCCGAAATTTTCTTGAAAACCCAATACACATTATACACTTACTAGTGAGATTAGGTGTTCAAGGATGGGATAGGTGGTACACATTTATTATATATAAGAATGACATCACATGTGTTTGTTGGCCTAGAATGTGAACAATCATTGTTTTTTATATTACTTGTACATTGATATAAATTAGAATGAACAATCACTAAATTATATATTGTTTGTATGGAGTCCGGCTTCATTGTAGATATCTATTATTGTGTTTGTTGGCCTAGAAACCCATCCAAGATTTACTCATTAGGAGTAAATCTTGGATAGTCCCCGGTTTGGGACTGTTCTTGAACACCTAATCTCACTTAGGATGTAAGTGTATAATGTGTATTGAGTTTTCGAGAAAATTTTGGTAGTATTTCCCCGTTTGTTCTCTAAGTACATATGTACTTAGAGAACAGCGGGGAAATGCTTCCGAAATTTTCTTGAAAACTCAATACACATTATACACTTACTAGTGAGATTAGGTGTTCAAGGATGGGATAGGTGGTACACATTTATTATATATAAGAATGACATCACATGTGTTTGTTGGCCTAGAATGTGAACAATCATTGTTTTTTATATTACTTGTACATTGAAGGATTGCTAATTGATAAAAGATCACAATTTTAGAGACATGTATGTTTATACAAATGCTAAATGTTTTCCTTATTCTAGTTGATACAAATGCTAAATGTTTTCCTTTTTAATGAAATTTTCAGATGGCTCACCATGATGAGAATGATGTCCATGATGAGCATGAAGTCCATGATGAGCATGCTGTCCATGACGAGCATGGCGAGGATACCAACGTAAGTTCTAAAAACATATCCCGTATTTCTATAAAATTCATTATCTTCTAGTTATGTCATAAATCCTGTATTTCTATATTGGCTTAATTCGGTGTGTTTATTTTTGTCAAATTTTAGGTTGATGATGCACAGCTACCCACTGAAGCAATTGAGCAACTTGATGCGCAGCAACAAAAACTTAACAAGAAAAGGGGTATCACTCTGTTGAAAAAGTTACTTGCGCTGAGTGGCAGTGGATCCAAATTGGTTGTGGAGTTTGATAATGGAGGGAATGCAATTGGAGTGAACCGCAATAATTTTATAAACTATCTTGGGGTTGTCACTCGAAGCCATTGTGGTGTTAAGTATGATAATTGGCATAAAGTTCCTCGGGCGAAGAAAGACTTGATATGGAAAGATTTATGCGTGAGTTATTATTATTTGCAATTCTATTTTGTATATTACAAATTCTATTATTTGCAATTATATTTTTGGTACTAGTTAATAACATTTCTATTTTACAGAATCTGTTTGCATTGGATGAGATGTTGCATCGTAAAAGTGTGATGCAACGTGCTGGAAAGATGCTTAGGAATTACAGGACAAATCTGAACAGAGAATACATAAGACAGGGTGATAAGAAGAAGAAGTCAGCCCTTGAACAATGGAACTTCTTGGACAAAGAAGATTGGGACAATTTTGTTGCTTCAAGAAAATCTGAAGAATTCAAGGTATTAGGCGTCACTCCCATTTTAATTAATATACATTGTATTCACCTATTCAAGATTAACATTTAGTGCTACTAACCTAATTATAAATGTGCATACTAACTAGGCCCTCAGTGACGCACAAAAAGCAAGGCGTGCACTGAATGTACATGACCATACTATGGGTCCAAAAGGCTATGCAAGCGTTCGCCAAAGACTACAGGCGGAGTCTGCGGCTACTCAGGAGTCTGCGGCTACTCAGGAGTCTACGGCCACACCCTTGCCTCGCCATGATATTTGGATAGCTGGCAGGAAAAACAAGAAGGGTGAAATAAAGAAGCCCGAAACTGCTGAGGCGGCTGCAAAAATGGTAAAATACAACTCTTAGAGCAATCATTTGAATATTGATTATTTGTGGTGTTAACTTACCAATTTTTGTTTATGGTGATTAGCGGGAGCTGCACGAGCAGAGGAAACAAGGCACGTTCATCCCTCAGGGCACAAGGGATGAATTGACAGTTGCTCTGGGTAACCCAGAGCATCCTGGACGTGTTAGAGGTGTCGGCGCTAGTGTGGGCATCAAAGCATTCTTTGGGCCATCCCAGCGCAAACCCAGAGCGGGACTTTCTCAAGAAGAGGTAACATATTCTATTTTTAGAATGTTACTGTAAAAGGAAATTCATTAATAAAAAGCTAATATTTGTTTTATCCATGTATAGGAGAATAAGAGAGTCGAGGATATAGTTGCTAAGAAGCTCAACGATGTGGTTGCTGAGAAGGTCAAGGAAGAATTGCTGCGGTGGCAGGCATCTCAGGCTTCCAATCAGCCTATGCCGACCCACTCTTCTCCTGGTGCACAGACTGCAAGTAATCCTAGAGACCCATCGCCTAACACGTCTGCTGTAAGTATTGTTTATGACATTGTAGCTAGTCTTTTCAAGATGATATGTTTTCAAGATGATATGTATATATGTATAACATTCTTTACGTAAATTTGTAGGCATTGAAGCCATGCCGCTTAAGAATGGAAAACTATGTTGTTGCAGAGGCGCAAGCTTACCAGTCCCTTCTTGGGGCAACGTTTCATGGGACTCCAATGCCGCAGGGCTACATTCGTGTGAGCCCGATACATGTATTACCCGATTGGAGGGAAGTTGAGTTGCCATATGCCCACCCAGATATTAATACACTTGGTGAGGCAGAAGGCGGGGTCATATTGTGGCCCAAAGCAGATGTCCTCTACACGACTGAAATTGTAAGATAAATTTACATTGATTTAGACTGTTAATGTGTATATATGATGTCAACTGATCTGAAATTATATATACAGGTTAAAAAGAAGACACCAGGAGCACCTAGGCCTCCACCTCCAATTCCCGCATTACCAACTTGGGTTCCAACTGACCTACCATACCCGTTAGGTCCTGCTTGTAGGGGAATGGCATGTTGGCTACGGGCACATAATATACTTTGCCCTATAATTGTTTCTTTAGATGCAGATTATGCAGGTCAATCATACGACAGCTCTTTATTTATACAAGATATTATTGAGCTGTTTATGTATGATTGGTTGAATACATCAATGATAGAGACATGGATAAGGTGAGATCTTGTTTATACATCCATATACCTTGTGTAAGATCCGGTGATCTAGTTTCTTATATATTAATGCATACGTCTATATGTTTTGCATCTATTTAATCGAAGATCATTGCAAACAATTTGCATATGATCATGTGGGATTTTTGATTCCATCATTGATTAGTATGGTAGCTAAAGACCCTGATAGTGTTCAACAATACTGTATAGATGCTTTTACAATTTTTGGTCATCAAATGAAGACGATAATAATAGCTCCATTCAATATCAAGTAAGTTTGCTTTATTTATAATTTGGACTTAAGAAAATTCCATTATTATTTTGCATTTTGAGTTATTAATTGTTAACTTTTTACCTCTAGTGGTAGACATTGGGAGTTACTAGTTATTGTCCCCGGGACGTTCACTGTTTATTATCTAGATCCCGCAGGAAGTACATTAAACACTAAAATTGGACACGTAATGAGAATGGAATTATTCTGGTGAGAAATATTTCATTTTTTATATCTGTTAACATCTTTTATTACATTACTATTTACTTATGAAACTTAGTGTGTTTTATTAACATGTAGGGGTTTAGATGCATTCAAAAATGCTGGAGGAAAGGTCCCAAGGAAAAAGAACCACCCATTGTCTTGGGAGAACGTAAAAGTAAGTTCCCGACTCCCCGACTCCAATGTATATATTATTGATGTGAATTGTGCTTAGTTGTATTATTTTGTATGTTTCAATTTATAGTGCGCTACACAAGACAATGGCTGGGCATGCGCATACTATGTGATGTGATTTATGCAGATGATTATCAAACATGCCGCATTGGACATCGATACCATACATGAGGTATTATATATAGTCTCATTAGTTAGTATGAAATATATCAATCTTATTTTTATATTATTACTTATATATACATCATTCTCTTTTGCAGGTGTTTAAAACTGACCACACTATAGGAAAACGCTTAAAAAATGTACATGCTCCATATACGAGGGAAGCATTAGATGAAGTAAGAGAAGAATGGGCAATAGCTGTACAAACAGTGGCAACTGTAAGATATAATTGGGATGTTGATAGTGATGATGAATGATACTTTGTAAATGAATGTTTCTGAATGTTAAAATATGTATTTGAATGATTCTATATGTGTGAACGTGACAATTGAATTGATGTCTAAATGTATCTACTTGTGTGAATCTTTTTATGTTAATTTTGCAGGTTTGTGGCCTGTTTGTAGGCTGATATCAATGGATGTCGTAAACCTACAGTTCAAAAAACTGAACTGCAGGTTCTCATCCTGCTGACCAGCCACAGCAGGCCTGCAAACAGATTTATAAAAAAAAAATAGATATAGGCGTCGGTTATTTACAGATAACCGTCAGCACAGACTTACAGCGTCGGTTTTTTGTTGAACACCGACGCCAAAAGTGTTCGCGCTACAGGAAATGGGAGTCATCTAGGACACTTTTCTGCGTCGGTCCTTTAGTATATAACCGACGCAGAAAGCGTCCTAGATGACGTCGTTTTCTGTGGCGCGAACCCTTTTGGAGTCGGTGTTTTATAATAAACCGACGCCTTGATGTTAAATAGGCGTCGGTTGTTTAACCGACGCTGAAGTGTCCAACCTTTTAGCGGCGCCCACATAGGCGTCGTTCAGAAACTGACGCCAAAGGGGGTTAAACAACCGACACTAAAAGGCACTTCTGTAGTAGTGATACCTTTAATTGCATGTGTGACTTCATTTGTAGCTCCATGTTCATGCTTAGTTTTACTTCCATTTCTTATTAGTTGAAGCATGCATCACTTCTTCTTGATCTCCATGTCATCTATTTTCTTACTCGTTTCTTCTTCAATGTTAGCAACATGTACCTCTGATGGACTCACTAATTCATTAAACTTCTATTTTTTTATTTTTTTCCTTACAATGTGGATACTGGATTTCGCATCTTTCATATTGCTTTTAAGAGCTTCACTTTTCTTCTTTACTTCGTCCAAACATACTAAATTACATCAATCATTTTCATGACCTCTTAGTGTCTAGATTTGTCACTGTTACATCTATATTTCCATGCAAATCTTTCTTCTATATATTTTTCTCTTCCTCAAGGTTTATTCCATCTCATTATCTTCCTTCATTTCTCCAAAACTTTCAAGAGCCATCATGGTTGATACCTCTTTATGATGTTTCAGTTTGATTTTAAGAAATTCCACTATATCTTCCAAATCAACAGTCATTTTTAGAGCTTGTACCATATTTGTTGTCTACCTTCGTATTAAAATCAGCCTTCTTGTGTATCTAATTGGTGACTAAGTATTGTGGTATATCTTTTACCACTTTAACAACATCCCAATCATCTCCATCATCCATCTTCATATATATTAAGATCTTTTCAAATAAGTGAAGATCCATACAATACAAGTTAACATATTTAAGTTATAGAACTTGAAAAGTAAAATACAACAATCTTGTTTAGAAATAAATTTATTGTGTCTTGACACTTGCTACATCAATTTTCTTCCTTATAGGAGCAGCCTATTTTTGGATTCGTAGCTTTGCATCCCTGCAAGTGGACTTAGCAATGTGTGTAGTCTCCAAAGCCCATACTTGCATAAATATAAATTATTTCTTTTGCAATTAAATCAAGTAGGATGAAAAATAACGAGAAGTTATGCTTTATAGTGCATGTACTTACAAAAAGGCATATTATGCATCACGTAGAAGAAAAAAAGATGCTTCTACTTCTTTCCTCTCTTCCTTATTATCAAGATCTATGTCAAGGCTTTCATCTACTTGAAGATGTGTGCACCAATTTTTCCCAGTTCCTATGAACCATTTTAGTCACATCATTCAAGTAGTAAAGTAGGTACTAGGTTACAATATCTTGTGGTTGGTGCCAAAAATGTGGCATCCACATACAAACATCCATGTTATGAACAAATTTTGGTAGTTCTCTTCTCTATCATGTTTTTTGATCGTGCAAAAAACTTGTTACTATAAAACCAAAACTTTGGGTATAAAATAGTGCCCCATAAAGAGACTACTAGATCCCTAGTCCCCACGTAGGGGGAAAAATAGAGTATCCAACCAAAAAAAAACTCCAATTTGAAATAGGTTTAGAAAGAGAAATAGGACAATAACGGGACAAAAAACCTAGTAGGGGGAGAGGAGCTACATACATGAACATTAGAAACACCCACAAAGATCACCCATATGAAACTACAAATCGATTGTCGGATTCCACTGAACAGCCATCTCCTATCCCACTTCAAAACAAGATAACAGTTGGATCACAGATAAACCAAGAAAGGAGGAAGCAGGACTGCCATTCGCTACCTCCTCTCCTGGCATACTGAAGCAGCTGCACTTGAAATAGTATACCATCCCAGAAGGAACTAAATAGAGTCCATAGCCAAATTAAAAGGACAACCAAAAATAAACAACTCTAGACTTCTGCACTTGAGAGAAGGCAACCATGGAACCATGGCATTCTGATCACCCACAAAGGAATGGACATGGTCAACAACCAACAGCTGCATACATCCAGAGACATCTATATGGAGGAAGCCCCAAATAATCAAGAAAGCACCATGTTTGGGACCTCATCAGAACACTTGTCTATTGAATAGAAAATCAAACTAGATAGACCCAAGAGAAATCCATCATAGGTATTTCTTTGCCATCAATAGACATGTGCTTTTTCTTCTTCTTCTTCTTCTTCGACCTTGCTTCTTTGTTCACCCTAAATTCATCAATGAACTCTGGGTCCAAGTCACATGAGCTAACAGAGGAAGCTTCATCTGAATTCCATGTGAGCTTATGTTGATATTCCAGGGCTAAACCAGTGTCAATCGTCAGCTGCTTCACACAGTTGGGCGTAGAACTCAGCTTGGATAGGAGAAGCTCCCACTCCAAATTGAGCACCTCATTTCCTTCTTCTGGGGAGTAGCATCGCATTTCTGATTTAGGTAATCTGTGAGGATTGCCTTCTCCTTCAGGCCTCACTGCACCAGTAAAGGAACCTGCAGATGGATTTTTCGCAGATTGACCTTGGTGTTCTTCGGCAAAACGTCAAACACCTTGCCTTCTGCTGCTTTTCCCGGCTCTAAGTTGCATCAGACTAGGCAAGGTCTTGCTGCTGGCACTTCTTGGACACGAGGGTGACCAGTGCCCGAAGAGGTTGTAGCCAGAGCAGACTTTAGGCTTTGCCACATAACAAATCTTCAGGGCATTTAGGATTCCGTCGACCGCGATAGTAACCTCCTTCGGAAACGTTGTACTGGACTCAAGCTCCACACAAACCAGTGCATCCTTCAGGTAATTAACTGACAGACAAGCATCCTCGAGATCCAGGGGCCTCCCGACTAAGCTAGCAACACATCTTCTCTATCATGTATTACCCAATTATATAAAATATTTTCTAAAATCTCTTTATGAAGTTGAGTTTACTATTTCTTGACTTCAGTTTTACATCATTACCATCTATATGTTCACTTCTATGCCTTTAAAATTTCCTCCCCCAATAACTTTCTAAACCAACCTAATTTTCTATCTCGAACTTTTTCTGTGATACAATTTCTATATCACTACTTGGAAATCCTAGAATCATCACAACAGAATTGACTATCATTCTGACTTGAAGCATTGGTGCTGTTAGAAACATATTTCTATCAATATACATAGATATTACTTCTTCTAAAAGGGACACATCTACAATCAAATGTGGCATCTTGAGAAAAAGTTGTTGTTCTCATCAATTCCAATTGATTCTTGCTAAGTATTAAACTATTTGGATTTGAATATATCTCTTCTTGTAGCGCCCATGATATAGAAATTGTGCAACTATAATAACAAGAAATCCTAATGTTACATTTTATCACTTATTGTAAAAATCAACTCATTCGATACAATAATCAATTGAGTTCATTTCAATTGAATTCTATTCATCTAATGCAATAAAACTTAATGTTACTTTCTATTTGAAATTGTTGCTTTTAATTACAAGATATTACTTTTTGTATCCAGTAATTACTTTTCATACTACATAGTTACTTTTTGTATTGTAGATTTACTTTCCTTAGGATAACAATGTTACATTTAGTTAACATCATACATCTTAATGTATTCTTATAATTAAAGTGCATCTAGTTTTTGTACTGAAATGTAACTGTTAGTCTAGCAGTGTAACTCGGTCATTTATTTTAACATACTTAAAGCAATGTAAATACTATGTTGTAATTTAGTGTATTCAAGTTTAACTTAGTACAAGTTTATATTGAAACAGCAAGAATAAATTATGTTTTACACCTTTTCCTTTTTCTCTATTCTTCATTTTTAACTCCTTTGCTTATTAGAATTCTTTTCTCAACAGAAGAAGACAAAGAAGTTATATAATCATCCTCTAATGTCTATTTTCATCATTTACTTCAACTTCATTAACAACATGATCTTATTCAATCTCTCGATCACCATCTGACTTCTCAATTTTGGTTCATGTTCTTCACCCTGATTCCTTGCAACTTTTTGTCTTTTTTTAATCATTTAGTTCAGCTTCGTTAACAACAGGATCACATTCATCCTCTCCATCACCATATGACTTCTCAATTTTGGTTCATGTTCTTCACCCTGATTCCTTGCAACTTTTTTATTTATATTTCCTGAAGTGGACTTCTTTTTTACTTTTGCTCCATCTTTCTTTCCTTTAGTTGATCCCTCGGAGTTCCTTGCGTCTTCTATAGGTTTTTTTAGGTTATAGACATCATGAAGATCCCCTACGGTATACCTCTTATTGTGATTTCTTACATCCTTCCGTCTTTTACTCTGATTCTCATATTTTTCTCCATCTTCTACATTGTGTCCATGACCATCATCATTCCTTTTGGATGATTCCTCAGATATTCTTCTATACTCTATTTTTTCTTCACATCCAATCATTGTAATATGTTATCATATTTGGATCATCATCAGTTACATTCCCCCAATCTCTTTTCCTCGATTTCCTTCTTAGTCATCACTTTTTTTGCTTTTGTTCTTGCCATCCTTCTCAGCCCAATGCACGATAGGTCCTTGTTGGCATCGATGGCCAGCATAGTAACGCATTGGTTTTTGCATACTTCGAATGCAACATCGTGCCACTGATGGAGGCACCACCAACTTGTTGTAGCAAGCTTGATTGTGTATGTGCCAATGACAATAGCAGCTGGTTGTGAAGTAGCAATGTAGTGTTGCGATGTAGGGTTGCGAAGGTCCTAAAGAGGGTTGCCAAGGAGTTTGCAATGGGGGGTTACAAATATTCAACAGGGGTTGCAATGCAATGTTGTGAAGGTGAAAGGTTCCGAGGTCATAGTGGAAAAGTTAATCACCAAAAACAAGATTTGGGATCCCCCATGGAGAAGCATTGTTTTATCCCCCACTTTGCTTTCTCGTTTTGAATTTCACCGATGCAAATGGGTCGATGTCGTGAAATTGAGTGGATGTGCAAAATTCAAAATCAAGATCCATAAATCACTTACAACAGTTCAAATCACCCTTTTTGCTCTTCCACTTCGTCCAGCTAAACAATTGAGGTTCATCCCAAATTTATTTGGGTTTACTTATTGTTTATTTGCTTAAACCCATATTTTAAGTGATCCAACTTTTCATTGATTTCTAATATTCGAAAACAAAACTGTTATATCCTCAATTTTGATAAAATTGAATGATATAAATATAAAACATGTTCTGATAAACAATTGTCCCCAATGGTATTATTCATGGAACAATATTGTCCTTGTTACAAGTTAAATAAATAAGAGGGATTTTTGTTAATAATGATGAAGGGAAAATCCATAAAGGGGTTCCTAAATTAATGGACAATTGATATTTTTAAATATAGAATTGTGTGGAATACTTTGAAATAGAGAGATTTCGATAATGGTTTTATGGTTTAATAAATACTGAAATATCAAATAATATGCAAATTGCCAAAAGAAAATAAGATATGAGATATTTTGGATAATTAAAAGAGTAACCATCTAGCTAGTTTGGCGACACATGTTTTGAGACATCAATTAGTATTATTTTGATCAATCTTTGGTGCACTGGAAAATAATGAAGGAAAGGATATTCCGTGAGATAATGGTGTTGTTTTAAATAAAGTTTAAAAGGATCAAGTTTTATATGAGAGACTATCCAATAAATAAGGTATTACTAAATATAACTTGGAAAAGATATTAACGAGTTTTCCTTGAAATAAGTATAATTAATGGGAGGAACATCTCAAAGAAATAGGTGAAAGAATATTCTAGAGTTCATGATCAAACTATCCAATAAAGTGTCATGTATTTGTATGTTTTTCCTTAATGGCTTTTATTTTGCCAAAACAAGAGAGTGGTGGTTTGTCCTCTTGACCCCTATGGATTATAGAATAAAAACATAATATTTTTTATAAAGAAAGGAGGAATGTATTTAATGAATCCCTAAATGAGATGTCTTGCCTTTCTCCTATTTGAGTTGGAATCCGATTGTCGAATAAAAGGGATGTGTTTTATTTGAATACTCGTAAAAGGTGATAATTTGTATTTATGAAATACCTTGCCCTTTTGATAACTTCCTTGTGCAATAAAGAGAAGGAAAGATGATAGTTTTGTCTCGTGGACATCATCGTGACTCTCTCCTTAATTAATCAACAATTTGGAAAACCTTAATAAGTAAAGAAAAGGAAATGAAATCGGCAAGTTGCTATTAATTAGAACAGGAAGGAAACTGGCCTCGAAGAGGCAAATCCTACTAGAAGGGTCACATAAGGATTAGAATAGAATATAGGAAAAAAAACTAAAATGGCACATTTGTCAATTTTTGTTACCGAAATGGCATGTTCTTGAACTTATTGTCCAAAATGGCACATTTCTGGAGCAATGCGTCCCCTGTTGGGACGCATTGCTCTCATGCGAGGCAATGCGTCCCGGCGGGGGACGCATTGGTCCCACAGGAGGGCAATGTATCACGGTTCGGGACACATTGTCCTTTGTGGGACCAATGTGTCGCACGCGGAGACGCTCCTAACGGTTAGAAATTGCCACGCGGGCAATGCGTCCGGGACGGGGACGCATTGCTCCCTGGACAATGGCTATTTTGCCGTTGGGGCCGCGGCGCGGCGCCCCGCGGTGCCACGTGGGCACAATGCGTCCCCAACCGGGACGCATTGCTCCCCTATATATATTGGTTGAAATCAACTCCCCAAACTCACACCATTCTTCATTTCCTTACTCTTGCTCTATACTCCCATTGTTCTGGAGCTTTTTCTCGGATTTCTACTGCTTTGAGGTGATTTCTAGCTTATTTCGGGCGATCTTGGAGCTGATATCTTCTACTGCTCAGAGACAATCTTGGAGCTTCTTCTTTCTCTTCTTGTATTCTTTGATTGTCAACACATAACTCTCCATTTGAGGTATTTATTCTACCAAAATTTTAATTTTCAAAACATGAACTTAACATTAGTACAAAATATTACAACTGAAATAATTGTATTGTTACTCCTTAATTCCACATTACTGAAATAATGATGTAGAAAATGACAATTGAAGGCTAATTAATACCTGAAAAATTATTGTTCGAAATTGCAAAATTGTTGTTCTGAAATGTTCGTGTTACTAAAAAATTAGCAAAATTGTTGTTATGAAATGGTAGTTAATTTTACTGAAAATAATAGAAAATTTGTTGTTCACTGTTAATGTTATAGAAAAAGTAGTCAAATAAATTTAATTCCAAATTCAAAATTATTGTTCTAAAATCTTAACTATTATTTTAAAAATGATGTCACTGCTCTAAAATATTAATTCATGTTAATATAATGTTATAAAATATGAATTTCTTTCTGATGTTAATATAATATTCTAAAATATAGGAACATGGCATCTAGTTCAAATTCACGAATTGTGAAGATGCGATATGATGGGAAATTTCTCTATGATGGGTCTTATTCTAGTCGATATGTTAGACCCATAAACATTTCACTTATTAATACCCTATCTGAACTAAAAGCATATATCTATACAGCACTTGACATCAATCCCAACCACTTCTCTATCAAAATATCCTATCTTTTCCCTAGAGAAAATCATATGCTCGTACAAGTTGATGATGATGATGCATACAGAACCTTGTTATCACTTTCAGCTGATGCCTATATTGATGTGTTTCTTGAAAAAACATCTATCCACCAACTACCTTGTTTAATGAGTCTATTGAATCAATTTCAATCTCAATTCCCTCACAATGTTGAGTGGAGTCAACCACCTCAATTCTCTCAAAGTAATTTAACTACTGAATAGAGTCAACCACCTCAATTCAGTCTTAGCAATTTAACTGTTGAGTGGAGTCAACCACCTGAATTTTCTCAAAATCTTACTACTGAGAATATTGGTGTTGAGGTTGAGGAGGGAGATAATGATATTGATCATGAAGGTGATAATGATAGTGATCAGGAAGGTGATAACAATAGTGATATTGAAGGTGGTAATAACAGTGAACCACCTGAGGATGAGTCATTGACTGAAACTGATGATGAGCACACACATCCATTCCCTGACTCTATTGCAGCATTGAGTTCTATTCCATCCATATTTGACAACCAATGGCCCCAACATGAACACATTGATTCCAACTATGAAGCTTTTTAAGATGATGACTGGGTAGAAGATTTTCATCATGAATTTCGTCTCAATTACAATCCTTCCAGTGTTGTTATATATGAGGGTGCTTTATTTGCATCTAAAGTTGTACTGGTTGAGACGCTCCAAAAATGGTCGGTACAAAAGAATGTCCAGTACCTTACATTACGCTCAAATAATCGTCATCTTAAACTTGTTTGTATCCATGATCAACGATGTCCTTGGAGATTGACCGCTTGCCAGTCCAAAAGAGCAGGTGGCATGTGGAAGATACAACGTTGTAAAGCGGGCCACAATTGTGAATTAACTATTATGAATCATGATCATCACCAAGTCACATCATCTTATATTGCTCGAATGATAATGCCAATCCTAGTATCACGATTGGATATGTCGACACGAGAAATTCGTGACAAGGTGAATGCTGAACTAAGACTCAATATATCTTACAAGAAGGCATATCTAGCGAGGAGGAAGGTTGTTTGTAAAATATTTGGAGATTGGGAATCATCATATCATAGTTTGTTGTCATTCCTGATTTCTCTGACACAATATATTCCAAGAACTATATATGCCCATCTTATTGATGATTATACCCTTCAAACTGAAGGCATTCGTAGATTCAAGCGGGTGTTTTGGGCATTTGGTCCAGCTGTGAGGGATTGGGCCTATTGTAGGCCTGTTCTTACTGTTGATGGCACATTTTTAATAGGAAAATATACTGGCATACTTCTCATTGCATGTGGCATAGATGCTGATAATGGTCTATTTCCACTTGCTTTTGATGTTTTCGAGAAAGAAAATAAGGACCCCTGGGAGTGGTTCTTTGGTTGTCTACAAACTTATATTCCAATCATTCCACGACGTACAGACTTGTGTATTATTTTTGATCGAATGAGTGGGATTTTTCCAGCACTTGAATCAAAATTTCATTGGGCTCAACATCATTATTGTCTTTGACATCTTCGGGAGAACTTCCATAAGCAGTTCAAGTCTAAGGAGTTGAGGGAGCTTTTGTGGAAGGTGGGATCCACAACTGGTACACATGAATTGGGTCGTCATATGACTGTTATAGAAACCATAGAACCAGCAGCGAAGTCGTATTTATTAGGCCAAAATCCAGTACATTGGGCTCTCACATATGACAGAGGTTGCAGGTATGGGTCATTGACTACCAATCATGTTGAAGGGTGTAATGGAGTCTTAAAAGGTGTTAGAGATTTGCCAAGACAAGCGTTAATTGTTGCCACATACTATCGCTCTGTGACCATGTGGATGCATAGGCGTAATCTCGCAAGTAAATGTGCACAAGATGGACTGAAATGGCCCTTTAGGGTTCATGATAAGCTTTATAATGTTCGAGAGGATGCAAAAAAATTGACAATACGCATCCGTGTGAACAATGATGAATGGCTTGTTGGTGACATTGATGGATATAGATTTCAAGTAATAGTGTGTCCAAATGGTGGCAGTCAATACAGTTGTGGTTTTCCACAACAATGGCATTATCCATGCTCTCATGTTTGAGTAGCTGCAGACTCTGTCAATTGGGATCTTGATGCACTTGTGAGTGCATATTATACAAATGAGGCTTATCTAAATGCATACATAACTGAATTTCGTGGTATTCCCGACAAGAGGTATTGGCCTCAATTTGATGAAAGTAGAGGTATTTATCCCTTATTACCCCCTAGGAAACGAAGGCAAGCTGGAAGACCAAAGAAAAAGAGAAGGCATTCAACTATGGATGTTGATCCAAATCAGTATACATATCACTGTCATAAGTGTGGCAGAAAGGGCCATAATAGACGCACTTGTCCTAATGTCATATGATGCCTGGTCATGTAATGTTTGCAATTTCAATTTACTCAAGTCATGTAATATTTGCAATTTCAATTTACTCAAGTCATGTAATGTTTGAAATTTTAATTTACTCAAGTCATGTAACGTTTACAATTTCACTAAAACAATGAATTTATAATGGTTTTTTTATAGATGGCTCATCGAATGACATGGACATTTCACATGTCCGTAGAGTTAATCCAAATAATAGCTACGAAGTGCCTACATGGAAAAATGGCTCATCAAACTCTATTGGATGATGACTGGAATGACGTACCAGATTTGTTGTACAACAAGTTAGGATTTATAGTGACAAAAGAACAAGCAAAATTGCATTGGCAATTTTTAAAAGCAAATATTTCACATGTATGAAGAACTTCTTGAGCTACCTGGTTGGTATTGGGATCACACGAAACAGAAAGCAATGTCAATCAATGAACAAGTTAAAAACCAGTTAGCTGTATCACATCCAGAAATACATCGAGTTGTACATCAAATGTGGCCATTTTATGAACCTCTAGATGAGATATTGAATCAAATGCAGTAACTAATTGTTGTAGTATTTCTCTTTTAGTAGTTCATGTTGTATTTTTATATTGTTTGGTGGTTCATGTATTTGAATTAATTTCATCTTATCTAATGAAGAATCTTGACAAACTTAAATGTTGTACAATATTTGCACTTTTCATTTAATGTAATATTTGCACTTTTCATAGATATGGCTCCTAGACAAGCAACCTACCGACTCTCCCAGCACCACATCATGTTGGCACAATGGCCTATTACTGACCAGGATGTTTTAGAAAATATTTCCATAGCTGGTTTTGGTCTTGTTCATAGGCTACCCTGTATCCACCTTGACCCTACTTTAATCACTGCATTAGTTAACAGGTGGGACAACTCTAGCAATACTTTTAGGTTTCCCCCTTTTGAGATGAGTGTCACTCTTCAAGATGTTGCAATTCTTTTAGGCATGAGGATTGATGGCCCACCGGTTATAGCTTCATATCCTTTAGGTGTAGACGAGGGGCAATTTTCTTCATTGACTCACCTTTATGAGAATTTCTTAGGAGATGCACCAGATGGGATGTCTAAGAGGCATATCTCCTTGATTTGGTTGCGTGAGACCTTCAAGGATATGGATCTGACCGCGGGTGATGAAGAACAACAATTAGAACTGAGGACAAGGTATACTAGAGCATATCTCTTATATTTCTTAGGTAGTTATCTTATCCCAGATAGTACATAGGATAGAGTTCATGTTAGGTACCTCCCTCTTGTGTCCGATTTTGCACGTTGTGGCACTCTATCTTGGGGTGCTGCAACTCTAGCTTTCTTATATAGGGAGTTGTATAAGGCAACCACCCGGTCCAGGAGAACTTCCCATATATCAGGTTGTGTGTGCCTATTACAGTTGTGGTGTTGGGAGAGGTTGGGAATTGGACGCTCAGGTACAATTGCAATGCGTTGGGATAATTGGCCAAAAGATGTTCCCTTGGGTTATAGGTTAAAGATATACACAATTAATTTTTATATTTGTCCAAATATTATGTAGTGTTTATCTAAATTTAGTTTGTCAATTTAATAGGTGGCCTACCTTTGTCCAAAGGAGTCAAACTATCAGGGGAACAATTCAGTTTTACGATTCAGCATTTGACCAGATTTTGCCCTCATAGGTATAACTTACTTACCTCTGTTGTATGGTATATGTTTTATTTATTTGCAATTTACTCCTTTTTATATGATACACGTTGTCTATATGAATAACATATAGAGTTGACTCCTTACACTACTGATGTTCTTGAGAGATTGTCTGCCATTTGTAGAGATGGTAGTGATATTTGGTTGGCACGAGTGCCTCTGTTGTGCTACACAATAGTGGAGTGGCACTTTCCTGACAGAGTACTTGGACAGTTCGGCTTTGTTCAAGTACAACCTACTCTTGAGCTGCCGCAGCTTAGCCGGATAGATGAGAGGGGTCATGCGGCTGAGGATTGGATGCTTCATTATAGGCAGGAGGTGCAGATGTGGAACAACAGACGTCAGAGCTTAGTTCCCGCTCCACCAGCTGATACAGTCTTCAGTCCTCAGGTTCATTATGCATGGTATCATCCACAATACACCGTGCCCCCTCCAGCTATGCCTCCAAGCATATACTACCCGCAAAGTTATCGCCAGCAGGAATTTGTGAGTATCATTATTATTTCTTTTACAAATTGTTATTATTTAGTTATGTTATTTGTAATATATGTAATTTGTCTTTATTATGTGTACATAGTTTGTTTTATAGGTATAAACACAGGTGGCGATCCGAGCGGCATTAGAGCACGCCCCTGCACAGATCAAAGACGACATCTACAACATCCAGGGGAGTTACTTTGATAGTCTTCCCGACTATGCTCGGCCGTGGGATCCCATACCCACTCATACCACAACCCCTGAGCCCACTCCTACTCCTACTCCTACTGTTGAGCCCACTCCCACTCCCACTTCTCAGTTCATGTCATGGGGACCGATAGGGCCATATTTTTCAGGAGTTGTTTCATATTCCTCATTCATCACCCCACCTCAACCACGATCATACTATGGAGCAAGTTCTTCTTCTGTTCCATACACTCCATTCCCACCACCAATTATTCCCGAGAGTCGACCACCATCTTATGTCACATATTCACCTACTCCGTTTGATTTCTCAGGATGCACCCCACCTGATGCATCCTATCCTGGTTTTCAGAGACCCCTCACCCCACCTCCACCTTTTCATTTCTTCCCTGATGCTCGCCAGCAGCCTCCTAGGCAGTTATCCCCAGTTCAGCCGTCTCCAGATGACATCGGTACAGAGGATCCCGATGTAGAGGGAGGTGGGCAAGGACGTCGTGGGCGAGGATGACATACTTAGTTTTTTATATATTGTATAGTTTTATATGTATGCCTTTGTGAGGACATCTATTGTATGTGGATCTATCATATTATGATATCACATTGGTTCATTTTGGATCATGTTGTTGTGTATTATTGTACAGTTATCTATCATATTGTTCTGTTGTGTATTATTTTCTCGTCATGTTGGTTCATGTTTTAACCTTGTTTTTAATTGCTATCTCATTTTTTTGGATTAAGTTCTTATTATATAATCAATTAGGAACCAACTGATGTTGGTTGTAATACACTTATATATTCCATATGCATGTTACGAGCTATTGAAATTGACAAATTTATAATAATTGGGTATATTATAGACATCCAAATACAAGTGAACGAATTGTAAATGTACAAATATAATCAATATTATTAATATACATATCAATAACCATGAAACAAGTGACTGCAAAAATATGATTAAAAAACGCAATGCGTCCTGCATGGGGACGCATTGGTGCAATGCGTCCTGCATGGGGACGCATTGGTGCAATGCGTCATGCATGGGGACGCATTGAGCAATGCGTCCAGGCGGGGGACACATTGGTCCCATAGGAGGGCAATGCGTCCCGGTTCGGGACGCATTGCTCTGTTGTGGGACCAATGTGTCCTCTACTGGGACGTATTGGCGCAATGCGTCCCAGCTGGAGACGAATTGGTCCCACAACAGAGCAATGCGTCCCGAACCGGGACGCATTGCCCTCCTGTGGGACCAATGCGTCTCCCGTCGGGACGCATTGCTCAATGCGTCCCAGCAGGAGACGCATTGCTCCAGAAATGTGTCATTTTGGGCAATAAGTTCAAGAAGGTGTCATTTAGGTAATAAAAATTGGCAAATGTGCCATTTAGGTTTTTTTGCCTAGAATATATATGTAACGCTCTCTCCTCGTGGGACACCTTCTATCTTCATCGTTACCCTCATCCTAAAGCCTAGGGTTTTCTTTGTGACCGGATCCTTATGGAGTCAACTACCTAAAGGAGACAGCGAGCAGGCTGCTGCACCCTTGCCTAGGTTGTCAACCATGGTTATGAGGGAGGGGCGAGAAGCTTCAAGGGCTCTTGAGGGTAGACATCAACCTCGACCTTTAGTCTCATGCAAGAAAGTTGAGCAGCAGCGGCACCGCCTCATCCTCGAAGGTCAGCGGTTCCAGCTGCTGGGTGGAGACCAAGAGCGCTGGACACCTGCATCACAGCAGGGCCTCGCCTCCCATCAGCGACCCTATCTCATGTCGTTGCTAGAGGGACCGCAGGAGAAAGGGTAATACAGTCATGGCTAGATTCTGCTGGAAGGGGCCAAATCAGAGCCACCATAACCACGCCCGCATGAGACACCACCTGCAGCAGGCGGTGCACTAGTGGTGAGCGGGTGATTCAAGTCTTACCGTGGGGTGGTTCGGATGAAGATTAAGCCTTGTCGGCAAGGCAGTGACTGGGAACCAGGACAACGAGAATAGGCAGTAGAGGTGTGGGAGGTTGGCCGTCCTTCAACTCAGGCGTGGACACTCTGGCTCCCCACCGGAGCAGCGTGTCGGTGCGGAAGCGCGCAGACGCACGAGGGAGGAGAAGGTCGGGCGGTTTAGCCCTGAACCAGCTCCATCCTTATTAGATAGTCAGCTCGAGATATGTACCGGCGGTTCAACGCAGACCGGCTGGCTTATGATCGGCCCAAATACAAAACAAAGGTAACTGTTGGCGTGTCGATCAGAAATGATTGGTAACTCGGAATTAGACAAGTTATACATAAAAATTGATCAGAAGAACACATATAATTCAAATAAAATATAATTGATATCTAATTATGCTTCTTGTTCTAAAAGTGGTGTAATATATGATAAACTTGTGATTAATACATGTTAATCATAGATTTGGGTATTATAATGTTGAAAATATTAAAATCCTTTCTTTTATGCCATTATGTAATCTTGTTGTATATAATTATAATCATGATGATGATAAGATAATTAAGATTTCTAAATGAGGATAATCATTAATAAGTATATTAGGGTATAAGAACCCTAGTTTTGGAAATTATGAAGCTTAACATAATAAGTTCCATTACTTTGAAGATAATCATGATGCTAATAATGATACTTACGGTCCTTAATATGAATAAGCATGCCTATAAGGATATGGGTTACAGATCATGACTTGCCATGCAGTTAATGAAGTTAATCTAATCTAAGTGTTCATGATAAAATGATATGGTAGATTACATAATCATGATTACACCTAATATGAATTAGGACTCTTAAATCATTAAATCAATAAATATGGGAATTGAAGTATCAACCATGAATCTAATGATGACATGATAACAAGGAAACATAAACCCTAAACTAGGACTTGAGTTGTTTAGGACTTGAGTAGGGTGTAATGTGATTAACATGATTAATGTGATGGTGACACTTTAAGATTTACGTTCATACATATTAAAATGTGGATTGCATGATTTACTTGTTGATTGGATAATATGTTTGAAGTATATTCTACATGATAATCTACATGGTTCATCATCAAGGTACGTTGTTACGCTTATGATTACATGTATCGACTTCCGACGTTTGCCGAAGTTTCTCAAAATTTGAATGAATGATATCTATTAGACATTTTTTTATTTCATACAAAATATAAAGTCTCTATGAGTATCACATAAAGTAAATAATGATATTATGAACCATAAATTACACGGATCGAAGGGTAACACACAAGTCCAATGATGAATAGTGGATATACTTGAGATAGTAGACCAGATATGGGTTAGAATATGAAAAAAAATACATATTTTTATGTTCAAATAATTGGTGGTTGATTATATGTACATGTGATTATTGGATGAACCCACGTACCAATATAGAAATATGTTGACTGACGTTTTGTTTGTCGGCCTTTTAGGTAGTTGATACACAAGATACAAATATAAAAATAAAGATGAGATTCATGGAAGGTATTAAAGCTATGCAAGATGATTACATAGATATACTTATTCTTAATAGATACTAATTCCATGAGTTATTTATTTTACAATTTATAAACAATATTTAAATTTTAATTGAAATTGCTTTCTGTTATTTGTTATTTGACTAATCTGGATCCCTGAGAATATAGGTAATAGCTCTCAACTTGAAGATCTTTACTTAATTGGAGGACGTTGAAAGCTATGTCGTTACAAAAACAGCACCGTATTTGAGCATAATATCTGAGATATGTGTGTTTGTATTACCAGAAATGAGTTGGCACAGCTTTTCTGAGAATCCAGATTTGCGAGAACCTTCTCTCCTAAAATCCTTGATAAATGAATCATTGGCCAACCTCACAAACCGACTTTGCAAACTCAATAAATAAGAACCAGCCATCATTAAACATAATGAATTCGTATTCAGGTGTGCCTTAAAATTTGAATCGCCCATCATTCAAGCATAAAGAAATTCAGATTTGCGTGTTTGAATCAACCATTATTAAATATAGAAGATATGATCCATGTACAACCTATCATTCAAGTTCAAAACAAGCTTCGTTTAAATCAATCATCCAGAGCTCAATCAAGCACAAGTTGCCGTCCCAAATATCTGTATAACTGTGAATAATATATTAACTGCAGTGGCGTAAGGTGCCTGCCAAAACATCAGCAGAATCACAAGCAATTGATCATTCAATTATCGTTTGATGACGATAGAACACAGTGAAAAGAAAAACAAGGACTTTATCAAATGCCACAGTGAAAAGAAAAACATTTATTGTAGTTCGCTTAACACCTTAGTAAGCATCAAAATTGTAAGTGTGATGCCTATCATTGAAATCTTTGTTACACCTTCTCTATCTCTGCTCTGGTATTGCCGTGACATCAGTGGTATCAGCTCTCAATTAATATAAAATCGTATTGATACAGTCTGAATGTTATATACAATTAGCCAATATAAAATTGCAGCTAAATAGCATGACTACAAGAGAATACCGTGTAAAGTGGAGAAGCACAAAAATACGGATCAACGGGATCACCTGTTCAACAGCCTCTGGAGTGAGGGGCAGCCATCTAACGGTTCCGTAGCTGGGGCTTCTCAAAGAATCAATAAATAGAAGACATCTTTTGGGTCGATATTTAATTAGTATCTGCAATCTTGTATTCTATCACCCTCTTCGGATGGGAGGGAATGGGTCAATCCAGTTTGGATCTTCCCGAACTGCTCGCTTCCATCTTTGCTTGAACTTTTCAAGTTCTGCTGTTGACTGTCTCCTAATCTGTATCGTGAAACATCATCATGAAAGGTTCAGTTCAATTAAAATTATAGGTGGCTCTGCTATTAAGGTGCATACTAATTATGCTTAAAAGGTTTTCTTACATGAGTCCGTGAATCAAGAGTCCTGACGCTTGGTCCCTGCAAAAGACGTAGAAGGGTAACTTACCGGTCAAAATGTGGCTGATTAACAGTACAGAATTTTAGGCAATACACCACAACATGCCGATTTAAAGCAAACAGCATTTACAATAAACTATTAAAATCCCAAGTTGCCAAGAAAGTTAACTTACATGAAAAAGCAACCTAATTTACAATAAACTTATCAAATCAAATATGTAAATCGATGAAATCATTCACCTATATTGTCTGTAAGTACAAACACGGGGAAAGATTAGCCTTACAATTCTATCCACGTTCTCCATTATCATCTATACATCATCAGGCGCATACTAAGTCTTAACACCCCACCCCATTACTCAAATAACATCAAGTTCTGGACAGACCCTTGATTTCCTCATCATCAAACATCAGGCCCTCAACATCAACATACCAAAACTTTATACCAATTAAACACAATTAAAACGCTGAAAAAAGTAGGATCAAATTGAGTAAATCTACTCAAATGAACACTCACTACTACTTTCCACCAGGAGATACAATCAGACATCCTACTATAACTAGAAACGAATATCAGCAATCGCATCACATGGAAATAGGGCACCAAGGACACTCCTAAACAATCATACTTTTTAAACACCTACAAAGGACATATTTACTTGACCTCATATATATGAAAAATCACATGTCCATCTAAAGCACAGATCCTAATATGGCTAATATGGTATGACAAAATACTTACTGACCAAAATGTGGGTAAAAGAGGGTTCTAAGGACCATCAATATGTTCTTTGTGCACACAACACAAAAACTACACAACGCCTCTTTTTCACATGCCCTATATCAACCACTTTAACACAACACCACATCACTTACACTTCCGATATGTAGGCATAGCTGATACAAAAAAGATGTTTTACTGTGCCAAACTAAAAAATTTCGACACTTATCAAACTTATACGCTCATTGCATCCATCGTATGGATGATATGGAAATAAAGAAACAACAGAATATTCAATAATACTCAGCACGACATACTGAGAGTTATCAGATAAATCCATGATATATATCATATGTTTTTTTACTATGCAGATGAACAGGAAATTGAAGCTCTTATGGAGGAAAACAAACAAGCTCTTACTCACTTCAGAGAGGCTGTGATGTCACAGAGGACATACACGCTTGAGCAGACCAATAACGAGGGTGACGGACACTTTTTATTCTTTGCTGAAGCCTACTGTCGGGATGCCTCCCCCATTTAAAAACGATTTACTTTTTATGCATAGTACTCTACAACTCTGATCAGAGAATCTAGGGCACTACGAAGCTTAAATGATTCTATGATCCCTACCTTAGATTTGTTTATATCTATGTATTCCGGTTAGCATGCAGTTGTATGCTGATGTCATTATAAAATGTCAAGAACTTTTTGTCAAAAAAATCTATTTTCTCCAGAAGTCGTGCCTAATTTGACAAAGCTTATAACAGTTGCACGCTCAATGAGCTACTGTTACTTATTCTACTGGAAAACATACAGTTTCACAGTATATGCAGCAACTTTGTTTTCACAAGTGATGCTTTAGAAGCCATATTGGTTCTGCATAAACAATTTCACTCTGCTGGCCTTTGGTATTATAAGATTGAGATATTTCTTGGCATAGAACTACAATTACTTCATGCTCACGGCCATATAAATCTATCACGGAGGAAGTATGTCTTATGAAAAATCACCTGTCTTATTGTTAGACAAGTCCATATTCATGGGTCGTTAAGCAGCGAGTCGAATTTCTAGAGCTCCTAAACAATTTCATTGGGATGTTGAACACAAATTTAGATACTTCGACAATCTTCAGGAACTTATTTTGTTCTGCATATGATGTAGTACTACAACTCTCTGATGTAGCTGAGTAGGTAATAAAATGATTGATATTGATCTGGTGGTGGAGTAGCATGGAAAAGTAAAAGCAAGGTTGGCAGCTCGATGCCGCTCAGAAGCAGAATATAGAGCCACGATTTATGATGTCATGCGAGTCGCCGAGTCACACTGGGTACTATATACTCTTAGTGAGATGCAAGTCCCTGTTGTAATGCCAGTCAAGACCATCTAATCACGACTCAGAAGGCAGTCCAGATAAGTAATATTCTTGCGATTCGCTGAGTCACACTGGGTACTATATACTCTTAGTGAGATGCAAGTACCTTTTGTAATGCCAGTCAACACCATCTAATCACGACTCAGGAGGCAGTATAGATAAGTACTACTCTTGCCTTCTATCAAAGGACAAATTACACGGAAATCAGTGTCACTTCATGTGTCAAAGTTAGGACTCCATCTACCTGCAAGTGTGCTTGAAGATATTCTCACGAACCCATCTCTCACATCTCTCATTAGAGCTATAGCATTCAAATTGTGCAAGTACAATCCGCACCACTCCAGCATCAGGGCACTGTGCAGAGTTGTGGGCGATTTAGTGTTTTCAGTACTTATTTATGATTATCATGTATACTTAGTTAAAGTCTTCATATGGCATAATAATACCCAAGGAAGCACGGACACATTTTTAGACAAGGATACAACACGTTTCTAGAAGCGTCCATGTTTCTAGGCACAGACACGAACAGGGACAAGAAATACTGACGGTTTCAATAATTATAAGAGGGATCATAACATATTAGTGTATATAGTGTATATGTATGTATGTACCGGAACTATTACAAAAATATGTGAAGTGTGAGTGTGTGTGTGAATGTGTGTCTGTGTAGTACAAACAAGATGAAGTAGACACTTAGACATGTTGCATTTTTTCAGTAAATATTAATTGATTTTAAGATAAAATGAGTTCTGATTACTCAACTCATCAATTTATTAGACCAAAATGTGATTCATGATGCCTAAATCATCTTACAATTTACATATTGATTCTTTTTAAGATATTTTATTAGCAATTTTGATTAGAACTGAGCTTTGTGTTATATTTTGTCATTGACAATATGAACTTAAACAGCCAATGTATTTGCAGAATTTACACCTCGATATATGTTATTGCAGCAGCAGTTGCCACACTGATGTCTCCAGCTGTGTCCGGACTGCAAACAAAAAACTAAAATGAACAGGACACATACTGGTTGTGTGCAGAACGTTTAGAGACGTGTCCAGTAAGTGTTGGGTGTCCAAAATGCCTCCAACACATCGAGGGAGGGGTGTATAGAAATGTCTGTGCTTCCTAGATAACACCCTATTGAGATCATCGCACACTGCAAAATCTCATTTGGTATACACATTTACAGTAGGGCCAATAAATCATTATTGAATATATAAACTCAAGAGTAGTTACAATCGAGCAATATGCTCAGACAAAATTAGTGTGCTTCTTACTTTGTTTCCAGCCAAAGTAGAAGAGATTAACAATGAAGTGGAGGCTGAGGATAAAAGAAGCTTGACGCTACTGATTTTTCGAGATTAAACAGAGGTTGAGATCTGGCACATATAGGTATTCTAGACAGGGCATGACTGTACTGATGACTATAATGCCCTCCGAGTATGTTCCAAGGAAAAGAATGACATGGAAAAGGAGTCATAAGACAACCCGCAGCGTTATCTCAGTCTTTTCGATAAGGTTAACAACCTACGTTCACTTAAGTAACAAGAAAAGATAATCATTGTTTTAAAACTATAATAACAATTTTGATTGCCAAAACTTCCATGTCGTCGCTAATTTTTCATGATGAACTACAGGTGAGTCTAACATTTTCCACATGAGTTTTCAATTTAAGTCATCCCATGTGAAAATCAGCAGCAGGGCTCCATAGGCAAAGCCTCATCATACAATGGGATTAGTTCATGCCATCATAATTGAAAAGAAAATGCTAGCATTGGCTTCTCAACGTCAACATTATAGCTAAGCTGATGACAGACATGCTATTGTTGCCTTGCCAGAATGTGAATAGCTCTGTTCATTTTTATTTTTTGTGTGATCGATGATATAAAGTTGGTCTGAATTCATAGATGATGTTCCTGTGTATACACTAATTATACCCTACTCCATACATAAAGAGATGGCAGAGTATATGACTTATCGGCCTCCATCAAAAACATATGCTATAATTGATTGATTTGGGAAGTAAGAAAGAAGAGAAGAGAGAAGACAGACATTTCGTCAAATACAAACATAAACTCTCAATATTAAGCCCTTCATAGACAAGCATAAGGTTGACAAGTCCATGGATGACTCAAATCAACGACCAAACAAGGTATTCAGACCGAACTGGGGAGCCAAGTTGTTCAACCAGTGGTTGCACAGGTTCAACCAGAGACGTCCACGTGATGCCACATTTTTTAAATTCTAGGAGGATTGTAGAAATAAGAATAAGTGAGGTTAGAACAACAAATGGCATAAAAAACAGGAACTTCAATAGCGAACAAAATTAACATGATAACTAATTTTAACTCAAAGAAGAAAAAAACGAACATGTAAAAAGATTGATAAGAAAACCAAAACAACAAATTGGGATAAATTCAACAATAGCCATCTATTTTATGTATTTCAAAGCAAAGTTAGATTTTACATTGAAAAAAGGAATCAACTTATGGTGCAATATGGATTTCACATAAGCATATATAGAGATATGTTTATGTTTCACTGAGTGTCATGTACCTAGCATGTGTCTCACTTATTTTTTTACTTGTGTGGTTTAGACCCATATTGCTCATCTTTGTTTTGTATATCCTCTCTTATCCTATATAAGAGAATGCACTGTAAACCTTTTAATCATCCAATACATTTTACATTCAACTCTCTATATGGTATCAAGAGCAGCCCCCCCCCCGGCCGCCGCCGCCAACCCCTCCCCCCACGTTGCCGCTGCTGTCCACTCCCCCCCAGCCCGCCACCACCGCTCTCCCCCCCAGCCGCCGCCCTATCCCTCCCACCCTCTCCCCGCCGGCGCTGCCTCCCTGCCCCCTCCCTCTTCCTGCCGCCCCACCCACCCCACAGTCACAGCGCCCCACCCCTCCTCCCGCCCACTCCTCCCTCCTGATGCTGCCCTCTCCACCACTTTCCAAGCCCGATCCATTTCCTTCCCCCTACTACCAATCACATCACCCATTATCATCCTCATCTAACCTCCTCCCTTCCTAACACTACTATACGTCAGTCTACGCCTTTGACGTCTCCGGACAGCCATCGTCATTGCACGTTGAGAGTCCCCCGGATCTTCGGCTTCTTCTGCCTACGCCTAATGATGGGATCTTGATTCTCCTCATGACGGCGTAGGTTCATTTCATCAGCTATTCTGCCTGTAGCGGGTCTCTTCTGATCTGATGTGTCAGATCTACAGTTGTGCTCTACAACCCCATAGCGCGTTTCTTCAGATCTGCTGATCTTTGTTGGTGGGTTCTGCTACTGTTGCACCTGCAGTCTTTTCTACATGTTCTGCTTCAGATTTGTTCGCCATGGCTTCTGTTGAGCCTCCTCGTTCCCTGTGTGTTACCACAGTTAAACTTGATGGCTCCAACTATCATCTCTAGTCGGCGTCCTTTGTCTTGTATGTCAAAGCACAAGACCTCCATTCTCATATCACTATTGAACCCCCAGCTGCACCTACTGCTACAGCGGATGAGAAAAGCAAGCAAGCTTATGCACAATGGTCCAAAGATGATTCTGGTGTTATGTCCTAGATTCTTAATAATAGCGAGCCACGGATCAGCCAACTTTATTCTGCCTTCATGATGCTAAGGCAACGTGGGATCAACTATCTCACATATATTTTCATCAGCAGAATCCCAAGAGAGTCTTTGAAATATTGAAACATTCAAAACTTTGGCCAAAAAGAAATTTTCATCTGACACTTCGGTTGAGGATTTCTATAATCAGTGCTCTTCCCTCTGGAATGAATACGAGATTTATCATCCTTTGACAGCCGACGTCAAAAAAGCCCAAAATCAACGCAATGAACTGCAACTAGTCCAATTTTTTGTCGCCCTTCCAACTACCTTTTCTGGGGTGGTCAACCAGATTTTATCGAGTGACCCACTGCCAACTCTTTAGGATGTCCTCAAGCGTGTTCAAAGACTTTCATCTATGACCTCCACCCCTGCAATCGAACACCCTGCTCTGGCTGTTCGCACCGCTGATTCTAGTCCAATTTTTTGTCGCCCTTCCAACTACCTTTTCTGGGGTGGTCAACCAGATTTTATCGAGTGACCCACTGCCAACTCTTTAGGATGTCCTCAAGCGTGTTCAAAGACTTTCATCTATGACCTCCACCCCTGCAATCGAACACCCTGCTCTGGCTGTTCGCACCGCTGATTCTGGCCATGGACACGGTAGAGGACGTGGTCGGGAGGTCGTCTCCCTACTAACGGCGGACGTACATCTTCTACTGCTACTAGTCGAGGACAACATGTTGGTCCTCACTTCTACAACTTCTGTGGCTGAGACAATCACAATGAAGACCGATGCTAGATCAAGTACGATGAACCTGCTTGGGCAAACCAAACATCTGCAGAGACTTCGACTGGTACTACTACACCTGAACAGCCACCTGCTACGCCTTCACCTTAAATGGCTTCGCTCTGAGTTTGAGAATTTTTTTCAAGAACGCATGTCTCAGCTTCCATCTACGTCCGTTGTTCGATCTTCTGCTTTGCTAGCCTCTCCTTGTGTTGGTAACAATAAATGGTGCACTGACTCTGGTGCATCGGTTCATATGGTTGGTGATCTCAACTTATTTTCTACTCTTATGAAAACTACTCAGATTCCACTTGTAACTGTTATTGATGGTTCTAAAACTTCTGTTCATGGCATTGGCACTGTTCCCTTGTCTCGTAAACTGCATCTGAAATCTGTTTTATATATCCCAAAATTACTTGTTAGCATGCTTTCTGTCAGTAAGACTGTGAAAAATCTTCAGTGCTCCATTAAATGTGATCCTTCTGGTTGTGTTTCGAAGGATCTCCGCACGAAGACGAGGATTGGTTCGGGCAATGGGGGACTAAACAGACTCTACTATCTGGATGGACCACCAACAGCGTTTGCACTTCTGTCAACATCAGTGAGGGACTCCAGTGGCACTACCGGCTTGGTCACTCCTCTGCTGCAAAACTGAAACATTTATTTCCTATTTTATCTGAAAAAACAATTTTTTGTGAATCTTGTCAGTTGGGTAAACAAACTTGGCATGTGTTTCCTGCTAAGAAAGATATTGGCTCTAAACGCATTTTTGACATTGTTCATATGGATATTTGGGGTCAATGTTCTATTCCTAGCCATTCTGGAGTTAAATACTTTATGACCTTCATTGATGATTACTCTTGTGCTACTTAATTGTTTTTACTAAAAGATCGCAGCACGATTTTGGATGATAGAACATTGACCAACAACGTTTGCTCTTCTGTCAACATCAGTGAGGGACTCCATTGGCACTACCGGCTTGGTCACCCCTCTGCTGCAAAACTGAAACATTTATTTCCTACTTTATCTGAAAAAACATTTTCTTGTGAATCTTGTCAGTTGGGTAAACAAACTCGGCCTGTGTTTCCTGCTAAGAAAGATATTGGCTCTAAACGCATTTTTGACATTGTTCATATGGATATTTGGGGTCAATGTTCTATTCCTAGCCATTCTGGAGTTAAATACTTTATGACCGTCATTGATGATTACTCTCGTGCTACTTGGTTGTTTTTACTAAAAGATCGCAGCACGATTTTGGATGACATTAGAATTTTTTTCTCTGAAGTAAAGACACAATTCAACAAACCCATTAATTTTTTCCGCACTGATAATGCCCTTGAATTTATGCAAAAACCGGTGACATCTTTTTTCTGTCAGTGGCACTCTACACCAAACTACCTGCCCCTACACTCCACAACAAAATGGAGTTGCTGAAAGGAAAAACCGCCATTTGTTAGAGGTTGCTCGCACTATACTCCATTATAAAGTTCCTCAACATTTCTGGTTTGAGACTGTCTCTACGGCGTGCTATCTTATCAGTTGCATGCCATCTTCTTATTGCACAATCAAATTCCTTACAACATTCTTTTTCCTGATGCCCAACTTTTTTCTGTCCCTCGCATTTTTTGGTGTACCTATTTTGTCAAAAACCTACGCTCGGGGTTAACAAAACTTGATCCTTGATCCACCGTGTATCTTTTTTAGAATTCTAGAACCCAGAAAGGATGTCGTTGCTTTGATCCTATACTAAAGCAATGATTTGAGTGCTGATGTAGTATTTTTTGAGCATATGCCATATTTCATTGATGACGGAGCTTCACTCTCCAGTGATATGTTGGTACCCACGCCGTTGCCTGATGTTGTTGAGATTGTGCCCACTTTTGAGCTGCCACCTGAAGCCCGACCTCCACAAGTTTTCAAGCGAAGAAACAAGACAAGTACTCCCTCCATGGCCCCTCCACAACCAATTCCTCCATCTACGGATGATCATACAACCACTGAGGTAACCTCTGACCTACACCTGCCTATCATTCAGCGCAAGGGTGTTCGTTCTTGCACGAAACATCCTATTAGTCATTTCTTCTCATCTTCTAATCTGAATGACAGTATTACGTGCTTCATTACTACTATCTCTATTGTCTCTATTTTCAAAACTGCTGCAGAAGATCTTCTTATTCCTGCATGGAAACAGGCTATGGAACATGAAATGCATGCACTCTCTGATTGCAAGACATGGGAACTTGTGGACCGTCCTACTTCCTGCTCTATTGTTGGATGTCGCTGGGTCTTCACCATTAAATATCAACCAAACGGTACGATTGAGCGGCTGAAAGCTCGTATTGTGGCAAAGGGTTACACACAAACTTATGGTGTGGACTACTTTGAAACTTTTTCTCCTGTAGCAAGATTAAATTCTATTAGAATTCTCATTTGTGTTACTGTCAACAAAGAATGGCCCATATTTCAATTAGATGTTAAAAATATGTTTCTGTATGAAATCTTGCAGGAAGAAGTTTACATGGAGCAACCACCGGGATTTGATGCTCAGGGGGAGTCTTCCTCGCGAGTTTGTAAACTGAGAAAGGCCATCTACAGCCTAAAACAAAGCCCTCGTGCTTGTTCGACAAGCTTAGTTAGATCTCAGTAAATTTTGGCTTTCGTCGTTTCCCATTCAGATCATTCTGTGTTTATTTGCAAAACTGTGGTCGGGATAGTCATTTTTATTGTCTATGTTGATGATATTATCTTATCTGGCAATGATACCTTGGGCATTCAGGCTACTAAATCTTACTTGGAAAAACACTTTTGTCACCAAGGATCTCGGAAAGCTGAGATATTTTTTAGGCATTGAGGTATCCAGATCATCTGCAGGGTTGTGCCATTCCCAACAAAAATATGTCCTTGATCTTTTGCAGGAAACCGGTATACTTGGTTGTGAAACAACCAACACCCCTCTTGACCCAAATACGGATTGGGACGATGAAACCTCTCCCCCTTATGTTGATCATCACCAATTCAAGAGACTTGTCGGCAAGTTTATTTATCTCACTGTCACGAGAGTTGATCTTACTAGTGTTGTAGGATTCATAAGCAGGTATCTTGAAAAGTCACGACAATGTCACTGGGACGATGTATATCACATTTTGTGTTATCTCAAAGGCTCTCCAAGCAAAGGATTATTATATAAGAAGCACAGCCATTGCAACCTCTCAGGTTTTTCAGATTCTGACTATGCAGGAAGTGGATCTGATCGTAAATCTACATCTGGCTATAGCATATTTGTAGGGGGTAATCTAGTTAATTGGGAAGCAAAAAGCAAATCGTAGCAGCCAGGTCAAGTGCAGAGGCAGAATATCAAGCCATGGCATGTGACACTCCGTGAAACATAAACATATCTCTATAATATCAATGTATGGAATAGTTTGGGGGGGGGGGTATAAAAGGACACTAAAATCAGCCAAATGGATGCCAAATGAGTCAAATGGTCGTTTAGTGAAGGAAAATTAAAATAAACAAAACTTCGTCACGTGTTTGATCTAAGGGGTGACCCGTTTGGTCACCGGGTCGGCGTTTGAACTGTCCTGGTAAGTGGTAACCAGGTCAACTCTGTCTTGGCCACCTACTAGACCTGCCAGGCATCAGTTCAAACAATTTCACCTGCCAGGTCGTGTCGAATTTCAAAACTCTGCAGCTATCCCTTTGAGGTTGTCTTCCAAGTTACAACCACCATCCTTACCCACATGGCTACCCGCTCTCTCTAGAATCCATACCAAGGTTTTTATACCTGACCAGGAGGCTGACTGGCCAAAGGCTCATAGGTACCGTGTCCAACCATCGGGTCACCCATTTCACCCGATAACATCAGTGCATACATAGCCACAAAAAACAAACAATCATCAATTATATATACTAATACATCATTAAGTTAGCAACATGACTCTGCAACCAGTAGTGGAATGGAGATCAAACTGAGCGAAAATCAGTAGATGGAAGTCTATAGGATGGGGGAATTGACCAATCAACACCAAGCAACATAATGTGATTGTTGCGTAGTGGTGGCTGTCTTTTTGGGGAGGGGGGATTAGTTAGTGGGCTCATTTTATAGACCTGGTTGAGGAATGGTTCAGCAGTGATTGTTTCAACCGGTTGGGTCATGGGTCAACTATTGCTTTGGCCTAAAAATTGGTTTCGAGCTCACCCTACAGACTAAGCTCCCAGAATGATGGTTCAATCAGTTGAATCGGCGGTTAGGTAAGGCTTGATAACTCTGATCTAGACCATACTTATCAAGGCGTCTAGGCAGTGGGTTTATGCAAAGGGGCGTCTATGCCTAGACTTTTCTGGGCATTTTTTTTTTTACTTTTTTCCTGTTATATATTAAAATGTTTGTACACGTAATACTATATAAGATAATGTAATTATTTATTCATTAAATGTTATTATAAGTCTAATGGGTATTGATAACTATAGGAGAATCGGGGGCAAGAGAATTAACAGGAAGAAAAAGAAACAATAGTAAGAGGAAGATAAGTAGGAATTGGAGAGAAAAAACGGGATAAAAACAAACATACAAATGGTAGGAGTTGTGCAGGAAGAAGTCAGAATGAGACAAACACAAGGACAATAAAAGGAGATTGAAAGAGGAGGAAGAATTCAACAAAACAAAATAAAAAACGGCAGTAGCAGGTACTGAAATAGAAAATATAGAGAAAGGAAGAATAGGTTAGTAAAACTAAATGGAAACATGCAAGCAACAATAGTTGTTAGAGGAGATTTAGGAGGAAGAAATCAGAAAAAGAACAAATATATGCAAATAGTAGTAGTAGATTTGGGAGCAGGAGATATAGGACAAATCTGAAACAAGAAAGATGCACATACTCACATAGTAGTTGGAGGGTATAGAGGTATGTTTATGTTTCACTGAGTGTCATGTGCCTAGCATGTGCCTCAGTTATGTTTTTACTTGTGTGGTTTAGTCCCATAATGCTAATCTCTGTTTTGTATCTCCTCTCGTATCCTATATAAGAGAATGCACTATAAACCTTTTAATCATCCAATACATTTTACATTCAACTCTCTATAGATATATTGACATATTAAGTAGTTTATAACTTTTTTAAGCATTGCAAACCATTTGTTTGCTTCTTTACAAATAATTCCTTGGTTTTGTATGTTTGATGTTTCATAAATTATCATCTCATGCTTTCATAGAGTAGAGTTTATACATATATAGACACACACTTATATAATTATATATAGGCACATATACATATTATATGCATATACACACCATAGAATTGCACAATTAAAAGAAGCAGAGGCAGACCTAAAATTAACTTGGGAAGAGCGGTATGCGTTTTGTATTCGGAGAAGAATACACTCAAGTAGTTTTCATATATATATATCAGGCTAGAATACACTCGAGTGTATTCGGACCAGAATACACTCAAGTAGTTTTTCATGATTCAATGTTTTTTTCAAAAATCTAATCCGTTGATCTTCTTAAATGTCTTGTGAATAGCTCATACGCAAAATTTGAGCACATTTGGACATTCATAGGTCATGTTATAAAGACCGCAAAAATTATGCATTTCACATTAGTTTCGCGCGTCGATTTTGTTGCCCTTGGATGAGTGACTTACACTCATCCAAATGGGATCAAAATTTGTATGTAGCCTAGTTATGGTATGACGGTGAAGATCAATGGTTTACATTTTGCAAAAAATAGTCTTGATATGCAAGCACACTTGAGTGTATTCGTGCGATCTGTACACTCGAGTGTATTCTAGCCTGACTCATATATATACGTATATATATATATATATGTGTGTGTGTATATATATACATATATATATATATATATTATTTGTTCGGATCTGATTCGGATATTACTGTATGATATCCATCAGATATCGGATCGGATATCATATCGAACTTCATTTTTTGGATTCAGATATAGCACAATCCGCTCAGAATTCCCATTTACATATCTAGATAAGGGAAACATGCCTTAGAAAGAAAAATAACCTCAGAAGCAAGAGATTCCAAGAAAATTGCCAAAATACCCACAGCAGCCCTAAGAACATTTCTCCAAATGCAAGTTGTGTCATTTTGCATAATTACGGCCCAAAATGGGCTTTTTGCTGCAAAATTTCCCCCTAGCCAAATTGTGTCTCATTCCCGACATTTGTGCATTTCAATAATGATCGGGAAAAAACTGAAAAAATTTCGATCGAACATTTGTTTCATGATACACAAATGCATGCATCTACATATTTTGTATATAGTTATATTACATATAAGTTGTCATGTTGATGTTGCCAGATCAACCGGCTTGACCTGGCAGTTGGACCAGAGATCTGTGACTTGGAAGCTTTGTCGGGTCAGCCATCGGGTTGGGTCTGAAAACCTTGGATAGGTCTTTCAAGAAGTGTCCCTTGGCAACATTGACATCCATCTAGATCGTAATGCTAGGGTTGTTGCTTCCAGAGGAGGTCAGCCAGTCAAAGGTAGTAGACAGGTTGGCTCCTTCAAAGAATCGTGAATTGTCTGTAAGGGGTAGGGTGCACAATGTGTGTACACCGTATATTTATAAAGAGAATAATTACAGATAGGTCCACATAAAATATGAATTAAACAAGTGAATATAAAGAACTAAACAAAACACTATTTAACACTCCCCCTCAAGTTGGAGCATAGATATCAATCATGCCCAACTTGTCCACAAGAGAGCTAAAATGTTTCTTAGCCAGCAGCTTTGTGAAGATATCAGCAACTTGGTCCTCTGAGCGAGTGAAAGGAGTGCATATACGACCAGTCAGAATAGCTTCTCTGATGAAGTGGCAGTCAACTTCAATGTGCTTGGTCCGCTCATGAAATACAGGATTATTTGCAATAAAGATAGTTGTTTTATTATCACAATGCATGGGAACAGGAGCAGAAGATCCCACATCAAGTTCTTTTAGAAAAACTGTACCCACAGGAGTTCACACGTTGTATAAGCCATAGTCTGGTACTCTGCTTCAACACTAGATCTAGCAACAACATTATGCTTCTTGCTCCTCCAGGTAACAAGATTTCCACCAACAAAGGTACAGCAACCAGAAGTAGATTTCATGTCTATCTTGCTTCCAGCACAGTCAGAATCAGAGTAGCCTTCAAGAGAGCAATGACCATATTTTCTATAGAAAAGGCCTTTACCAGGAGATTTCTTCAGATATCTCAGGATATGACACAGTGCTTCCCAGTGACACTGTCTAGGCTTGTCAAGATACCTGCTAACAAGACCAACAGCAATAGAAATATCAACTCTAGTGACAGTCAAACAGATTAGTTTGCCAACCATTCTCCTGTATCTTTTACTGTCAGGATACAAAGGAGACCCATCATCATCCCAATTTACATTAGGATCTAGGGGTGTATCAGTGGTCTGAGCTCCAAGCATTCCAGTCTCCATCAGAAGATCAAAAACATACTTTCTTTGAGATAGAACAAGAGCATTAGTAGTTCTAGAAACTTCAATCCCCAGAAAGTATCTCAGCTTGCCCAGATTTGCATGAGTAGAACCGCCTAGATCCTCCGGCTAGGCGGCAGCAGACAGAGAAGAGGAACTAGAAGGACCAACTTACATGAAGACTACGCCGAAGCACAGCTAGAAAACCCGGCGGCTCAAGGGCCGACACAGGCAGAGAGGAGGGCTCCGGAGACCCTCAAGGTGGACAACCGATGACGGCAAGGAGCAGTGTGGGCGGCGCTAGCAAGCCAGGCCCACACAGAGAGGGACGCCGACGGCAGCAACAAGGGCAGCCACCCGCACAGCGGCGGGCAGGCGCCGGAGAGAGGGAGAGAGAGAGAGAGAGCGGCTGCGGAGAGGTGGGTGGCAGCTAGAAAACCCGCTCTTGTACCATCTTGAATTGTCTGTAAGGGGTAGGGTGCACAATGTGTGTACTCCGTATATTTATAAAGAGAACAATTACAGATAGGTCCACAGAATATGAAGATAACAAGTGAATATAAAGAACTAAATAAAACACTATTTAACAAAGAACTTGACAGATGTGTCAATGATGTCTGATGGGTAACGCTGTGAGAATGTTAGCACACTTGCACCAAGTTAGAAAAGCAGACAGTGAAGGGCTCAGATCACTCATGTCCCCACAAGTCTGATTTGTTCCCTCTATTGTATCACAGATGGCTGCTAGGCTGCTTCTGCTAGGGATCATCTGTCTTCTCGGTCTATCTTTAGATCTTACATATATGGTTTTGCTGCAAGCCTTTCTTTACACTATATATGACTTTAGGTTGTGGGATATAATGGAAACTGCTTGAAGCCTAAAAATTATCAGAATTGACAAAACTGCATTTAAAGTGGCTGAAAGAACATGCTCTCCAGCAGAATCTTTCCATATGGGACTTGAGGGCTGTTGAACATGACATACACACTCCAGAGCAAATATCCAGAAAAATGCAAGTGCCAACGTTAACAAGCTCAGAACCAACCAGTTGGATCACTAACATTCAGAAAAACAATCATTATTATGGTATTCAGTAAAACCTTATGTGATGGTCCCCCCAAGGACGGTATTCCCTGGTGAAGAACATATTCACTGTCCACGACGCCAACATTTTTAGTCCGATCACCCTGGAAACAGGCCAAAATCTGAATTAAGTTCAAATTTTCAACCATATACTTTAAAAGCAAAATAGGCCAAAATCTGAATTAAGTTCAAATTTTCAACCATATACTTTAAAAGAAAAATAGTACACAAACTCTAGTGTGAGGAAGTATTATAGCAATGAAAGATAATACATTGAACAACCATCTGAATAAATAACTGTCTCTTCATGGAATGTCCGTAACCTTAATAACTAAGAATTCAATCTCAAGCAAGGTGTGCAGCAATTAACATTAGTATATGGCAAGACTAGAGCTAGTACATCACATGGCTATACCATTTAGATAAATAATTGTCCCTTCATGGATTATTTCATAACCTTAACATGATTACTAAGAATCAAACTCAACCTGTCAACCAAAATACACAGCAACTAATAATAGTATATGGCAAGAGATTACAACTAGGAGATCACATAACAATACATTGAACTACCATTTGTAAGACTAATTGTCTGTCTCTATAAGGATTATTTCAATAATCTTGACATGATCACAAAGAATTCAAACTCAATCCAAATGTGCAGCAACTAAAATTTGTATGGCAAAACATGACAACTGGTACATCACAATTAGTACACTTGGATAAACAACTGAAGTATCATACACACATCAGTGATCAGGTTCATCAAAACATTGCTAACACCCCTCAACGTATTTGAATCATAGATTTGAAGAAAAAAAGATAGCAGTGTGTTAAAATAAAAAAAGGGATTGTTAGTTTTCAACAAACAAAAAAAGGCATTGCCGTCTATCCTCTAAAAAGTTATTGGCAGGGATCCAAGTATCCAACTTCAAGAGCGCATCACTTACACTTTCCTCTTGTTAAAGAGGCCCACTCATACCCACTTTACACACCTTCCAGATTGCTTTCAAGTGTCAACAGGAGCCTAAACAATAGCATAACAGAAATCCCACCATAGACTCTAGAAACTCGAGCTTGCTACAACCTCTAAAGGGAGAGCAATGATCCATAGAGACTTTGTCTTCATTCCCATTTTCATTTCAGAAAACCAGTTAGTTTTTAACAATCCTCCAAAATGATTGTTTTTCCTAATAAAAGTGGGGATTCTATTTATCCTGATGCCACGAGCAAAACTTACAAATGCGTCTGTTGGGATTTGAACTCAATTCCTTCTTCTCAGTAATCAACATGCCAACCAGCCCGGCTAACCCACTTTTGCATTTTTCGATTTGAGTCTTTCAAAGAAACTGTTTTTTACTGCCATCAAACAAAAGCCCTTTGCTTTGTAAACTTGTAAAACACCCTAACCGATTCATACATGTTTGTATAGCATGGCTTTTAGAAATGTGACATCCTCCACATGACCAGATCTACATCCAGATGCTATATTTCATCTTACTGCTGTCTAAGCTCGAGGAAGCCACTCCTGCTATTTCTCATATAGTAGCATGCTTAAGTCCTCGAGAAGGATGAAGCCCACCCTCTCAACAAACACAAGACTAGGAACAGCCATCATTTGCTGCAGCCCCTGCAATGGATACACGATAATCCTTTCAATAGACGTTTATCAAAGGCTATAAGATCACCATTTTATATCATCAAAATCAGTTCCACTGCCTCAACAGCCACACAGAACTTTATGTATTTAACGATTCAGCTCAGGATAAGACTCCATCAAGCATCAAAATAAAGAAGGATTAAGTCAGACTTCAAGTCATTAAACCTAACAAAATCCCTGTTTAGGCATCATTGCTTTTGACAAAGCTAGGAATAACCCCCAATGCCATATTAGACGGCTGAATTTGTTGGGTCATAACACCTACTATAAACTTTTTCTTACCCAGTTATCCGTTGCTTCAGTCATACATTGGCTTCAGCATTGATTTAAAAAGCTGACTGCTTCGGCCACTTAAGCGATCTAGGCCATATACCTGAGGAAACTTGGTTGAAGCTGTTGATGAGCATACGGCAAAATGCTAATAAGAATGCACTTTAGCCTATTTTTTCTCGCTTCATGTGGTCAACTTAATTGGCTGCTTGGGGCCACTTAATTAAATTGTGTATATATTAATTGATCCATTTCCTTGACATATTACAAGCTATAAGCGTACAGATTATGACCATGATACAGTGCTCCCCCACCCATACGGAACTGGTGTACTGTTGTTTTATGTAATATTGTTGCTCAACCCCTAGCTATAGACGTGGTACTTTCTAACTAATTGACATCATCTTACAGGACCTATACTGATTTCACTTATATGACTATTATGTCATTAACTTAAAAAGTATTTCCTCTGTACTACACAAATAAAATGTAGTATATGTGTGTACTATGATGTATACAGCTAAAATTATACAGTATACTATATCAAATTTTGCTTGATGACTGCTAGAATCTGTCGTAAGATACCCTAATCTGGTCTAATGATTAGTTAATTATTGCTTAATGGATATATCTGAACAGTTTTTTTCGCTGGAAAAAAAAAACTGTTCAGATATATCCATTAAGAAATCATTAACTAATCATTAGATCAGTTTAATACTAACATAATGGGTTTTTATATTATCTGTAAATCTGTAACAAGTACTTTATTTACTTTTTACCCAGGGAAATGTAACGAATATCAGTCCTTTTGCTTGATATTAAGTAGTAATTCAATGATTCTATAATGTAGTGATACAAAGAATGTAAAATCAAAGAATGTAAAAATCTATATTTTTTTCTCTATGATGTCCACAGTTAAAAAAAAGTGCTCTTATAATTGGTCGCTTCACGCTTAAACACCCAGGGAGGGATGGACATTTTCTTCATGCTTTTTGAAACTTAGTGCTTCACTAACAACTTTGTCACCCGATCAACATCCATTCTTGAGCTCAATATTACGAGGGAACATGCATCAACGATTGAGGAATTGATTTCACAGAGTTGGCTAGTAAGCCCATTGTCAACCAATGACAAATGAGCTGAAATAAAGGATTAAAGGACTGCAATTATAAAAAGAAATGTGAAAGTCGAGTGTTATGAGTACGGTCAAATGAATACTGATATAATTATAACATACAGCAACAACTAAACAGAGGCCAATAAAAGGGACGGGTGCAATGTAAGCATACAGACTAGGATAGGTTGTCTTTCAATGACCAGAATCACTGATATAACTCACCTGTGCACAATATCCAAGCTTCATATCCAATCCCCAGCCATGGATCAAATCATTCTGCAAGAAAAAACAATTCATTTACAAGCAAGCAATTAAGTGATAATGATACCATTAATTCTTTATTAAATAAACAAAGAGTACCCCAGGTAAACTAGATTCATTTGATCCATCAACATTCTTAAGTAAACAATAATCAATAAATACATCAGATATGATACTACATCAGCTATGTTACAGGGCAAAACACTTCTATACTACATAGAAAAAAGTGTGGGAAGTTGTCTATGCAATTTTTTCCTTAATTATTTTAATTTACAAATAAGTCCTTATATTCAAATATATACTATATAGGAAAGAGCATGGATGTGTTGTATTCAATTTTTTTTTATTACAGATTTGCCCTTGTATACTAATAAGACACAGGTTTAGAAGTGTAATATCTACATTTAGTTTTGAAAATATAAATCGGGCCACGAGTATTCTAATAAGGTTGCATGTAGGGATGAGCATCAGCATACCGCATTTCGCTAGGCTTATACTTAAATCCATATTGTTGAGCGAAATGCAGGCTGGGCCTAGGAGCAAATTATCTTCAAACATTTAGGCCCATACCTGAGCCACATAACAAATCTGAGATTCACGTTGGATTCGGATCGACCCAAATAGTATATAAAAGTAATGAATTCTCAAAACATATACATAGATACATATTTCAAATAAGGTCAACTGTAAATATCTTATGATTAAATGATTGAATAAGAAATAAATACATACCAAACAGATTACATTACCCTTTATTATTCCTTAGTTTATTTGCACATGGTTCAAAAATATTGACAGAAAATGAAAGCACAAATTGTTCTGCTTTAAATTGTCAATTTGTGAAATACAAGTGCACTGCATACGAGTACAGTTTATTTTAGCGGCTGTATCTCCATTAGTTGTGTAAGCTTTTGACTAGGATAAATCTAACATAACCAACTGGTACCCATCCTATTGAAGAAATGTAAATAAACACTGTAATTAGTGCCCAAACAAACAATCAAACCAAATTGCTAAATAACATAATTTGATTTCTTGGTTTAAGCGTTTAACTATGTGTTTCGTTTACCTTACAACCAAACATGCCCTCACATAGAAAAATTTAACAAATTTGGATGTGGGTTTTTGGGTCGGGGTTGCCTCATCCCTAGCCCAGCCATATCAAAAACTTGGATGGATTTTTTGCCCCAGTCTACCCATGTAAGTTATGGGAACCCAATTCAAGTCAGTTACGTGGGTCGAAATATGAATTTGGTCATGCTAGCCCAATCCAATCCGCATCCCTAACCGTAAGTACAGCCATAGTGGTAATCTATTGTTGGCAAGTGTGTGTGTGGCACGTGTTTATCGCTGGCATTCATATATGTTGAATATATTTAGATAACCCTTCTGATCTACAGATACAAAAAAATAAGGGATAAATTCTCATGAAATCTTTTTTAGTAACCAAATTATATTGAACATTCAAAAATACTTCATTTTCTTTAGGTTGTATTTAGGAAAGTAGTGAACTCATGCTAACAATTAATTAAACGAAGAATGCAAGAAGCACTTTACTTCCAATGTTCCACTGAATATTAAGGAAAGCTTGTTGAGCTCAGACCTATTAGCACTTTGATATCACAGTAGATCTCTACTACACTTAGAAATTGGATCTGCATTGGAACCCTAAGGTTGTGTGTATGTCAGTGTGTGTGTGCGCGTGTGCATATACATACATAAATACATAACTATATGTATGTGTTGGGAGTATACTAGTATTAAGTCTACTGGGTCTTTTTATAACATGGGCCCAACTGTGTTTTCGCCTGTCAGGGTTTCCTAAGTCTGTAATGCTCTCCCCATCTCTTATATATAGAAGAGGGCTCTACCCACATATCGATAAGAAACACAATACACAAGGGAAACCCTCTAGGACCCACAAACACGGGAGGTGTAACGCAGTTGGGGTAGTTTTTTTTTTGGCCACATGGTTAGGGTAGTTAATTAAAAGGATACAAGATTGAAATGAATCGGTTACCCAATTCACAGAGGCTTCAAACTTACTCCTATGTGTTGTGTTTTAACACTAGTGTTCACACGTACACGAGCAGAAATTAATCTGATGCGGAGTCAATCCGGTGAGTTAGTCCCTCACTGTTATGCTACACCCTATTGGTTCAATAAACAAATGACACAGGTTCGAAATCTAGAAAAAGTGTCATAGAACCAGGTTGGACCAATTAAACTGGGAACCAATGTTGGAACCACCCTGAGTCATCCCTTAGAACCGTTTTTGTCTGAACAAGGGCCAAAACAAGTGAGTTGATTAATCGAACTGCGTCATTGTTTGCAAGAGCATGTTAGTCAACTTCTTTAGACAAAAACCAATCATCTTTCCCTCTCTATGAATGTAAAATAGTGTCTTTATTATATAGTATGTAGTGGGCTTTGAAAAGCGAAGTGATCATAGTTGTAATATTTAAAAATTGTATATTTGAGTCAGAAAAAAGCTTGTTAGGTCGGCAATGTGTATAAGTTTAATTTAGCAAAATTGTGTCTTTATGAGTGCCAACAGCCTAAGACAGATATCTGATACAGTTAGTTCCCTATTTATCTAATCCCCCACACACACTCTCACTCAAATATATATATTATACATTAATATGCATGTATCTATCTCTATACATACACATATAAGTGTATAAATATGTGTATGTGTGTATATCATCAATTGAACTGGTTGGACCGATTGACTGTGAACCAGTAACCCCACCAGTTTGCTCATTAATTCAGTCCTGACCCTATCGTTGCTAAAACATACATATATTTATATACGTTTAAGTTTGTGTGGGTATACTTGGAAGAAAAAGAAAGAGAGTAGTGTGTACTGGTTTGTGTGTGTACTTTATAGATAGCACCTATCAAATACCACATATTACTTTTATTTACTGCATCTAGCCAATATGATTGAAAGAACATCATCGAGATTCAATGCATTTGAAAAATCAGAATCATTTCTCATGTATATTGTGATATACAACTACAAACTGCCAGCAATTTCTGTAATTTCCACAACTGACCATCAATTAGAAAACATGCATCTTCCATCAGTGAATCATCAATAAACATGCATATTGTGTGTGAGTGCAGGCAAGTATACAGATTAGTGTCCACCTTAGCTGGCCCTCAAGTGCCCAAGTTGAACTAGAGTTACTAGACTAACAGCCATCACGGAGCCGGTTTCTACAAAGGTTATTGTCTTAACAAATGCAAAATGCTAACAGTGCGAGCATCAGGAATAGCAAGAGATCAACAGGTATAACCAATTGATATAATAACATCAGCACAACATAACCACAGAAATACCTGAATAAGATGCCATACACAACGCCATGCAGCTCGAGAAAAGACAGGTGCCATCCCTTCAACCCATCTGTGAAGGATACAAATCGGTGTGACATCAAGATGTGCATGGTAACAAGCCAGAAAATCCGTTAGATATGACATAATCAAACAGTCCTAGGAGATATTCAAAATATCAGAAAACGATCAAATGCCTCACTTATAATAATCACAAACGTGCAAAGTAAGCTATAAACTTACAATTGAAAATAAATCTCATGAATATGTGGGAAGAAAATTTTAATTGTAGGAGTATTGAGTTTGCTGGGGTATAGAAGATGAGTAGAATATAGGCTTAGATTCTTTGGATCACAAAAGAAGACAAATATCTGGAATATGATCGTTTCAATCAATACTGAAAGTGTGTTTATTAATATTAAGGGAATATGGTGACTTCTGCCTATCAGAGAGAAAAAGCATGTCACTCATAACGTTCCAATTCTCTTCTTCTAAGTTGTAAGTAATGTAAGTAACGTGAAACTCATTTTGAGAGGGGTAGCTCAGTTTCATGAACTTGAGTTTCATGTGGAACTCATTTTTCTATTTAGCTCAGTTTCACGAACTTGAGTGCCATTGACTTTCATGTGATTAATTCATTGCAGTGTTCTCATATGTCCCGCATGGAGCCGCTTATGCAGCCGCATATGCATTTTGGCCACCTCTTCGAGCCGCATATGTTGATGCAGTTCATTATGTGGTCATGGCCGCATATGCAACGCCTATATGGCCATATGTGGCGCTTTACATATAGAGATAATATGTGTGTACTCTTTGATTAATTATTGTGGTTATGTTATTCATTAAACTACTTATACACACAAACTCCCACTCACATATAAATAAATGTATACATATATGTACATATAGATATCATACTATACATGCATGGTTATATATTTACATGTTAATATATTTTGGTGATATTTTTATAATTTAAATAAATTATTTTTATGCTCATATAATTAATTTATTTTAAGAAAATCCAAAACCGCGTATGCACCCGCATTCCCATACACTCTATGCAGCACCCTGATCGAACACACCACGTACCGTTTTTCAGAACATTGGTTCATTGTAAGCATGAAATTAGAAAATCCTACAAAGTGTCAACTAACATGATTTTAGACTAGTAGTTATAAATTCTTTTAATAATTTGTTGTTATAAGGAGATTAATATCATATATGAGGAATGTTGTCAGCTACTCTGGAACTCAATTTCTTCTCTTTTTACTACGTCACTCAGGAACTGTCTTTACATATACTTATGGAACTCAATGGAAGTCATCAGAACTCGAGTTCCAAGCTTACCAAGCAACTTATCAGGGAAAATTCATAAAGGAATTTGAGTTCCTCAATTTTCTAGGCCCTTACGAAAAACCAATCAGAGCCTTAAGTACCTTTGAAATTGAAGCAGGATCATAATCCCAACTTTGCAAAAAAGTTGCAAGACCAACATGTGATAGGAATTGGCAAAAAAATTCAGGCCTCTAAGGTTTTCAAAAGGCACTTCAAATTATTTAGTTCACCGACAACTGAATAACATTGCATGGATTTTAAGTGGTGGGATCATTGTGACAAGTGAGTGAGTGACTTCATTAGCAAGTTTATTAATAAAAGATTTAAACACCAGCAACATTCGTCAGAATCTTTTTTAAACATTACATTCTTTTTTTATTTTCTTTGGAGTTTCTTGAAATGTTTTATTAACTATCACAAACTTTTTGGTGGGTGGGTGATTGGCTTGTGGGAGTGAGTGGGGAACGGGTGGAATAGACCTCACCCTGGTCAGTTTTAACTCATAAAAACTATTTATCTATTTAGTATGGAACAAATTTTGATCGAAATTGTGAAATTTCGTCGAAATTTTGTTCTTCTGGCCATTTGACATTGAGACGTACAATCAAACATTGAAATGCACGAATGCAGGGAATGCGATGTAATTTTGCAAAAATTCCGACCCTGGGTGTGAAATTTCGCCAAACGGGGAAATTTCACAGCAAGAAGACCAGTTTGGGCCGTAATTTCACAAAATGGCATAGAAACAAAACTTAAATTTCAAGAAATCTGATCCTAGGACTTTTACTACTACATCTTGGGTATTTTGGCAAAAAAATTAATCTCCTACTTCTAGAGGCTATTTTTCTTAATTCTAAGATATGTTTCCCTTATCCCTAAACCACCTATACATTACCTTCTTCAATTTCTACACGTTTCTATAGAGAACTAGAGAAATACTCCAAAAATAACAAAGTTCTTTCTTGGATCTATGTAAAATGCCCCATGTAACATAGTTAAATGCTAACATTACACTTCTATATTGTAGTCCATAAGTGTGTAACTTGTTACTATACGCTGTAAATTCTAAGTTGTAACTTGAAGTTTGTAAGTTTGTAACTATCTAACAGACTTGACATTTATGTTCATTTGTGCACTCACTCATCAAGACATGGATTCCACCTTGACCTCTAAACATATAAATTTATTATAAAGTCTAGTGTGTTTAATGTTTTAGAAAGCGGGAAGCGGGAGGCGTGCGGAGAGCACCTTGTGGCCGCTTGAGCGCCAGGCGACCGCTCAGGCGGGCGCTTTTTGAAAAAGCGGGTACCTAAATTCTTTTATAATTTAATAAAAATATATACATATTTGTATATAAGTAATATATTTAGAAGGAACTTTTATACTTATTTAGACAGCCTACACAAAAAAATAAAGCACCCAGATAGTTTTTGACACAGTTGTATGGTATTTGGGTACTACTAATACGCAAATAGTTTACTTTCACTGCAGTGAATATATTCTGATTATATGTACTAAAATGTAGTAAGCAGTAGAAGATATATAATGTATTAATGTAGATTATGGCATTATGCAGTAAACGATTAGAATATATAGAATGTTTTATTATCAATATCCAGTAAACAGCAGAATATATATTACACAGTAAAATGTATTAGTACATTATATTATATTAGGTAGAAGGGTACATAAATACAATATGCAGTAGATATTTATGTATGTATTGGTACATTATAAAATGTATCATACAGTAACGTTTCATATTAAACAATGTACAGCAGCAATGTATTATATTATTACAGACTAATAGTATTGTATATTATATTACATGCTAATACAGTCACTCATGCACATGATACTAGGCAAGTCAATATATAGTAGCCGCAACAACATTTGATTACAAAAAATGAAAAATGAAAGCAACGACACAAAAATCCAGCGCCCAAAAATTAGGCGGCCAAAAGCGGGCGCCCAAAACAAGGAATCAGGCGGGCGCATAGGCGGGTTAAAGCGGGTTTAGGCGGCCGCTTAATGGGCTGCCGCCTAAGTGGCCGCTCAAAGCCTTAACCAGGCGGTTGGGCCTCTTGGCCGCTCAGGCAGGCGCCTGGGACGCTTTTCAAAACACTGTGTGTTTATGTTAAACATTGTGTTTGCAAAATTTCATAACTTGATTCCTTCATTTTAAAATTGCCATCAAAATTTTGTCAAAATTGTTTAGCTTCCTTCACTTACAAATGTGGGAACCCCTCCCCCACATATCCAATATAAAATATTATTGCATATTTGAGTAGATCTTGATGTTGATCGTCCTGGTAAATTTTCATGAATTAATTTGCTTATCTGGTCGTCAAATTGTTAGGGTCGTAAATATCGAAATTTCAATCACCTTTTCTGTAAATTTATTTTCCGGGCCATTTGATACACCATCAAAGCAGACATTTAATTCTTTGCTGTTTAGTCTCTTTGTAACTAATGGTTTCCAATTTCACTGCATAGTTTGCATGTATTAAATGGGTCCAAACATAAATTCTGATATTCGTTCCTACAAAACTTGCATACTTATTGTTAGAGTTGGTTATTGTATTTATTATGTATATGGGAATGAGCATGTTCAGCCCAGTAGTCCAAATTGTAAGTGTCCCCCTCTCTAGTATGTTTTGTTGCCTCCATCTAATTTTCCACATGGTACAGGCCAGATTTCTAAATTCCTAGCCTTCAAGTAAGAGAGAAAAGAGAGAGTCATATCTGGTGTGCGGCCACCCCTTCTTCCTTGGTGTGTTGTTTGCAGACTTGTTGCCAATACAACTTCCTCGGACCGCAAGCTCTTCTACGTAATTCCAGACTTTTTGTTGAAAACTTATCCTCGTCCACAATAGATGCCCGTCATATACGAAGCAAGCCAACTGACCTGGAAAGAAATAAAATACAGAATCCAGCCGCCATGTGTAACCGTCTTCCTCCCAAGGTCATCACTTCCCATAGTTGACAACTACTTTAGTCATTTTCGCCAAGGAGGGCGGCTATCTGCTTCCCTGGATCCACGAGGTGGACAAATCATCCTAAAATAATTCCAAGCCATTGCCTTTCTCTTTAAAAAGGCCTATAATGCAAACCCATACCTTGTTCTAGCAAATACTAGAACTGGGATGTGCCTCTGTTATGCACTTCCTCCATGCTTACAAACTTTGCCCCACTGTCCTTTCCATGGATACCCCGCCCAGTCTGATCCAGCTGCAGGAATGCCTCTACGCCTCCTTTTTTTCTGCCTTGACAATCACCCATTGTGCCCATCTTAGCTACCTTATTAGACTTCTTGCTGCACCACAACAGTGTCTACCCCGACAAGTCATTCCACTATGGCAGTAAGGAAGGCAGGCGTTCTGCAAAAATTGACCCAATGCACTGAGGCCGAGGAATAACTACTTGAACATGTTACACCAGATAGGGCTACTATGATGAAGCTCCTCAAACTCCTGGCTCAAGATGGCAACTTTGATTTTGGATGGCGACGATGGTCAACTCTCTTGGGGACCCTTCTAACTCATACCAACAACCCCGTTGTCAAAGTTGTGGAGTTCCGTAACGAGAGCTTGGCAATCGCCAACCCAATCTTTCGGTATTGTCACTTCATTATTAACAATATTTTGAAAAGTGATATGCAATGTGCGTTCAGCCAGGTTACTGCATAGAATATATGCGGAATGCGAGCGCAAATGTGGGGCATAAGCAGTTTTCAAGTTACTTTTACATACGATCAAAATATTATATACTTTAACTATATAATATTACAACTATCTAAACATATAAATATACATGTATAGTATGTTATATATATGTGTGCATATATGTATATGTGGGTGTGTGGGTGTGTATAAGTATTTCTATGAATAATATAATAAGATAATTAATAACAACATCCACACACATGGTCTCTATATACGAAGCAGACACATATATGGGCATAACCGCATAAAGGACTATGTCGCTATATGTGGTTTGAAGAGGTGGCCAAACCACATATGCAACCTCATGAGGGGCATATGAGAAAACTATTTCTATATTCCAGTTGCCTAAAGTTGTATTCCTATTTATTTGTTTCTTTTCTGATTTTTAGTTTCCACATGTTAGTTGGTTGGTCATGCTCCATTTCTTTCCTTTAAGAAAACATTTACATCAGCCAGCGTCGTCTACTCCTACCCTCATTTAGCTAATCATTGTTATTCTTTTTCTTCCAACATTCAACATTATAGTCTGTTGATCTTTATTTTGTTACACCTGACTTTGTCTCCTTTTGGGCACTCAATTGATTTTCGAACAAATAGATGTCTATTTTCTCTTTTCTTCCTCGTCTAATTTGCACGTTTATCCAACCAAGTGCTTGTGCTTGTCTGTAGTCAAGTAGAGGGGGAGAATAGAGATGAGGAGATAAAGTGAGAACAGAAGAAAATCATACGAAGAGTTGACAAAACAGGAGGAAAAAAGGAAGACATGTCATCATCGGGCTAATAAGATCATTCAGCATGCCATGTTTTTCAGTTCTTGCTTCATCATCTGTGTCCTACTGATACCTGCCGCGGTCCATCTTTCTTGTAATAGCACATCGTCTCAAGTACATTGACAACCTGTTACAGTGCAATCAACCTGTAGTTGTGCTCATGTCTTGTAGGAAAATACTTCTATGATGATGGTATGACTGTCAAAGAGGGGATCTCTTCATTGGAACGGGAACTTACACAAAACTATAGGTAGATCCTTGGTTGAACGGCTCACTGTTGATCTACTAGCCATCTAGGTTCCACGCGACCGTAGTGGAAAGGTTTCCGATCAGTAAGCGATGAGTTGTGATTCATGTGACTTCTGATTTGTATTCCTTTGACTACCATTGTAGGCACATGTTTCCCTGAATAATTTTCATTTAAGGGGGAGCTGACTTATATGTTTTTGCCTTAGTGTTATCTTCGTCGGAGGAAGAAAACTGGCTTGCCGCAGCGTGCCATCTGTTTCAAGGGATACGTTTAGAGTGCTTTGATTATTTTATGCAACGTAGAGGAAAAGCAAAAACAAATTATGCCTATTGTTAAATTTTTATGTATTGGCAAGCTGGCATGTGTATCACCCATGCTCCAACTTGAAGGGTAGTCTAAGAGTTATTAGTTATGTGTTCATTATGGGCCTAAGCATGTGCGGACCATTAGTCCAAATTGTAAGTGTCCCTCTCTCCTATATATAGGAGCACAATTTTGGCAAATTGAATAATATCGTCCCTCGACTCCCTCCATCTAATTTTGCACATGGTCTCAGGACAGGGTTTGATGCGATGATTTTGAGTCGCATTTATAGACTTGTTTTATATGTGTTTTATGCATTTATTAGTCATTTTTGTGGTTAATGTTGCATAATTCATCTACTTTGGTCTATGATACTTCTCTATGTCAAATTTTCCTTATTTCAGTATTTTGAGTATAAATTATCACAAGAATATATTTTGTTTCGGCTTATGTGGTTTCGTGTTGTAATTTCAGGAAAAACAAGTATTTGCTTCTGTCGATACCATCGACAGTGGTCGATACCATCGACCGGACCACAGGTTGCCAGCCGCAAGGAGCAGAAGAAAGTCGATACTAGCGACAGGAGAGTCGATGGTATCGATGTACCATCAGGTTGCTGGCGAGAAGTGAGTCGATCTCTCGACACATATGTCGATACTATCGACTAGTGGAGCTACAGCGACACAAAAAGACAAAACCGTCGCTACAGGTTTGTCGATACCATCGACCCTCGTCGATGGTATCGAAATAGCATCAAGCGCAAAGACAAAAGAAAAGAAGAACTGCCGATATCACGCCAGGTCGATACCATCAACCCGCGTCGATGGTATCGACACCGTCAGATACAAGTTTGCTTTAGATTGATCTAAATGCGACGGCTGCGATAAATTGGCGACCCAACTCAGTGATTTAACCTAATGACGGCGCCCAAGAGGGAAGGATCACGTCATTAGCCGCTGCACACGTCCCGAGAAGGTGTGGAGAGAAGAACGGAGCCCAGAAGCACGCCCCAGCCGATCCGGACGCCGAAGAAGACGATTTCCACCACCGACAGGCAGGAGAACGCGTATTCTACGCCAAGGATCGCTTGGATCTTCTCCGTTCAGGGGTTTCACCACTCAATCACGTTTTTCTCCATGTTTCCCTTTTTCTACTCCACGTTTTGCTCTGAGATGAACATGCGGGGCTAATCCCCTTTGTCTTTAGGACCGGGAGTAGCCCGGGAATTCATTGTATGACAATTTTATCATAGTAATTCATATTTTATCTCTTAAATCCGTGGTATAATTTCGTTTTCTCAATTATATTGTTATGCTTGATCACCATAATAATAATCTAATGCCCTTAATTACTTTGAAAGAAGAATTAATGGTTGAAAAGAGACGGAATTTACATTAATTGACAAATCCCTTGAACAAGGTGGTGTAAGGTTAATGGTGGATACCGAGAGATCGTTTTTAATGCACCTAGTATAGGGTATAGGTTACTACGACGGTGGAACCGACCTAGACATAGGTAGTGAATTGTACCACGACAGTGGGCAATTCTGATTTCAGGCCACTACCCGGATAGAGAGATAAATTTGAGTGACTACATAGAATTTAATACAATGAAAACCCACGATGAAACCGCAATCCTAAAGATCTCATTTTGAATTGATTAAACCAAACATTTAATCGATTGCTTTGTTTTGTTTTATTTTCATTTTCTTTTAATTTTAACAACAACTTCCAACTATTTAATCGGTCTAGCTGATTGCGAGTAGTTAGTAGTAGTCTCCGACAATTCACGTATCCCTGAGTTCGACTCGGGCCTCACAAAGGCCTATATTACATTGACGCGTACACTTGCGTTTCTACGCACGTAAAAAGCGTGTCAGGGTTCTAAAACCATAACCATCAAGTAAGACAAAGAAAAGAAGAGAGTTGTAGCTGACAGGTGGCCACCCTTTCCTCAGTGTACCACCCGTGGGCCTTTTGTTGATACAACTTCCACTGGTCACAAGCTCTTCTGCGAAGTTCTAGATCTTTCACAAAAAACTTATCCTCATCCAAAATACCCTCTCCCCATCTGCAAAGCTAGTCAATTAACCTGGAAAGAAGAAAAAATACAGAATACATCTGCCTTGTGTAATCATCTTCCTCCCACCATCGTCACCTCCCATAGTTAACAATTACTTTTTTATTGTTGCCAGGAAGAAGGACATTTATCTGCTTCCATGCATCCACAAGGTGGACAAATCATACGGAAAATATTTCCAGTTCGTTGTCTTTCTTTTTGAAAAGAGGTATAATTCAAACCTGGACCTTATTCTAGGAAATACTAGATCCAGCACACGCCTCTATTATGCACTTCCTCCATGCTTACAAACTTCATCACACAATCCTCATAATGGATACCCTGCCCAATCTGCTCCAACTGCAAGAATGCCTCCATCTCTCTAGCTACGCCGCTCAATGGACAACCACCCAATGCACCCATCTTAGCTACCTTCTAGGACATCTTGCTAGACCACAACAACGCCCTATCCCATAGGCCATTCCACTGCAAAGGCAAGGAAGGTAAGGCATTCTACTACCATTGCACCTGGTGCACTATATGCCAGGAACAGCAACTCAAACATGTTGTTCCACAGATAGACTACCATGATGGAGCTAAATTCTTACTCAGTCAAGATGGCAACTTTGATCCTTGACAGCGACGATGGCCGGTTCTCTTTGGGACCCTTCTAGCTCATGCCAGCAACCCCATGTCAAAGTCGCGGAGTTTTGCAATCAGAGATTGGCAGTTCGCAATCAGATCTTGGTGTTGTCAATTCTTTTTTTATCTTAATTTCCAGATCCCTAAATCTCTATTCATATCAAAATATGTCTTTTTGATTTTTGTGTTTTTGTATGTTGGTTAGATTTTCTCTACTTCTTACCTTTAAGAAAGACATTCACATCAGCCAACGTTGTGTACTCCTGTCCTCATTTAGCTGATCATTGTTATTAGTTTTTCTCTCAACTTTTAATGCCATAATCCATTGGTCTTTTTTTTCTCTACACCTGACTCGAAACTCAATTGGTTTTCAGACAAACAGATATCTATTTTCTATTTCTCCTCATCTCATTTGCATGTTTATCCAACCAAGTAGTTGTGTTTGTCTATAGTCCGTTTGAGGGAACAATAGAGAGAAGAAGATGAAGTGAGCAGAGAAGAAAATCATACAAAGAGTAGAGAAAAGAGGCGAAAGAGAGGAAGACGTTCCATCATCAGTTTAATAACATCATTCATTTGGTAATGTTGTTTAGTTACTACTTGTTCATCTGTGTCCTGTTGATACCTATTGCAACTTTCCTGTAGCAGCACAATTGTCTTAAGTACGCCGACCACATGTTGCAGCGCAATCTTCCTGGAGCAGTGCTCATGTCCCGACTACCACACATTCCGATATTGGTGCTTCTTGAAGGGAATTTTTTCTAGGATGATGGTTAATGAGTTGGCGACTTAGATGACTTTCGACATGCATTCCTTTGACTGCTACTCATGGCACATGTTCTGAATATTATCCATTCAACGAGTGCTTTTGCATTGGTGTTATCATCGTCAGAGAGAGAAGACATGCATGCACCTATCGCGCACCATCTGTTTCATGGGGGTGTTTTGAGTGTTTTCATTATTGTATTGCAAGATTTAGAGGAAAATCGTTTTTTTTTAAGGTTGTTATTATCTTTGTGTATTGCAATCTGGGCATGTGTTTCACCCATGCTCTAGCCTGAGGGGGAGTGTGTTTATTATGTATATAGGCCTAAGCATGTGTGGCCCACTAGTCCAAGTTGTAAATGTCCCCCTGTCCTATATCTAGGAGTAGGGTTTATCTAATAGAATCATCCCATTGCCTCCATCTAAATTTCCACACTAGTATTACAACCATATGGTTCTTCAAAGATGATTTACTGTTTTAAAAACTTGTTGAGAGAATTACAGTTATTTGGGTTGATCGTTTACTTGCTGATGTGAATAAGTTATGTAATTCCTATGATTACTATATCAATACTAAAATATACAACTCATGCAGCAAGCAAAAAATGAAAAATCATCTGAAATTGACAAAATGGCATTTTTAAAATACCCCCGAGTGTATTATAATCTATCAAATCGTAATATATATGTGGTAAATGTGGAACTCACATTTTTCAATGCAGAACCATTTCATTGTATACTCTTTCAGTCCCATTCTGAGAGGCATTGTAATATGTGTGTGTATAGTTGTATACACCCAATACATACGTATAGAATATTAGAAAAGGATACTCACAATAACTTTAAGCCCATATTTCACAACACAATACATGTGAGTTTACTGTGACAATGTGAATTTTGTTACAACTGTGATCAAATTACTCAAATACCCCTCAATTGACTTGAATTTCTTACTCCTAGTGCTTCCCATGATTTCATAACTCTATGACGGCCACTATAGTGAAAATCCACATTTTGAATCACTTACATGCACATAATTGCTAAAAATCCTAGTTTGAAAACACTCTAATCATTTGATTAACTACTACATCATCCTTGCCCATATTAAATTGAAACTCTACACATGTTCTACTCTCCAATATGTAGTTGTTGTCCAAATTTGAGATCAAACAGAGGCTCCTATAACTTTATATGGATTTTCAAAGATCTTCTCTATTTTTTTAGCCATAAACACCTTTTATTTCACCCTTTCCTTACTGAGGTCAGCCCACCAGTAGATTGAGCGCCGCACCTGGCCCGGATACGGGATGAGTGAGCGGGGGATCAAATTTTCTTGAATCGCCCCAGTTAAGGCTCTGGAGCGACCGCTAGCCGCGACCCAACCTCGCGACCCAACGACTGTTGGATCAAGATCCAGCAGCACTAGGTCATCTCCTACCTTGAGTAGGAGATGGGGCGGGCAGGCCACGAGCTAGCTAAACCCTAACCATGGCTCGAACTCACGAAAGACCTCCTCAACCACCAATTCTTAGTCGTTTTTCTTCATCTCACTCTCTCGAATGTTCCACGGCAATCTATTGCTTAAATCTGAACCTTATGGCCTAAGAAAACCACAGCTGACTTGCCCAAAATGAACCCGATCGAAACCTTAATTATAGATCTCCTAACCCTATAAATGCCCCCCTTCAACTCGCAATCACCACCAGCACCCCCTTTTCTCCTCTCTCTCTCTCTCTCTCTTGCAGTTTCACCTCTTTTTCTTCGGCCGATCGTCGTCGCGGATCCGCCGTTATGTGGGCAGTCTTCTTCCGCAAAGCTGAAAGACCGCAATCATCCCAGTAAAGCTTCCAAGGGCACAACTTTCCACACAATAGCAGGTACAGCTTCCCTTCTTTATATATTGTATAACAGGTGTGCATCGAAGCGACACTATCACTCAGTTTACCTTCATCTAAATGGAAATGTATCGCTACAAGTTACTTATTCTTACCAATTTTCAAATTGAGGAAGAAACTATGCAGGCCTGAACTTCTTAAAGATAAACTAATCATTACAAAATAGTGAAGGATTACATTCGCCAGGTGGATTGTCAACCTCCTCGCACTAAGAGTTTCTCTAAACATCAGGAGAAGAGAGTATGGGAACTTGAGTGTGGGTCATCTAGGTCCTTCACATATAAGATATGACTTACGAAAGGATGAAACAAAGTGACAGATAGGCCAGGGTTAGGGCAAACGGACTTGTTTCTTTAAACAGTCAGTTAGGGTGCCATTTTCGGGTAAGATCAGCTTCCAGATCTCTAACAGTCATGATAAAATTGGCAAAATTCAGCCACTGTCATTTCTTGTCCAAGAACAAAAGATTTCTTGTCAGGTAAGATCCTTATAGTATTTTTTGATGATTCTGGGAAATATAAAACCTATCAAGTGTCACAGCAAATAGAGGGAAACCTCATCAGTAAATGACTTTACACAATAAAATTATATCAATTATTTGTTATAAATAGCTTGATAAAGCAAACATCTCTCACGATTGAATATTTGGCTTATAAGAAAAGAGGTACAAACGACAGAAGAATTACCCAGTGCAAGGAGGACCAGTGCTTTCGTCTGAGCAATTTAAACTTCCTCGGAAATCATAAATTCGTCTGTGAATTAAGATTCTGCTATGAGAAACTGCATATAACAACTATAAGAGACTTATTGTAGTGAGTTATGTATTAACCTGTGGACCTTTCGCTTTGAATTTCTAATAGTAATACGGTGATGAATATCTGATGAATTGGGATCTAAAGCAGGTTGTGATACCTCTAATCCTTCAGAAGCAACTATCTGCAAATATCTGTAAAAAGAAGAAGACAAAAGTTTATCATGTCATAATCATATCTATGCACCATCACTAAATACACAAAATAGGCAGAAGTCCCGGCTGGTAGTAATTCCGTGCATATGTGAATGTTTCCCAGAACATCGTTTTATTAAATAGCCAGATAGGAAACCTTCTATAAAAAGGAAAATAAACAAACATGCGTAAAACAAAAAACAAAAAATTAGTTCCAAATGTGCATGGTACAAATTCAAGACGTTGTCGAATGGAGATATAAGAACAATAACAGGTTACAACTCATAAGTGTATCAGGAGTTTTAACAGAAGACTTGTACGGATTACTCTAGGCTTGGTGGGTTACCGTGTATCAAGGGGAGCATAATGAATACCAACAAAAATATCATGGCACAATTCCCATCAATATCGATGGTAGTATAAAATGGTAATCGGGAGCATAACAGAGGAGTATCACAAGTTTAAGACACGAATACCAACGGTCAGTGTTATTAGATTTAAACTCAAGTCTTCCATTCATATCATTTTTGGCAAACAAGGTCTAGATTTGAAAAGGAAATTAATCTCAATGATCAAAAGTACTCATAGTGTGATGTATTAAGGTGAGGGTCACAATTCCATCACAAGTGTGAATGAGAATTCAAATCTGAGCTGCCAACAGTTAGGGGTGTGAGAATGGGAATTTTATTTTAAGTTTTCAACCTTAAACAATATATGAAGAGGCAAAATTTCAGCTTCACAAAAGAGATGTATATCTTAAACTTCGAGAAGGGCGTGCTTCTTCCTCAACGGGGTCTCAAATGGAATGAAAAAATAAGGAACCAAAACTCAAACTTAAGTGGGTCCTCCCTCCCTCTCCTCCCTCCCTCCCTCTCCCTCCCTCCCCTCCCTCCCTCTCTAATTTGTAGGAGGTCTTCACAAAAGAGATGTATATCTCAAACTTTGAGAAGGGCGTGCTTCTTCCTCAACTAGGCCTCAAGTGGAAAGAAAAAATAAGTGATCGAAACTCAATCTCAAGTGGGCACTCCCTCCCTAATTTTGTAGGAGGTCGCATGCTGTGTGTAAAACAGTGTGAAATATGTAATGTAAGGAATTTATATTAAAAGGAATCTTGTTGGCACTTGGCAGAAGTGTGAAAATCTGATAGTCCATGTCCAGTCTGAACTATTTGATTTCGATTACAAATCTTTTTTTTGTCATCTAAGCCTCAATCACAACCATATTGGGATTAGCTAACTTAAATTCAAAATGCCACTCAATTTTTTTTCAAAGTTCATTGCAATTATTAGTATATGACTCACGCTTTTATAACATAAAAACAAAATACTCATTGAAAACACTATTTGTATGCTACTGAACAAATTACAAGTTTAAAACCAGTAAACAGGTAAGTGATGCATCGTATGTTACTTAACAAATTATAATTTCATAGCTAGTAAACAGGTAACTGATGCATGTTCAACTTATAACCGGATCAGTATGATTATATAAAACTAACATTTTACCCTTTGCAGTTTTTTACATAAAATGCAATATATAATATCAGATATAAGTATAAGACCTTGTGCAGTGGAGGAAAATTGTATAGATTCAATCTAAAACACTAAAAAGATTGAGACTGTGAAGCCGCAAAGGTGGTCAACTTAAAAGCTACTGGGGCACTTTACTGCTACGAGAACACGATCTTACCTCCCTGGATGGAAGTTCTCTACTCCAAGATCTTCATCCCACAAGAAGATGTAATCATAAGTCGAAACAACATCTGGGTGCAAGAAACGTTTAGCAAACCACCTGTGAAAATCAACAAAAGCTGTGAATTGCATGCAGGCATCAAGGAATAGATAAGTAATTAAAGTGGAAAACACATAGCATGTTTTACACATGTAAAAATGACTATGGAGAAAATACCATTTAGTTTGATTTTGTGCTACTATATGTATAGCCTTGTTGCACCATTCAAGATCCCGCCACCCATCAACATTTCCATCATAGTGAAACAGCATCACCGAGAAGTTCACGGAAAGAAACTGAAATTCAGGATAACAGAGAGATTATTAGTAAGTTGCTGATATGAAATGGATTACTAGGCGCACTTAAGCATAAGACATGCATACTTTACTAACTATAGCATCAACACTTTGCCTCTGAGTTATGCCAACAGCAACAGCAAGAAGCGCAGTGAAGTTTTCACTGGTAGCCTGAAATGCAAGAATATGATCAATTAGTGTCGGAGAAAGATAACTACTTTAAGCAAGAGAAGACAGGGGTGACTAAAAGGAGACTTATAGTGCGGACTCGCCCGTTATTAGGGGACAAAGATGGGACGAGTCAAGAGGTTTTACTTTGGAGGAGTGCTGTTGCCAGAGAGGTTTCATCTCCATGTCAGATGTTCCTTCCACTATACCTCGAGGCAGGCCTGACAGGGCGTGACTGGCGTCGTCGTATTGCTGTACCTAAACGAGAAGGATTGCAATGTCAAATGTTAACCGGCAGTGATCGAGTTAGGAGAAGGAAAAACCAAGGTTTGATATTAAACAGTTAGAGCAACAGAAGAGAAAAAAGCGTCGATCACCTCTTCCATTTCCTGAAATGAGTGCGGCTCGCTTTCCATCTGAAACAGACCAGCAAACATGAAAAAAAACTATAAGAGCCCAACAGAGTAATCTACCAGACAACAATAACCCCAGAGAAAGGTTCCGCCTTTTCTTACTTTTAGGTGCTCGTATTGGATTTTCATGGTGAAGACAATCACCAGCGCCATTGCAATGGCAAAAGCGCCCAAAGATTGCCCTTTCTTCATGGCAATTCGTGGTGGCGGCGGCGGCTGCTTCCGGCATCTACTCTTTGATCCACAACAATGAAGCAGCGCTAGGGTATTGATTCATTGCGATTGCTCCCCTCACCGCCCCATCTTTTCTCTGTGCTCAACACCCCTACCCCTCCCTCCCTCTCTCAGTCTCTCTGTCGCTAGAGATCAAGCGATGAGAAGCGTGCTGAGCAGGGGTTTCAGGGGCCAAAAAAACAATTGGAAAAGGAAGTTGCTAGAGTGGTGGCAACATTAACATGAGCTACAGCGGGAAGGTCGCTTGATTCGCTATTTCGCTTTACTCGTTGGGCAATGGCGGACGCGTGGGCGGTCGTGTATGATTTCCGACGCTGCGACCTTTGTATCACGTGAGAGCTGTGTTTCAGCGTCGCTATATACGCAATACAGTTTGTTTATGGCAATTGGCAAGTTTTCCTGATAATTAAACTGTTAACAAGATTCTAATACATGAGCAGGAAATGTTGACCGGATAAGTTTTAACATAAATAAGCTTAGAAGCGTGTGTCATGCGCAGGACATGTAGAAATACATGCTACCTCATATTAGGGTGAGCATTCGGTTAATTCGGTTGGTTAGCATTAATTTGATTTGGTTAATTTATCATTTAATATTTCTTACTGTTAACCAAATCAAATTAGTGTCGGTTAGTTTGATTATGATTAATCGGCTAATGATTAATTCTGTCGGTTAATTTGATTAACCAAATAACACTCTAGTAATGATATTGTATGAAAGTGATTATAAAATTTTGAACAGTAATATTACATATAAACATAGTGATATATAGTTTATAAAAGCTTAATTAGTTTATAAACAAGACAGTTTTTTGAAACAAAAGTAAAATTATATAGGTATATACATGAGCAAGATATTTCTTTTTTAATAGATTTTGACTATTTGGTTAATTCGGTTAACCAAATACATAATATTTTAATCAAAAAATTAACCGTTTAACCAATTAACCGAAATAAATTAATCAAATCAACATAATTAATTAAATTGTCTAAAACAGTTTAACCATTCGGTTAATCGGTTATTAACCGAATTATGCTCATCCCTACCTCGTACTTATTCCACCTTTCTCTATAACAAACCTAATTGGATAATGCCATTTGAATTATCTAATTTAAATTCAACTAATTTTCATTATCATGTATAATCTCCTCGACAACGACAGCCTAAAAACAAATGCATATATAAATATATATTAAACAACCCTAGACCACACTTGCCATGTCAGCCTCTCTTCTTGGTGTTTGAAAGAAGAAAAAAATGGCTCTCATGTCGGTTGTATGTTGTTCAATTAAACTAAAAAAATATGTTGCGGTAAATAATGGGTATCAACAATCACTCAGATAACATGATCTTACATGTAGCATTTGGTAAGAGTGGGCTTTGTTGTGGATTGTCCACCGCTTAGGGCTAGTTTGGTTGGGCTGCAAACCAACTGGTGCAGTTGCAATTGAGCGTGACTTGCTTTTACATGCATTTGGTTTGATGTGGTTCCACCCACGGTGTGAAAAAGAACTCACTCATCGTCTACAGATATACATAAAAGTAGGGGAAGCAACTGCGCCTGATTCCAGCGCGGTTCACTTTCCACTGCCACTGGTTTGGCTGGGACTACAACCAGTTGAGAAAATTATTGTCGTGTGATGAGTGAGAAAAATTTGTAGTAGCCCACACAGGTGTTGACTGACATTTACAATCCGCACAACACCAAACAAAACACTGCAAGTGAATGAGTTTGGTCGACGTTGAACCAAACGAAACTAGTTTAGTTTGGTATCAACAAATTGAATTTCCTATTTTACAAGCCAAGATTTGAGCTGCATCTACATGCAACCAAATTAGTCCTAAGTTGGTTAATACCAGGGCTTATACTTTGAATTTGGGGAGGCACCATTATCCCATCTGATTTTCTAGCATCAATTTTACAAATTACTATTGCCAGAAAAATTTGCTCAAAAAGGACAGCAAGGCCCGAGTCAGGCTTTCACCTAGGGTCAATTAATTTTGTATTAGTGGATTAAAAAAATAAGAACTTAACCTTCCAAACAAAGTATGTGATGGGCTTGTGGTAATTTCATAAAACCTGTAGAATTTTCCCCACTTCCACAAGTGTCATCCGATTAATTCGAGGCAACGACTTGTATATCCCAAAGAGACTTATGTATAGTGTTCATTTTATAATGGTGTTGGTTTTCTGTCACGACGGTACTCCTTGTTGTGTTGCATTCGTCATCGGAAAAATCCAATAGGATTGTAATGTATGTGTTTTCTATTGCGTGGAAGATCCAATAGCATCGCTATTGGATTGTTAAGGGAAAAAAAGATGAGTTTTTTTCCCAAATGTCCCCTCTACTTTCTCGAAGTTCCTGAATACCCCCTTTTCTTTTAGTAATTCCAAAGAACCCCCTATTGTTAGCCTATAATTCTATTTATCCCCTTTCCGTCAGGCTGCCGTTAATTCATTTGACGAAATGGTTCACGTGGGCTTCTATTCGGGAACCTCTTCCAACACATAATCATACATCGTCTTAGTCAATTCAAAATTTTAAATCAATGATTACATTAGATATATACAACTAATAACGCTAAATTGGTTAAAGTTATTCATTTTATACTTCAAGTCGGGTTGATTTTGGTTCTTAAAAGGCCGATGCATTTTTGGAATTCAAACCAAGTTAGTCTAAATCCTGATTTTGATGACTCTATTCAAACTCATAACTTTTTAGGATTGTCAAGTTGATTATTTGAAAATGATCTGGAATCAGACTATACTCAACCGATGCAACTCAGAATTGACCCGAATTTTTCAAAACTTAAAATCCAAAATTTAGATACATCAAAGTTTAATACAATGTTGTATTTAGAATTTTAAAAATATCATAATATATATAACATTTTTATGACTTCTAAATTTGATATTTGTAATACTTATCAATTAGTTTTCTAAATGTGGGAAACATTGGATCAATTCTGTAATGTTGCTATTTTATATAAATTTTTGTGGTGATATTCTTGATTAATTTAAATAGAATATATAATTGCCTAAATATGAGTAGTACCCAATTTGTTTGGTTTCTGATTTAATTACATTGCGACGTCTCGTGGATTTTGAAGCGGATATCGAGTTCTGACTTTTTGACCAGATTTAGATTTGATTTCTATATTATTTAATTTGAACCTCGTTCTTATAAACAAATTTTAGAATATATAAGGTTGTCAATGATATATCTAAGTCGATTCTATTTGATGTAGAAAAAATTGTTACGCGTCTAATTTGACAATTTGTGTTGCTTTGAGACCATACAAACCGATAGAAATGTTGGACTGGTCGATCATGTGTTCTAACATTTATAATCCATGTTAGTTATGATTTTAGACAAAATGGGTCCGAGTCAATTTTTTATTGGACTGGGAAAGATCTAAGTTATTCATAATTAAAATTTTGATACACTTTGTTTTCATACTCTAATTTTGTCAAATATCGGCCGGTGCCGATTTGTATTGGTTGTTTAAAATATGTGCATAGGTCGTTTTGGGTTTTAAATTTGATAACCTTTGTCAGTTTGAACTCAAACAAAGTTACCGAAACTCAAATCCCATTTGATTAGTCTAAATGTTAGAAAACATGCCAGCGCCTTTTCTGAGTTGAAATAAACACGGATTTGAGAATTTTGACTACCCAAATGAATACGACGATGATGTTATCATGTATTAGAAGTGGTCTCAAGAAAAAACCTCATGTGGAGCTTCCGTGATTCCGTCAACTGAATTTGACGGTAACCTAACGGGAAGGGGCATATGGAATTATAGGCTAACCGCAGTGGTGTTTGGAATTAGTTAAAGAAGAGGGGGTAATCAATAATTCTCAAAAGGTAGAGGGGGTATTTGGGAATAAACTCCTATGACATATATTTTCAATTGCGGAAAAAATTTCATCATCACATTTTGTATATTTATTTTCTATTGTTGGGAGAATTTTCTCTCTACAGTCAACATATTTTTACCTAGGATTCAATTTCGATAGCTCATAATTGTTTACACACTTTTGCCGCTAAAAGTAGAAGAAGAAAAAAAGTTGTTGCGGTATGCAATCCGAAAACCATGACTAGTTGTTGTTTGTCCTCTAGTAGAAAATATATATTATTTTTTCTTTAAATTTTATGTAATATATTCCGTTTTACGCATCTTTTTGTTTAGTCTTTTATCAGATCTACTGTATACATTACTTTTTTAGTTCGGATTAACACAACCGGATATCAGATATTATCTATATCTGCAAATGTGTTTGGTGCATAATTAATTTCATATATTAAGCCACATACTTTATAACTTATTATAATTACTCTTGCATGGTACAATTTCTTCCATTCGTTTATGTTGTTTTACTCTTGAATGCACACGCAACCTATCATGTGGGTAACTTGGTATTAATTGTTTAGTTGTTTTGTTCTTTGTTGTTAAATTGTGAGTTATTTGGTATTTATATTAGAGAATATGTTGTGGGTTGTAGCTTGCATATGACTTTCACATGCTGTAGCAAAGTTACATCAAATCAATTACATTGGAGTTATTTAGAAGAAGAAGAAACTCAAATCTAAATCAACCGCTTACACTTAGTTTCCATGTAGTGGACCCAAATTCCTGGAAAATGAATTTCATAAAAACTCCAAATATTTAAAGTCTAACGATCGTTTTGGTTTTAGAAAACCATCACATGTTTGTTCACTGCAGTTTTCGATTCCATAATGAATAATCTTCACATTGTCTAAACTTAAAATTTGCTCCTCCTTATTCCTCTTGTGGGTGGTCTCCAAATTGCTCACGTGTTCTTTTCTATCAATAACCCCTTACGTCGCAGAAGCATGAGATTGCCGCAGCATGTTGAAACAGTAGACATACTAGTATATCTCTTTAGCGAAGCCTCAACTAGAAATAGGGAGTTGTGGACCTCCAATAGCATCGTCGTCGGTAGAGCAACAACCGACTGCCACTATCGCCACTGCCAACAAAGCTAAAGCCGGCCCACTACAATTATTGTCTCCTCATTACGACCTCTTCATTCACTACCAACACCACTAGCACCACAATCACTAGCACACCAACAACAAATCTCATTTCTTATTTTATTTTGTTATTCTATTTCATTTTTTTTATTTTCTTCTTCTTCTTTTTCAAACAGTTTCTAGTTGTATCGTGTTTTGTTATATTTCAAATTTGTATGTTGGAAATTTAATTCTGAATTTGTATGTTCTCTAGTGATGTCATGATTTGTTATAATTTCTTCTTATATCGTACTTTTCTATTGTTTGAATAGTTTATAATTATATCATGCTTTATTTTAGTTTCTAATATATTTATTTAGTTTTCATATTATCTCTAAGTGCCCATGCTACGTTCAGTCCCTACAGGGGATAGGGTTTTAGTTCATCTCTTGTCAATGGAGGGTGGGGTTGGCACCCACATATCTTGGTTGTTTGGTATGATTTTAAGGTTGAGTCATCGTGGGTGAGGATTGGATGGATGGCACTCATTGGGTCTTTGTCGAAGAGGATGGTTCACATAGAGTTATTGGCACACCCCAAGAAAGTCTTATTGAAAGAGTAGAATTAGTGGCCATGGGTGGAATTCTATAATGTCGTGGTTGAGGGATGGATGATTTCTACAAGTTGTCATTGTGGAGCGATTCCTGGTGAAGAATCCAGTAATTAAGCAGTGATGAGCTGCATATGGGTGGTGGCCAAAAAAGGTGATCTAGAGTTGTTTTGTAACATACTAAAATTAGATGTACATACCTTGAGGCGCAGAACTGTATCTAAATAAAAGTAAGTTCAAGGAATAATTCTTAACAAGATATTGTTCATATATGCTCAAAACAAATAATTTACCTTTATGTACCTAAGTCTAATATATTATATATATTATATAATATATATTTAGGTGCAACTCTAATCTTAAGTTTAATATTAGACCCACGTATAAATCATGTGACCCTTTTCTAATATATTTGGAGAACCTTAAGATGTTATATGACAATATAATTAACTTTGTCTTCCATATAATGACATATATGTAAATCTATATGTCATATATTTAGTTGATACAATCAATAAATGGAAGATAAGATATATATCGATACACTTTTTTAATGGGTTATTAGTTGAAATATGCTCAAAAAATACAAACATACGATATTTTGGCTTTTAGTTCTAGTGGAATATTTAGATTTGCTTTTAGACAAAGGAAATTTCATTTAATGGACTTAATAGATAATTGGATGAAACAAGGATATGTGTACAATTTGAGTGTGTGGAACTTATTTCCTATAAATGTAATAATAGGATGATCTTAAATACCAAATATGCCAACAAAATTTGCAAATATTAATATTTTTAGATAATACTAAAGGATAAAAATTCATTAGACGATCCAACAAACATTCCTAAAGATAGAAACCAATAGGATTTTTGGATTTTACATACAATAGTTAGTCTAGGTGCCAATTTCCAAAATATATGGATAACTTAAATATAATATGGAAGAAAGGAAGTAGAAAATGTAAATGTAACAAAGATATTAAGTTGTAATAATATATTTTGAAATCTCTTTAGTATATCGTTGTCATGCTATATTATTTCCTAGTTTTTTATTTGTGTGGGATTTTTGTAGCCCCGCCATCGCTATCATGGTTTAGGGCATTGTTTTCCACCTTGGGTATGTGGTTGTTTCTATGGAAATAGTAAACTCAACCTCATCACCAAATCATCTCCCTCCAGTATCCATCCCTTCTTGATATTTCTTTGTCCTTTGTATTCCTCATATGGTTCCATATATGATGATCCTTATTTTTCCTTGCTTGATATCTATTTCCACAAAAACACCAATTCAACCTCATTTGCATCTTCTTCTAGAAGTCATTGTACCTAACCCTAAGCACAAGTAATGAGCCGTTGAGAATCCTAGGACCCTAAGGATCTTATCCCTCATTTCACTTTCTCTTATACAAGCCTAGTATATACGAAGTCCATCTTTTTCCTTTGACCCATCAGTAATGCATTGCTAGGATGGGCCGCCATAATTCAGTGAGACGTGTCTACACCTTTGTCTAGCATCCAAAAACATAACACCTTATTCCTTCTTTCTTTGCAATTCACAATAACCTTCCCCCAATCTCTTGGCCATTGGTATGATGAAGTTATGGTGTTGTAGTGCTGTGAGCCTCCATGCAAACCAAAAACTATACCCAAGGATCATCAAGACCATCCCAAAGCTTATTCAGCCTTTCTATGGTTTGCCCATAGGCAATGTTTTCCATTGTCTCCCCTTGTTTATGTGACTTTTCTATAGTACAGTACATGCTTAGTTTTTTGTCCTATGTTGTCCCATTTTTCATGTCTTTGTTTCTATCTAAGTTTTTTGAATGTGTTTAAGGGCCTTTTATTTGTTATATTTGACTTTGTGATGCTTCCCATGCATCTCGCCAAACTTTCTCCTAGCAGAAGGTTTTTCTATCAGCTCCGGCCACCCCAAGACTTGAGTAAGGATCCCTAAGCTAGATGGAAGAAACCTAGGGAGTTTGGATTCAATGTCTACCAATCGATAATCATTGAGCATAATGGCATTGGTCAATAGGATCAAGCTTTAAAAGCTTTGTCAATCGTGAAGCAATGCAAGAACTATCTCAAAGTACTACCCTTATGTGTATTAAAAAGAATTCATGACTATCATGGGCATGTTAGTCTTTTTTGACATGTTATTTTTGGAACCACATGGGTTTGGATAGGTTAAGATGACTAAGATAACCTATCATGTCCTAATATTTGTGATTGTGATGTAGGGGCATATCCATCTTTCACTGCAATTTAACATATAATATGACAATACATTAACCCTTATAAATTCATAACTATTCATTGGATTGTCATAAAGTTATGTAAAGATATGGTTAAAATAAAAAATGAGATCTTAGGATTGTTGTGGTTTCCTGGTCCTAAATTGGTCTGTTTGAAAATTCAATTTTGGCATTTTATTTTCTAAATCCCATTAAAGACATTTATGAAAACAAATACATAAGTAATTGTTTGATTTTTAGAAAATTATAATAAAATGCATTTTGGAAATATTATATTTTCTTTCTATAAGATGATACATGTTTTCTTATCCAATTTAGTAATAATAAAAGGGTAATTTTAGAGTTTTGAGTGCTTAATGAGAAACTAACCCTAATCACTGTATGAAAATGTTATTAGGTGTTTGGGACCTTGACTTGAACTAGGTTTTGACCCTATACTTTACTAGACATATATGAAAGGTATGTGCACTACTCTAATATCTTTTGCACAGTATATTGACTAAAATCGTAAACTTCCCATACAAGGAAAATATCATGAAGATCAATCTCTTTTTCTTATCTATTCCAATATGTTGAAAGGTGATTTATTCTGGGACTTCAATCTCTTCGGTTACTTACATTTATGGAATTATAATTTATGGGTACTTTAAATTCCAATTTTATACAACATGTATGTTCTCATCCCCTTTATTTGAAATGTTTTATAATTGAATAAGCATATACTTGCCTTCTCTATTTTACATTACATGTAGACTAATATTATTTAGAGTCTTGGGAAGTTATGTAGGACATAATTTATGTCGAAAGTGTGTTTCTCCACTTTATTCTATTTTGCACGTGGTGCATGTTTTCCACCCACACTTTTGGCATGAGATCCTATGGTGTCTCATTCATGTTTAAATAATTTTAGTGTATGTTTTGTTGCATGCATTGTTGATTATCATGATGTTATTAAAATGTTTTAAAGCTAGTTTATCTAAAGTAATGAAATCTCTTAATACATTAAATGTCTCATATCTTTGACCTATATAATATCTTGAATGAAGTTCCTCTTGAACTACCTACATATATTGAGCCCCTTTTGTTTGGGAACTTTCTTACTTGATTTACCATTTTATTATTAAATGGCCAAATATTTTTATATTAGATATATTAACTTTATACTAACACATATTTCTCTTTTATTTCCTTCTTCTTGGTGTTTTTTGAGATTCTAGAGAAAGATGTCTCAAATGAGACATGTAGTATCACATAGAGCTTTAAAGACAGCTTGAGATGATGAGGTTGCCCTCTACAATTGGCCCTTTTGTGTAAGTGTAGATTATAAGATTTCTTTACATAAGACCACCCTTGTGGTGATGAATAATATGTGAAATTACTTAAGATAATTTGATAGTTGTGATTTTTTCACTATTATATATTCATGATTCTTGTATATCATTCTTTTAAAATACGAATAGTGCACCTAATTCATCATACATATTAATGTATTTGGATTAGATGAGGTTATTCATCAATTAAGTAAGGATCGGATCCCCTCTCGGGTCTCTATAAAGAGTAGGATCTAAGAGGGGATCTATTCCTTACTTAATTGAAAAATAATTCTACCTGGTCCAAGCACACTTATATGTATGATGGAATTGATGAATTTTTATTACTCAACTATGGCATATCAAACATAATCTTTAATTAGCAACAAAAAGCTGAACTATTACAAAATCATTCACATTATAATCCATCCATTGTTCCCAACCTCAAGGGTGGTTTTACAAAATCTAAAAGTATATATGATTTATTACTAGACCAATTGCAAAAGGCAACATGGCTATCCTCAACTTCGAACTCGGATGAATGATCTTCATGAGTTCATGCTACTCTAATATGCCTACACTTGGGTGGTTTGGGAATAACACCTAGAAAGAGATAAACAAAAATATGGATAAGTAAACACTAAATATGTGCATAATAAAATATTTAGGCATTTTAGAACCAAATAGTGAAATAAATAGGGATCCATTCGAGTGGGGGCTATTAGCAAGTAGGTAAATTCAAAAGAATCAAGTATGAGAATGGACATCAAAATAATGAAGCATACACATTAGATCCATAAAAAATATAAGTAGTATTGCCATTTTACAATCCACAAATCATAAGATGAATAATCACTTTTGATAAATTTGGAGTATAAGTAACTAAATCATGGATAAGGCACCAAGGATCATTGGACTAAAATAGAGATTCGGAATAGCACACATGGGTGGAATAGCACACCCCTACATTTAAGGGTGGAATGTGCACCATAGACGAAAAAGAACATCCTCAAACTCTATGGTTATGCATAGCATCTATATTAGTTAAATTTGTATAATACCACATGCAAAATAGTAAGGCAAGGCATATCTCCACCAATCACGTCAACACGATTAATTGGAAGAACAAGAGGGGTTACAATCCAAGATAATATGAATAAACAAGTTTTTAGGATATTTTAAAATAATTGCCCCAAAGGGCATAGAAATGTAGCAAGTAATGGTGATGTCAAGAGTTGCCTCATTATGAGAAAATTTATGTCAAAGCAATTCAAATGCCTAAGTTAAAATGCAGACTACGCATACCTTGACATTCACACCCTAACTCTAGCATGTACTTTAATCCACTAAATCTATAACGCACTTTCACTCCTACATGTGTGGCTACAACTAGATTTTGAGGGTTCACATCCTCATTGCCTTCCAGAGAATAAAGATAGAGGTTCCTCATAATGTTTGTTATAGGTGTTTGCTTTGATGCCACTTTTTGGATCTAGAACTCTAGAAGGGGGGTGAATAGAGCTTCAAAAATTCTCATAAGATAGATTAGACCTTCAAATTATATCAAATTAAAACCAATAGCTTAAGTGCAATTTGAAGTCCTAACTAACAAGCATAACAAGGATGAGAGGAATTGATAGCAAGCACTTGACAAGGTCATGTAGAGTGGTTCCACTCTCCAAACTAGGAGAGAGTCAGTCCACTACCGAGAGAGGTCAGCCTCTAGGACTTTGCAAGTGCTTCTATCTATATATTCACCAATTAGAGTTACAACACAAGACCACCAAAGGAATCACCCATCCAAGCACAAAGAGTATTTCACCTTACCAAGGGATTACCCACTTTGCAAGAGTCTTCAACCTTCTTCCAAGGTCTTACCCACTCTAGAACAAATCTTCCACCTTCAAGGACTTTTCCACTCTTCTTAGATCTTTAACCTTTGCCTTCTCCTTCACCTGGAGACGATCATCACCTCTTCTTCAACCATGAAGAGGAACAACAATAGCTCCACCTTCACTCGGAGTAGCTTATTTCACCTTTGCTTCATGGAGGAAAGGGGTAAGTGTCAAGGAACTGGAATCCCAGTCCCATGAACCAAATGTATACCAAAGGCGGAATGCGGAAGCGTAAATCTTAGCACACATGAACAGATAACAAGATACAAGCACCAACATAATCTCAACAATCAACAAGATATATTAAGAAACATCATTATATTACATGATTTGAATTACATGTTTAAGAGTCACTTTGTACAAGTCTGCTCATGTATACTATATCTGGATCTTACAACAAGTACACCTAGCATAGCTCACCAAGCCCATCAACCTTCTAGCCATCTCTGAACCTAAAAACAACATACGAGAAATGGGTCAACACACGAGGTGTTAAGTATGGGGTTGAAAGATACACATATATATAAGCTTTGCATAATTTTGAAAAGATTTCAAGACTAAACGAACAAGAATAAACATGTTAATTGTTTAACAAATGCAAAACCATAGTTTATGTCATTTCACTCCATTATACCAACAATATCAAGCATATTTAAGGCCTTTGACCATCTTCCCGTCGGAAGGGTCCGTAAGGGTGCTCAAGCTTAGCTAACCCTTTTATATGAGAGGGACCTCAAGGACGTAACCAAGAGTTAATCCTTTATCAACAATATTATAATGGAGTTATATATATATGTGTGTTCAAGTTACAAAACTGACGAGGCAAACATCGAGTAAGACATAGCAATACTACATGGAAATATTTGAGAAAATAGACAAACAAGCATACAATATATGTCTTTTCAAGCAAGAAAGCGGTAGTCATATAACTAGATAAGGCCCATACCTGATTCAGAGATTTCATAACCTAACATATCTTTCACCATCTAGCCACATGCCAAACCTGATTAAGAACAAGATTGCATTTATACATTAGATTCTCACCATTAACCATGATTATCTTTATTTGATGGTTTTGGCCAAGTTGGTTATTAGTACATTAGATGATCTCATAATGATCTAGGGTCCATCATAAGAGTGTGGTTCAAGTTTCATATCATTTTGATGTTCCATGCACTTTCTATGATCATATCAAGGTTTAAGGCATTTACATGCATTCTAGGGTCGAAGGACTCACAATAGAGCATCCTAGATCATGATTCATCAAGTCGAGAGGTATAAATCTAAAAGATGATTTAGATCAGAAACATTAAGCCATTAAAAACACCTAAAAGATTAGGTAGGTGACCATTAGAAGAAGGATCAACAATTTAGGGCAGGTTCAACATTATAGTCCAAAGGAGTCACATGATGACATATGAATTAACCATAGATCAGAGATAATTATTAGGATGTTCATTAGGCTCAAAAGTAACCCTAAGTTACTGCTACGATGATTAGTGGGTTAGGCAAGCATCAAGGTCTCAATATTGAACATACTCCTATACTACATGTGATTAATCATGATCAAGTTGATTGTTTTATCAAACTAGAAGGGCTACACTAGGATTTAAGGTTTGAAACCAAACTCATGGTATAGGTCTTCTCTTGCTAATCATTTTGATATATAGTTTTGTATATTTTTAACCATCATAGCATTGTTAAGGTGGTCTTAGAAAAAGATCATGACACTAACCCCATATTAGAGCAAAAGAAATCACCTTGGTAGGCTTGGGGCAGGCTGCTGGGCTCTCTTGCTCAGCCCAAAAGCATTGGCGGGGTTGGCCCGTATGGGAGGGATCTCCATCTCCTTGACCCGCTCAGACGTGCCCCTGTTCCTGCGGCAAAACAGAGCTGGAACATAGTTGTTGTCTAGGCTCCCAAGCGCCGCCAGTCCACAGCTGAAGGGGAAGGCGAATGAAGATGGATTGGGGCAGGTCGGATTCTAGCTTGAGCATCTATCCCTCCCATCCTCGCTGTAGCAGGGACATGTGAAGGAAAAATGGCCAGGTCTGATCCAGCACCGCCAGCCCCTGCTTCTTCAGCACCGTAGGGACTACAACAGGCGGGCAGGGTCAAAGGAATGGTGGACTAAGGCACCTCGACCGCCCAAGATGTTGTATACCTGCCGTCGTTGAGGGTGTACCAGCCGCCGCTACTGTTTACCAGGCTTGCAGCGGACTCAAGCGGCAGAAGGCATAGCCGCTGAGGGGTTAGGGAAGAACGGCTCGAGAGTAGAGGAGGAAACGAAGAACAAGAACTAGGGTTAGATGGGAGGCGGGTTATATAAGACATCGTGAATGCTAGGGTTTAGATCCCAGCAATCCTGAGCATCCTTACATTGTCCGTTTTGGAAAGGAAGGAGGACAGAGGCTGCTTACCTTCAATGCTTTCCTGAAGGAGAAAGGTGGGGGAAGCGTAAGGGCAGTGCATCGACTGGGCCCATGGATAGACCGGCCCAACAAGCAAGCGAGGATACAAAAACACTTAAAATCAAAGTAAATCAAAGCACCTTCAAGCTTTCATAACTCATGCTACGAAGGTCAGATTGGGTTGATTTTTGTTTCATTGAACTCATAATTGAGTCCACTACAAGGTGGTGCAAATTAGAAAGACAAAAGATTATAGAGTTGAGGTTCAAAATTAGATGCAAGAAGGTGACGTGCTATAGCAAGATACTTAGTTTAAAAGTACAAAATAAAATTACACATTCTAAAATTGACCATTGTAGTTGCCAAAATGGAACATCACAACTACCCAATTATAAAATTAATATCAAATTGAGTAAGATACACTTGATGAGAGAGAAGGAGTAGTACAAAAGAAGAGAGATAAAATCAAGGTTGTCACATCCTCCCCTCCTTACAAGGAATTTCGTCCTCGAAATTCATCCATGATTTAAGTCAAGAGTCAAGTCAGGATCCATCGGGTCTAGCTATTGAACCATGGTTGTCAAGGCATTCCCCACCATGGGATGCAGATGTAGGCTATCATCGTTCAGGGTGTAACTATCTCGATAATGTACATATTACTTAGTATTCCCTCATAATGTGGAATCATCATGGCATTAGGGTTTACCCGACCCTTTATATTCATACATTAGGTTTTTTTTTGTTCATATATTTATATGAGACCAAGGGGTATCATCAAAATCCATTTTATCAACTCTGAAATGAATATTTGCATGGTCATCGCTTCAAGCGAGATTATCAATCAGTGTGTAATCTTCACAGTAGCCTTTCCCAAAATTTCTACTTAGTTATGTTTTTTTTCATTCGGGGTATGAGATTAGGAGCATTACCCCTAACTATTCAAGATAAGATCTCTAGGCATCACTGTATCGAGTTCATGATTTCAAAACTACATCTTCATGTGTGGTTTGATTTCATACTAGGTCTAGCTTATGAGTGTGACTTATTGGGCATATATCATGTTTTAAACGTAATTGAGATTATTTCATGCATCAAGCATCATATGAGGGACAACATTATCATCAATATCAAGGTTTCATAACTTTCTCATTTGTATCAAAAGAGCTTCAAGCTAGTCAAGCTAAGACATATATGTGTCCAACAAGACATGTTAACCACAACCATCTACCCACAACAAAATTTTCTACCCACCTTTCGAGAAACAAGGGCAACCACTAGATTCATTTATATGTAACTACTAACCCGAGTATGAGGCTTATCATGGATATCACACATCATCTTGGGTCTTGGGACATCTCCCTCACATATATATCAAGCATCAAATATTCAATTGCCTCTTTTCTCTAGGGTTAGATATTTTCATAGGACATCTAGGGTTCAACATTTTCAAGGAAACCATCCACTAGGTCACTCAACTCATGTACTTAGAAATATTCTATCTAGGGACTCATCATCAAGTATTTCATCATTCCTATTTTTCAACATTTCCAATATTTTGGAGTTTAGGTCTCTAACCTTCTCCCGAGGTGGGTCGACTCATATCAAAAGGTCACCCTATTCATATGTCCCATGCTAGAGGTCCTCCTTTGTAAAGAGATTGAGGCCCATGTTAGTCTCAAACTGTATGTCACATATCATATCTCAGCATGTACAAAGCTAGGTACAAGCAAGCATGCTAAACCACTAACTAGTTTTAGCACATCAACCAGGCCATATGTATCATACAAGGTGCTAGGTTTAGATAGGGTTGCATGGTCCAACTCATTCCATATCATCAACCTATGTGAATTCTTCAAGGACAAACTTGGGTCTTATCAATATCAACATCATTATTAACATCAACATCAATATCAACATTGAGATCAACATTAACATTATTATCATTATCATCACTATCATCACTATCTTAGGTTATCTATGCTACTCACTAGCCTAACCTTTATCATGGCACTAGGCAACTCTATCATCTAAACTCTCATCTAGACTTGATGTTACATCTCTTTCTCTTAGGTTACATGTATACTCACTGCCTTTCTGGGTGTGGTAACATTTTTATAGGTACATATACTAGTATTTGAAATAGATTTTCTCCAACGTTGAAACATTCGATGAAACCACCATACTCCATTTGAATAAAACCAAAACCAAAACGAGTTACCACACTCATGAGGCAGTCTAGTATCATGACACCTAGAGAACTAGCAAGAACATGGTGCACACTTGTGTATACATCCTAAGTACATGTCATGAATCATGTCTAGGGAGGTAACTTACACAAGTCTACACCTAGTTATAGAACATCTAGGTTCTAACCTAGAGGCTAAGTCAACCTAGTCCACAAAGGACATCTTATTAAGTTTCTGGGGTTGAGATGTATGGTGAGTTTAGTTTGTGTTTCATGTGAGCAATGTTTGGTGTAGTTATTGTTCATGCTCTGATACCATCTGTCACGGAAACGGAATCCCAGTCCCATGAACTAAACGTATACCAAAGGCGGAATGCGGAAGCGTAAATCTTAGCACACATGAACAAATAACAAGATACAAGCACCAACATAATCTCAACAATCAACAAGATATATTAAGAAACATCATTATATTACATGATTTGAATTACATGTTCAAGAGTCACTTTGTACAAATCTGCTCATGTATACTATATCTGGATCTTACAACAAGTACACCTAGCATAGCTCACCAAGCCCATCAACCTTCTAGCCATCTTTGAACCTAAAAACAACATACGAGAAATGGGTCAACACACGACGTGTTGAGTATGGGGCTGAAAGATACACATATATATAAGCTTTGCATAATTTTGAAAAGATTTCAAGACTAAACGAACAAGAATAAACATGTTAATTATTTAACATATGTGAAACCATATTTTATGTCATTTCACTCCATTATACCAACAATATCAAGCATATTTAAGGCCTTTGACCATCTTCCCGTCGGAAGGGTCAGTAAGGGTGCTCAAGCTTAGCTAACCCTTTTATACGAGAGGGACCTCAAGGACGTAACCAAGAGTTAACCCTTTATCAACAATATTATAATGGAGTTTTATATATATATATATATGTGTTCAAGTTACAAAACTGACGAGGCAAACATCGAGTAAGACATAACAATACTACATGGCAATATTTGAGAAAATAGACAAACAAGCATACAATATATGTCTTTTCAAGCAAGAAAGCGGTAGTCATATAACTAGATAAGGCCCATACCTGATTCAGAGATTTCATAACCTAACATATCTTTCACCATCTAGCCACATGCCAAACCTGATTAAGAACAAGATTGCATTTATACATTAGATTCTCACCATTAACCATGATTATCTTTATTTGATGGTTTTGGCCAAGTTGGTTATTAGTACATTAGATGATCTCATAATGATATAGGGTCCATCATAAGAGTGTGGTTCAAGTTTCATATCATTTTGATGTTCCATGCACTTTCTATGATCATATCAAGGTTTAAGGCATTTACATGCATTCTAGGGTCGAAGGACTCACAATAGAGCATCCTAGATCATGATTCATCAAGTCGAGAGGTCTAAATCTAAAAGATGATTTAGATTAGCAACATTAAGCCATTAAAAACACCTAAAAGATTAGGTAGGTGACCATTAGAAGCAGGATCAACAATTTAGGGCAAGTTCAACATTATAGTCCAAAGGAGTCACATGATGACATATGAATTAACCATAGATCATAGATAATTATTAGGATGTTCATTAGGCTCAAAAGTAACCCTAAGTTACTTCTATGATGATTAGTGGGTAAGACAAGCATCAAGGTCTCAATATTGAACATACTCCTATACTACATGTGATTAATCATGATCAAGTTGATTGTTTTATCAAACTAGAAGGGCTACACTAGGATTTAAGGTTTGAAACCAAACTCATGGTATAGGTCTTCTCTTGCTGATCGTTTAGATATATAGTTTTGTATATTTTTAACCAACATAGCATTGTTAAGGTGGTCTTAGAAAAAAGGTCATGACACTAACCCCATATTAGAGCAAAAGAAATCACCTTGGTAGGCTTGGGGCAGGCTGCTGGGCTCTCTTGCTCATCCCAAAAGCATTGGTTGGGGTCGGACCGTATGGGAGGGATCTCCATCTCCTTGACCCGCTCGGACGCGCCCCTGTTCCTGTGGCAAAACAGAGCTGGAACAGAGTTGTTGTCTAGGCTCCCAAGCACCGCCAGTCCACAGCTGAAGGGGGAAGGCGAATAAAGATGGATTGGGGCAGGTCGGATTCTAGCTTGAGCATCTATCCCTCCCATCCTCACTGCAGCAAGGACATGTGAAGGAAAAACAGCCAGGTCTGATCCAGCGCCGCCATCCCCTACTTCTTCATCACTGTAGGCACTACAGCAGGCGGGCAGGGTCAAAGGAATGGTGGACTAAGGCACCTCGACCGCCCAAGATGTTGTGTACCTGCCGTCGTTGAGGGTGTACCAGCCGCCGCTGCTGTTTACCAGGCTGGCAGTGGACTCAAGCGGCAGAAGTCATAGCCGCTGAGGGGTTAGGGAAGAACAGCTCGAGAGTTGAGGAGGAAACGAAGAACAGGAACTAGGGTTAGATGGGAGGCGGGTTATATAAGACATTGTGAATGCTAGGGTTTAGATCCCAGCAATCCTGAGCATCCTTACATTGTTCGTTTTGGAAAGGAAGGAGGACGGCTGATGCTTACCTTCAATGCTTTCCTGAAGGAGAAAGGGGGGGAGCGTAAGGGCAGTGCATCGACTGGGCCCATGGATAGACTGACCCAACAAGCAAGCGAGGATACAAAAACACTTAAAATCAAAGTAAATCAAAGCACCTTCAAGCTTTCATAACTCATGCTACGAAGGTCAGATTGGGTTGATTTTTGTGTCATTGAATTCATAATTGAGTCCACTACAAGGTGGTGCAAATTAGAAAGACAAAAGATCATAGAGTTGAGGTTCAAAATTAGATGCAAGAAGGTGACATGCTATAGCAAGATACTTAGTTTAAAAGTACAAAATAAAATTACACATTCTAAAATTGACCATTGTAGTTGCCAAAATGGAACATCACAACTACCCAATTATAAAATTAATATCAAATTGAGTAAGATACACTTGATGAGAGAGAATGAGTAGTACAAAAGAAGAGAGATAAAATCAAGGTTGTCATAGTAAGGAAGATGGAGTAGATGAGAGCTTTACAAGCACAAGGAAGTAGCTCTCTTACAATAGGCCTATCTCACTCATAATCATAAAATGAAGTGTAAAATAGAGAGAGAAAGAGGATCAAGGAGTTGCAATGCACTCAACTATAGCAAGGACTTATAATAGCATGAATGAGCAAACTTAGAATGAACTCCAAGCGGTCCTATTTATAGCTGGGGTTGCTCCCTTGAGTGTGGGATCACTTAGGGTCAAAATATAGCCATTTTCTAAGATGCAACAGATCTATTTTCACCAAAACAACTCACCAATGGTTATAATCATTTTTCTATATTTTTAGTACAATACATATGGTCAAGTTTCAATAAAGGTAACTTGATTGATCTACTAAATGACAAAGCCAATTTTCAAACTATCGGTCGAGTTTGTTTCAGGGATTCTCAATCGATGAGCTGAAATTAGTTTTGCTCAGTGAGTCGGTCGGTCAAGTTCTTTGAGTGTGCAACTCGACCGATGGGTCATCTTTAGAAAATCCATCATAGGATCGGTCGAGCTTCCAACTCGACCGATGAATAGCCTATGACAAATTTTCTAAATTGACTTTAGAGTGATTAAACCTTAGAATTAAGTATACATGATTTTTTCTTATCTTAGTTACAAGTCATATCATCAATATAAGTGATTACAAAAATCATCTAAGGTCATTTGGAGTGATTTCCCAAATTGCAAACTTGCATTGCATTTTACTTGAACTTGAACAAGCTAGGGATTGTGTAGTTTGATCCTTTTCATGTACCTAAAGCCTGAGATCAATCTTGAACAAACATATTAGATACATAAGAATGGAATGGTTAAGTCATTATCAAAATATTGGCAATGTATAACTGTCAAGTCAACAAAGTTAATATTCCTTTCCTAGATAAAAATACATGACCATAATTAGTGAAGTTATTTCCTTTAACATTGCATGCACTATTTTTTGTCACTCATCTACCATAGTACATGGAGTATATTAAATTCATAGAGTTTTCAAACAGCTTTGATAAACTAATGTTTTGTTTCTATGATGCATAAAATATAATACTAGTCTCTGAATCTTTGTTTCTATTCATTAAATATGATTGATCAATGGTTTAATGCAATACTTTCCTTCATACATCATATCACTTATCCTATTAAGAAATGTCTAATAACTCTTTGTTTCTCTTACTAAGTAAAACTGATGAGTTTGTCATACCAACCAACCAATACCAGTAAGTCTAGTCAAATTGGTTTTGCACCATACTTTACAACAGATGATCTTTCAACTTAATTATTCATACAACTCGTCACCACCATTACTACCTCACATAATGTAACAATTATGAATATCATTTAATGCTTGTAGAACTTTTGTGTTAGACCCCACTATTTCTATACAGGTAGCACTCTACTACATCATATATATCTATAGTCCCAAACATACCCAATCATCCTTAATTTTCTAGAAAGATTTGTCTCCTCACAAAAAATAGTTTTGGCTAGTGAAACACCTACAACAAATAAAAAAAAAATTGGCTATCTTCTCCAACAATATCCCATGAGATGAGAAGATGGGCGACAACCTACTTGGTTCTGTCAACCTAGAGGGAGGCTTTTCCATGCATCCTCTGATCTTTGATGGCACCAACTTCCTCTATTGGAAGAGGCATATACCATTATACATTCAAGGCATGAACTTTGACATGTGGAAGGTAATGGTCACACCTTACAAGGAGCCAATCGGAGCTGTTGCAACATGGAGTGAAGCGGCTCTCAAAGAAGCCCAACTCAATGCCAAAGCCATAAGTATCCTCTATGCATCCCTTACCCCAACAGAGTTCAACTGGATCTCATCTTGGGACACCGCCTATGAGATTTTGGACAAATTGTGCATCACCTATGAAGGCACAAAGCTAGCCAAGGAGGCTAAGATCTACATGTTGAACAACATTCTAGAGAACTTCAAGATGGGCAAGAAAGAAGGGATTGTAGATACGTACTAAAGACTCAATGTCATCATCAATGGGATGGTTGCATTGGGCAACACTTTGGATAGAGGTATAATCAACTCCAAGATCTTGAGGACTCTACCAAAGAGATGGGAGTCAAAGGTCACCTCCATTGAATAAGTGAGGAGCCATGGTGACATCCCAACCGAAGAGCTCATTAGAAACCTCCAAGCCCATGAGCCAAGGCTTGACAAGCAAGAAGAAGAATCCAAGCAAGAGGAGAAGGAAGCCAAGAAGATCAAAGATAGCGCTTTCAAAGAACAAGTGGAGGCAGTCATCCTTCAACAACAACTTGCTTGTCAGACTTCTCCTTCCTCCTCTAGTGAATGTGATGACCCGATTACAAATCAAGTCATCACCAATAATAATCGTTGAATAACCATAAGCAATGAGATTAATAAAAAACTCTAAGAATTAAAACCATTTTTCACATAGATCCTTTTCCAGGAATTTCATATAAAAAGAACCAAAACTTTATATACATGGGGTTCATATCGTACATACATTGTATTGTCTCATCTCGAGGATAATAGATACCCGTTGCTTTACTTTAACATATACAACAGCAACATAAAACCTCAAGGTAAGAAAACCAAAATCTCAAGTCGTTCATAAAAACCACTAGGAACTATCTCCCAAGGACATGAGAGTACAGAGACTACACATAGGACTTCTATCTATAAGATACGACAGACAATGTACTCAACCTGAGCTACTACTGTTGTCCCTGCCGATGTGGCCCTTCTTCTGCAGTCTGGTTCCTATGCCCTCATCTGCGTCCACCTAAAAATTATGGATCCCATGGGGTGAGACTATTGTCCCAGTGAGAGATATAACTCTCTGCCAACAATATTATTATCATAGGAAATAGTATAAAACTGAACAGAGGATATTTTATGCAAGTGACATGTATATTTATTGATAGTATAATTATAAGCCATCTATTTTCTTTAAAAGGAATATGAAGAGCATGTATAACATCTATCTACTAAGATGTATAAAATTAATGAAGCATCAACCAATGTTTTTTGTATTCAATCCTTAAGCAAATATGCTACACGGCTAATTACATGTTCACATTCACATTTATGCCCATAGGATATGAGGTATACCACTCATACTCCAACCAACCACTAGTAAGTCGAAATCGGTACCATACAAGGTCAGTGGAAGAGCCAACTGTCATGACCTTACATGTCTCAGTCAGTATGAGACCACTTAGGTTTTAGCATGACATCTAGCGTCAGCTGTAATTAGCTATGTCGGGGTATAGCAGCATCTTCGCTATAGAGTTACAGTCGTAGCATGTACTCTCTTTGGGAGAAGACCACTAAGCTTTCCCGGATCAATTATCATCATGACGATCACTGAGCGATCCTGGTTTAGTTTCATTAGGAAGTCCACTGAGCAACCTGGTGTATTTGGGGAGTCCACTGAGCTTCCTTATTTTAATGATCACATATTCAAAAATATGCATACCAAGTAAAAATCATTTCACCATTCAACAATTGCTGACACTGAATGGATCTATGGTCTGGGCAACTACATGATAATATTTAACTTGCTTAATTAAGTGCATTACAATATCTTTTAGCACCAATCAAGTTACAAATAAGATTTATATCAGATGCTACAAAGAAAGGCATAAATGTATTTATCAAGTACTTCCATGTTCTTTGAAACACATAGATCACTTTAGAATTTCATCCTCCTATCATCATCATGCTTGGGTATTCAAACTCGTAGTTCATCGCTGAGTCTTGTCACCACTTAGCAAGAAACAATTACCTCTAGGTCATCAGACTAGGGTATTTATTCACATAGTTCACATAGCTCATTGAATATGTATCATAAGTCTTACTTAGTTATGCTCAATACCTTATGATACCTGCATGGTTAGTATATTATGCTATCAACAATTTCAAATGCACGTCATAACCATGTAATACAAAAGAATATATTCTCCCCATTGAATTAGGGTTTACCTTTAACAACTAATTAGGGTAGCAAACCATCTCATCACCCACTCTTAGGGTTATGATTTTGTAATATCCCTGACCTGGGTTATAAGTTAACCCTAGGATTTTTTCTTAAATATGTAATTAAACACTTGTGATTAACTTTAGGCATGTAATTAAGTTCCTGAGGAACATACATTCCCAATTCTGTCCTTTTTAAACAATGTTTTAGTAATGTTTTGTTATGTAGGGACCTATGTGCAAATTACCCAGTTAGAAGGGTTAACTTGTAATGTTCACATGTTGAGATGTTCCTCTAGAGATGAGACATCACATGGATGAATATGATGAGGTATTAGGGCTGGCAATCGGGTCCGGGTTGAGCGGGTCCTATTTCGAGTCAGATCAAATATACTCGACCCGAACCCGACCCGAAAATAATTACGGGTCATACCTGCTTGACCCGAACCCGAAATTCATATTTGCGGGTCTAACCCGATGAACCCGATGGAACCGAAAATATTATATAATATGCAAACCCGAAAAACCCGAAAATGCAAACCCGAAAAACCCGAAAATAGAAACCCGAAAAACCCGAAAATTCAAACCCGCTAGACCCGAAATTGCTGCAGAATTTGCTAATTAATTATTGTTTTGTAAGCAAAGACTTATATAAACTATCACAAATTTATGTTTGTATGTGTTAAAAATTTATATGGCTAGAACATGAAAAATATACACACATACGAAGATATAATTTCGGGTCGAGCGGGTTTTGCGGGTCGAGAATTGTAAACCCGGACCCGACCCGCAAATAATTTCGGGTTTTTCGGGTTCGGGTCATTTTGGGTCGGGTTGAAAAAATCAAGACCCAAACCCGCTTTAGTCGGGTCGAGCAGGTCGGGTCAGGTTTTGCCAGCCCTATGAGGTATGATGGATTCTCCAAGCTTGGGCATCGAGATGCGGCTTGTGGAGCAATCCTTGTGCTTGAAACCCTAATTTTGGTGTAAAGTGCAATTTACCCAAAATGTGGGGTGCAACTTGTAAAATACATCTTCTAGAGTATCTTGTGTGACTCTTGACATCATCTAGAGTAGAAATGATGAAAAAGGGCACTTCAATTAATTAATCAGATAAGATAAATAACCTTTGTATTAGCATCACCAAGTTATAAATAAGGAAACCCTTATATATGCGTACCTTAGTGATGAGATGACTTTCCCTTCCTATGGACCTTTGTTTCAAAAAGAATTTCACCTAGAAAAGGAGGAGGGACGTGCAAGGAAGAAAGGAGGGACCTAGATGAGAAATGGAGAAAACTAGGGGTCCTTATGATGAAACCAAACCAAGCTATATAAACTACCCTCTTTGCAACCAAGTGAGCGTACTCCTTTCACTGTTTCACTTGTCACCTTGTTTGGTCCATCCAAGGCAGAGATTGGGAGCTAGAGAAGACGATCAACTTGTTCTAAGGTAAGGGACATCATCTTCTAAGCTTGGATTCATGGAGGAAAGTGGATTACAAGGTTGGTTTTATGGTTATCTCACTTAGGTTTCTTATTCTAGCCGATCTTCCCCAACCTTTTCTTGGAGAAAAGTCTTTGGCCGACCAGTGGAGCTCAAGGTGACACTAAAAACTTGATAGCTTGGGAGCTTGGAGCTCTAGTAACGACCATAAGGTGGGTTTTATATCTCTAAACCTATTGCTTTCTTAATGCATATACTTGTTCTTGCATGTAGTAGTTAGTTCTTCTTCTTCCCCAACTTTCCTTGCCTTCTTGCAAGCAAATCCATGGAGAAACTGACCTGTTTTGAGGTTGAAGACGTTGGACGTGATTTCCTAGGTAACTTTACCAAACGACCTTGGACCATTTGGTCCAAACGGTTTGCAAACTGTTTGAAATCAAACGGTCTCACAACCGTTTGATTTCATCCGGTCTTGCAAGACCGTTTGGAATCAAACGGTCCCAAGACCGTTTGGCAAGGTTGACCAAGGGAAGACCGTTTGGAGGTTTGTTGTACACATGTTGAATTAAACACCTACAAAGAATTGTAACCTAATTGCAAACCAATCACAAGTTGAAGGCACCTCAACCCTCTAAACCCTAATCGGTTGAAATTGCTGATTTCAATGACCAATTTTGGTGAACTTTGGGTTGAAGGGCCCAAACGGTCTCAAGACTGTTTGGGGGTTCACTCAAACGGTCTCAAGACCGTTTGGTGACAACCCAAGACTGTTTGGAGGTCTAGGATTAAGGTAATTTGATCAATTGAGGGTCCAATCACAGTAGGTTGATGAATTGAATAAAAGTGCTAATTTTAAACCTAATTAGGGTTCAACCCCCATCAACTTGACCTAGTTTTTGGTGAAACTTTGGGCAAACGATCTCAAGACCGTTTGGGCCCAATTGAGTGCCAATTGATAGGTTCAACTCCAATTAGACTCATGATTATCAATGTTGATGGTTAATTGCTTATAAACCCTAATTCAATCGGTTTCAACCCCAATTGGTTAGCAATTGAGGGTCAATTAGATACCCAATTAGTTAAGGATAACCCTAATTAGATCAATTGATGAGGGGCTAGCACAGATGTGGCCAATTGAAGGCTTCAACACGGACAACCCTAATCGATTACAACCTTGGATGCACTTTTGAGGTCCATACGGTTTTGAGCCCATTTGGACCAAACGGTCTCAAGACCGTTTGGGCTCAAACAATCTCAAGGTCGTTTCAACTCATGCGGTTTCAAGGTCGTTTCATCCAAACAGTTTCAAAGTCAACACACTCAAACGGTCAACGCACTCAAACGGTCTCAAGACCGTTTGAGGGCAAACAGTCTTGAGTGTCATGCGGTCTTGAGGTCAACCCTGCCAAATGGTCAACGCCCCCAAACGGTCTCAGGATCGTTTGGAGGTTGAAGTGTGTAATCATTTGGGGATCTTTAGGGCTGTGATTGCTTAGTAGTTTGAAGGTGTAATTGGTCCAATGGTGGTCTAATCTAAACCCTAATGGTACCCTAAGACATTATGGGGCTAAGTGATTAATAGATTGAACCATGTGGTGATTGAAGGTGTACATTACCAATGTGCCCTTGAAGGGTTCAAGTAGATGGCACACTTGATCAACCAAACCCTAATGACTTGATAGTGGTGAATTAGCTTATGTTAATCAAATTTGACTTGATCTAACCTAACCTAGAGTGATGTAGTCACCACCTATTAGTAAGAGGAGAGAGAAGGTCCCATGTATGGTTGAAATTCAAGTAAAGTACCTTCAATGTATATGAATGTGCATGATTAGGGTATGATCCACCTATGTGGGATCATGAAAACCCTAATTATGATAATTGATGAATCTTAATCTATTTGAAGGCATCAAGGATGATAATTTCATGCATAATGATTCTATGAGCTCAAATCACTATGAAATGTGAATAGTAAAGCCTAATTCTAGGGCAGTAACATGAAATGTGAATAGTAAACCCTAATTGATACTAATGAGGGAACCTAACCTTAGTAAAGGCATGAAGGCATAACCTCGAGATGGAATGCTATTTTCTGCATTATAAATTGTTGATCTGTAATGAAATGTTATTATTGTCAAGTTGAGTTGACTATGTAGGTTCTTGTAAGAGAATGATTATACCCAGGTAAGGGTTATGATAAAGTATTCATTGAAAGTATGTTGTAGACTTTATGAATAATGATGCATGCCATGTGCTTATGCTTGAGTGGCGACATATGAAGTTAATGGGCTATAAGAGCCATGAGTAACATCAAGGTCATGCTGTTTAGATGACTTGTGATGAATTAACATCTGATAAAAGTTGAACTTGATACATTTAGTATTCTTTTGTTATAGCAATGCTTTTATGCTTAAATGTTTGGAAACATGTTTGACGCTAAAAGAATACTGAAATGTACCTAACTAAGCAAGTGTAACCATACATGTAGAGCCCTGATCATAGATCCATCATTGTCAGATGTTAAATGATGGTGACACAGGTTTTCCTAAGGGAACTCCTAGAGCGCATACTTTTGAGTATGTGGGGGATATGGACGCGAATATCCTTACGTCCAGTGTAGGAGTTGATGTAGATGTATCTTAATCTATCAACCCTGCACTATGTGTGTATGCCGGGATGATGTACCACTAATCATCCGAGGAATCTTTTATGCCACATCGATGAGAGATAAACATGAGATCTTTCGATGGTGAAGAGAGTACAGAATGCCACTGTGACTCTAATAACAAAGTACTAGAATACCCTGGTGAGCTATAGTAGCAGAGACACTAGATGTCTTGCATGTTGATCCTCATTCTGACTGAGGAAGTTGATGTCATGAGAATACAGCTCTTTCGATGACCTAGTATGATACCGAGGCGACTTAGCAGTGGTCGGTTGGAGTATGAGCGGTATACCTCATCTCCACAGGGCATAATGTTGTATGTAAAACGTAATCATCCGAGTAGCATATCTGCTTAGGTTAAACCACGAGAAACAATGCTTGGTACTACTGTGATTATAATGATTCAGTTAAATATTTAGCTTGCATGTTCTTCATATTCTTTATAGAACTAAATGCTGCTTTATCTACTCTTAAGCCCGCTTTTGCAGGATAAGCTACCTTGCTTATGTTGTTTCCCTTTTGCTAACAAACTTCTGGTGAAGAAGTATAACTCTCACTGGGACAATTATTTAAAATTGTCTCACCCCGTAGACTTCAACCTTTTAGGTGGTTGTCTAGGACAAAGGAACCAGTCCACAAGAGATCAATATCAGCAACAGCATCAGGGACAACAGTAAGCCTCAGGTGGATACCCTAGCTGTCCAGTCTGTTAGTAGGAAGTCTTATGTCATCTCTGTACACTCAAGTCCTTGGAGTTAGATGATCTGAGATTTTAAATTTTGAGTCTTGAGATTTTGGTACATGGTTGTATATGATCACTCAAGAAGTGAAGTAACAGAGATGTAACTGTTTATCGTACTTTTATGAAAGGAGTCTCGTGTTTTCAAGATCTTTCCTCAAAAAGTTTTATTTTTTCATGATTTTTCGTATTCCTCCGTTAATCGAATCACTTCCGCTAAGTTTATTTCGTGTTTTGGAGATCAGAGCCCACAATTAAGTGGTATCAGAGCTCTAGGTTCGCTGAGTCTACAGAGACATAGGCCTTAGGACGTCGAGTCTATCCTTAGTGTTCCTTCTTATCTAATAGTCTTCTGCTCCTCAGGAGAAGAAGATATATAAGGATGTCTGAGCCACATGAGGAGTATGAGGGCAAGAGTAGCGTAGCTGCACCTCGAGACGGTGCAAGGAATCCAGAGATAGAACAACCCGTACCTGAGCCATCTGTACAGCCACCCTAGTTTGACCCGGCTGATATGGCAAACCTAGCTGTTCAAGCTATGTTCAGGCAGTTCATGGCTGCCATGACGCGCATCACCGACAAGATGCCCATGCCTGCACCCAGAGCACCTGCTCAGCATGAAGGACAAAGTATCGAAAAGACGTTCGAGCAGCTTCACAGAGTCGGAGCGACCGAATACTTTGGCACAGCTGACCCCACAGATGCGGACATGTGGTTAACCGAGTTGGAGAAGGCTTTCAGAATCCTAACCATCCCCGAAGCTGAGAAGGTTAGACATGATGTCTATCTTCGCAAAGAAAGTGCTAGTCACTGGTGGAACATGGAAGAGCAGAAGAGGCCTGGAGTGGAAGTTTCGTGGGAAGAATTCTGCCGAGAGTTTGTTAACAGATACTTCCCAAAGACCTTCCTAGATGAGAAGATCTCTCAGTTTGAGAGATTGAGACAAGGCATGATGAACATTAGCGAGTACGAAGCTAAGTTCATGGAGCTACTGCAGTTCTGTCCGCACATGGCTGCCACAGAAGAAGAAAGGATGAGGAGGTTTGAGAAGGGTTTGACTGCCGACTTGTCTACTCCCGTGTCCGCTCTAGAGAATCGGGAGAGATTCGCTACCTTTGTTGAGTCAGTCCAAAGGATAGAAATATCTGTAGTTGAGAAGAGGCAAACCCACAAGAGATATCTGCAGTTCCAGGCGTCTTCATCTAGAGACTTTAAGAAGCCTAGATCCTCTGCACCTAACCCTCCACCACCCAGATCTAGTTCTCAGACTTAGTGGTCCCTAAGTAGAGGTAGAGGACGGAGTCTACCGCCACAAGAGACCCATAGTTCAGCATCGATGTCAGTCACATGACCACCTAGGCTGCAGCAAGACAGAAGCTGCTACAACTGTGGGAAAGTAGGTCATCTGATGAAGGACTGCAGGTCTAGGCCTGTCAGTGTGACACACCCTCAGAGACAGAGTCAACAGGGATCACAGAGAAGACAGTTCCAGGGAGCATCTAGGGGACGTGGAAAAGCGTCCCAAGCTGGATCGTCAACACCAACTCAACCTCAGGCGACAGTAAGGTTCTATGTTATGAACCCACCAGATGCAGTGGTCAATCCACGGGTTGTGGCAGGTCATATGGAACTTTTATATTCTGATATGTCTAAATACTGTGTTGTATCTGTTTTGATTGACCTGGGTGCTACACACTCCTTTATCACTCGAAGAGTGATTCGTAACTGCTATATGACAGTCGGACATAGGGTTGATAGCTTGTTGCTTGAGACTTCGTTGAGTGGGTCTGCTGTATTGCATGAGGTATGCTCTCCCTGCATCCTTTTCTTTTCTGATCATCGTATTCAAGTGGACCTTATACCACTTGATATGTGAGGATTTGATATAATCCTTGGGATGGATACCTTGGAAAGGTATAGAGTTGTCTTGGATTGTGAATCCAAGCAGGCTGTGGTTGCTGATGATAGCAACACATGGATCTTTCAAGGAGAGAGAAAGATTCTACCCACCTGTCTAGTGTCAGCTATGGTTGCTGAGAAGATGATGAGGCAAGGATGTTATGCATTCTTAGCCCATGTGGTAGATACTACCATGGAGAGTCCCACCCTTGCTGAAGTTCCTGTTGTCAGGGAATTCGAAGATGTATTTCCTGAAGAACTTCCGGGTGTACCGCCGCCTCGGGAAATTGATTTTGAAATCAATTTGATCCCAGGTACACAACTCATAGCCCAGACACCGTATAGGATGGCGCCTGCTGAGATGGCAGAACTCAAGAAACAGCTTCAAGAGTTTCTTGAGAGGGGTTTCATCCGACCGAGCGCTTCACCTTGAGGTGCTCCAGTCTTGTTTGTTAAAAAGAAAGACGGATCAATGCGGTTATGCATTGATTACAGACAACTTAATAAAGTAACAATAAAGAATAAGTACCCTCTGCCGAGGATTGATGACCTCTTTGACCAGTTGTGTGGTGCGTCCGTCTTCTCGAAGATAGACTTGAGGTCTGGTTATCATCAACTTCGTATTAAGGATAGTGACATACCCAAGTCTGCCTTTAGGACAAGGTATGGTAACTATGAGTTCACAGTTATGTCGTTTGGACTAACTAATGCACCAACTACATTCATGGAACTCATGAATAGAATCTTCCGACCCTTTCTCGATCAGTGCGTTGTCGTCTTCATAGATGACATTCTGATCTATAGTAGAGATGCTTAGCAGCATGAATAGCACCTTCGCCAAGCTTTGACCTTGCTGAGAGAACATAAGCTATACGCTAAGTTCAGCAAGTGTGAGTTCTGGTTGTCAGAGGTATCTTTTCTCGGACATGTGATATTTGCCTCGGGAATTCGTGTTGACCCCAAAAAGGTAGAATATGTTCTACAGTGGGAACAACCGAAGACACCGACGGAGGTTCATAGTTTCTTGGGGTTAGCCGGCTATTACCGGAGGTTCATTAAGAACTTCAGTTCCATAGCCCTACCCTTGACGAAGTTGACCCGAAAGGATGTTTCTTTTGTCTGGAGTGATAAGTGCCAGCAATCTTTTCAGCTGTTGAAGGAGAGGTTGACAAGTGCACATGTACTTGTGCTACCTGAGTAAGGCAAGGGATATGCAGTTTTCTGTGATGCCTCCAAGAATGGACTCGAATGTGTGCTGATGCAGGATAAACAAGTGATTTCTTTTGCTTCCCGACAACTTAAGAAACACGAGGAGAACTATCCGACACACGACCTGGAGTTAGCAGTTGTAGTTCATGCCTTGAAGATCTGGAGACATTATCTCTATGGAGAGACGTTCCAAATTTTCACAGACCACAAGAATCTTAAGTACATCTTCTCACAACATGAACTTAACACGAGGCAACGTCGCTGGATGGAGTTAATCAAGGACTACGATTGTACAATAGATTACCATCCAGGGAAGGCCAACGTAGTTGCAGATGCTCTGAGTAGGAAATCAACAACACCATCCTATGATAGGGCACATCTAAACTCTTTGGTATGCCCTAGGACATATATGTTCATCTCTTTAAGACAAGATAATATAAATTTGAAGGTGTCGTGGTTAGTCAGGTTGTTGGCCGAGATGCATATTAAACCTACTCTAAGAGAGCAGATTAGAGAGGCACAGCTAGTTGATGCTGCGGTTCAGCAGATCAGGTCAGAGTATGGTGACGAGAAAAGGGATGATTTCCATGACTTAGATGACCATGTGGCATGCTATCATGGGAGGATGATAGTACCGGATGTGGATAACTTGAGGAAGTTAGTCCTGGAAGAAGCTCATTCTTCGATGTATGCCATGCATCCCGGGAGCACCAAGATGTATCGAAACTTAAAAGATATGTATTGGTGGCCTGGGATGAAGAAGGATGTTGCTGAGTTTGTTCTGAGGTGTCATGTGTGTCAGCAAGTTAAGGCTGAGCACCAGAAGCCTGTAGGAATAATACAGCCTTTACCCATACCACTGTGGAAGTGGGACCATGTGACCATGGACTTTTTTGTTGGCCTACCCAGGACAAGCAAAGGACATGATTCCATCTAGGTAATTGTTGATAGGTTGACAAAGACAGCGCATTTCTTGCATGTCAAAACAACCTATTCTGCTGAGAAGTTGGCACAGTAGTATGTTCAGGAGATAGTGAGGCTACATGGAGTTCCTGTTACCATAGTATCTGACAGAGGTCCCCAGTTTACGAGTCATTTTTGGGAGCGACTGCACAGAGCTGTAGGCACCCAATTGAGGTTTAGTACAACCTTTCACCCACAGACTGATGGGCAGTCGGAGAGGACTATACAAACCTTGGAGGACTTGTTGAGAGCATGTGTTCTCCAGTTTATCGAGAGTGGGATCTACACCTAAGCTTGATAGAGTTTTCCTACAACAATAGCTATCAACATAGCATCGACATGGCACCTTATGAAGCTTTGTATGGTAGACGTTGTAGATCACCAGTATGTTGGTATGAAACTGGTGAACATCAGCTGTTAGGTCCTGATCTGGTGCAGCAGACTACAGAGAAGATCAAAGTAATTCAACAACAGATTAAGACTGTACAAGATAGACATAAATCGTATGCCGATAAACGTCGTAGACCCTTAGAGTTCTAGGTTGGAGACAGGGTGTATCTCAAAGTCTCGCCTTGGAAAGGAGTTCTGAGGTTTGGAAGGAAGGGAAAGTTAGCTCCTCGGTTTATGGGGCCTTATCCAATCATTGAATGGGTTGGAAAGGTAGCCTATAGACTAGAGTTACCCTCAGAGTTGTAGAGGTTACACCCTGTGTCTCACATTTCTATGTTGAGGAAATGTCACCTGGATACCGAGTCAGTTCTACAACCTATGGAGGTAGAATTGAATGATGATATAACTTATGAGGAGGGACCAGTGTCGATCCTTGATAACAGGATTAAAAAGCTAAAGAAGAAAGATATAAGTCTTGTGAAAGTCCTGTGGAATCATCGTGGTGTTGAAGAAGCCACTTGGGAACAAGAGGAAGAAATGAGGAGGAAATACCCTGCTCTTTTCTCTTAATATGTCTTATCGATTTCGGGGACGAAATCCTTGTAAGGGGTGGATGGTTTGTAACATCCCTGACCTGGGTTATAAGTTAACCCTAGAAGTTTTGCTTAAATATGTAATTAAATGCTTGTGATTAACTTCTGGCATGTAATTAAGTTCCTGAGGAACATACATTCCCAATTCTGTCCTTTTTAAACAATGTTTTAGTAATGTTTTTTTTTTATGCAGGGACCTATGTGCAAATTACCCAGTTAGAAGGATTAAATTGGAATTTTCACATGTTGAGATGTTCCTCTAGAGATGATACATCACATGGATGAATATGATGAGGTATGATGGATTCTCCAAGCTTGGGCATCGAGATGCGGCTTGTGGAGCAATCCTTGTGCTTGAAACCCTAATTTTGGTGTAAAGTGCAATTTACCCAAAATGTGGGGTGCAACTTGTAAAATACATCTTCTAGATTATCTTGTGTGACTCTTGACATCATCTAGAGTAGAAATGATGAAAAAGGGCACTTCAATTAATTAATCAGATAAGATAAATAACCTTTGTATTAGCATCACCAAGTTATAAATAAGGAAACCCTTATATATGCGTACCTTAGTGATGAGATGACTTTCCCTTCCTATGGACCTTTGTTTCAAAAAGAATTTCACCTAGAAAAGGAGGAGGGACGTGCAAGGAAGAAAGGAGGGACCTAGATGATAAATGGAGAAAACTAGGGGTCCTTATGATGAAACCACACCAAGCTATATAAACTACCCTCTTTGCAACCAAGTGAGCGTACTCCTTTCACTCTTTCACTTGTCACCTTGTTTGGTCCGTCCAAGGCAGAGCTTGGGAGCTAGAGAAGACGACCAACTTGTTCTAAGGTAAGGGACATCATCTTCTAAGCTTGGATTCATGGAGGAAAGTGGATTACAAGGTTGGTTTTATGGTTATCTCACTTAGGTTTCTTGTTCTAGCCGATCTTCCCCAACCTTTTCTTGGAGAAAAGTCTTTGGTCGACCAGTGGAGCTCAAGTTTCCATTAAAGACTTGAGATCTTGGGAGCTTGGAGCTCTAGGAACGACCATAAGGCGGGTTTTATATCTCTAAACCTTATGCTTTCTTAATGCATATACTTGTTCTTGAGTGTAGTAGTTAGTTCTTCTTCTTCCCCAACTTTCCTTGCCTTCTTGCAAGCAAATCCATGGAGAAACTGACATGTTTTGAGGTTGAAGACGTTGGGCGTGATTTACTAGGTAACTTTACCAAACGACCTTGGACCATTTGGTCCAAACGGTTTGCAAACCGTTTGAAATCAAACGGTCTCACAATCGTTTGATTTCATGCGGTCTTGCAAGACCGTTTGGAATCAAACGGTCCCAAGACCGTTTGGCAAGGATGACCAAGGGAAGACCATTTGGAGGTCTGTTGTACACATGTTGAATTAAACACCTACAAAGAATTGTAACCTAATTGCAAACCAATCACAAGTTGAAGGCACCTCAACCCTCTAAACCCTAATCGGTTGAAATTGCTGATTTCAATGACCAATTTTGGTGAACTTTGGGTTGAAGGGCCCAAACGGTCTCAAGACCGTTTGGGGGTTCACTCAAACGGTATCAAGACCGTTTGGTGACAACCCAAGACCATTTGGAGGTCTAGGGTTAAGGTAATTTGATCAATTGAGGGTCCAATCACAGTAGGTTGATGAATTGAATAAAAGTGCTGATTTTAAACCTAATTAGGGTTCAACCCCCATCAACTTGACCTAGTTTTTGGTGAAACTTTGGGAAAACGGTCTCAAGACCGTTTGGAGAGTGTCCAAATGGTCTCAAGACAGTTTGGGCCAAGTTTGGGCCCAATTGAGTTCCAATTGATAGGTTCAACTCCAATTAGACTCATGATTATCAATGTTGATGGTTAATTGCTTATAAACCCTAATTCAATCGGTTTCAACCCCAATTGGTTAGAAATGAGGGTCAATTAGATACCCAATTAGTTAAGGATAACCCTAATTAGATCAATTGATGAGGGTCTAGCACAGATGTGGCCAATTGAAGGCTTCAACATGGACAACCCTAATCGATTACAACCTTGGATGCACTTTTGAGGTCCATGCGGTTTTGAGCCCATTTGGACCAAACGGTCTCAAGACCGTTTAGGGCCAAACAGTCTCAAGACCGTTTGGGCTCAAACGATCTCAAGGTCGTTTGGTCCAATCGATCTCAAGGTCATTTCAACTCATGCGGTTTCAAGGTCATTTCATCCAAATGGTTTCAAAGTCAACACACTCAAATGGTCAACGCACTCAAACGGTCTCAAGATCGTTTGAGGGCAAACAATCTTGAGTGTCATGTGGTCTTGAGGTCAACCCAACCAAACGGTCGACGCCCCCAAATGGTCTCAGGACCATTTGGAGGTTGAAGTGTGTAATCGTTTGGGGATCTTTAGGACTGTGATTGCTTAGTAGTTTGAAGGTGTAATTGGTCCAATGGTGGTCTAATCTAAACCCTAATGGTACCCTAAGACATTAAGGAGCTAAGTAATTAATAGATTGAACCATGTGGTGATTGAAGGTGTACATTACCAATGTGCCCTTGAAGGGTTCAAGTAGATGGCACACTTGATCAACCAAACCCTAATGACTTGATAGTGGTGAATTAGCTTATGTTAATCAAAATTGACTTGATCTAACCTAACCTAGAGTGATGTAGTCACCACATATTTGAAGGTCCCATGTATGGTTGAAATTCAAGTAAAGTACCTTCAATGTATATGAATGTGCATGATTAGGGTATGATCCACCTATGCGGGATCAGGAAAACCCTAATTATGATAATTGATGAATCTTAATCTATTTGAAGGCATCAAGGATGATAATTTCATGCATAATGATTCGATGAGCTCAAATCACTATGAAATGTGAATAGTAAACCCTAATTCTAGGGCAGTAACATGAAATGTGAATAGTAAACTCTAATTGATACTAATGAGGGAACCTAACCTTAGTAAAGGCATGAAGGCACAACCTTGAGATGGAATGCTATTTTTCTGCATTATAAATTGTTGATCTGTAATGAAATGTTATTATTGTCAATTTGAGTTGACTATGCAGTTTCTTGTAAGAGAATGATTATACCCAGGTAAGGGTTATGATAAAGTATTCATTGAAAGTATGTTGTGGAATTTATGAATAATGATGCATGCCATGTGCTTATGCTTGAGTGGCGACATATGAAGTTAATGGGCTATAAGAGCCATGAGTAACATCAAGGTCATGCTGTTTAGATGACTTGTGATGAATTAACATCTGATAAAAGTTGAACTTGATACATTTAGTATTCTTTTGTTATAGCAATGCTTTTATGCTTAAATGTTTGGAAACATGTTTGACGCTAAAAGAATACTGAAATGTACCTAACTAAGCAAGTGTAACCATACATGTAGAGCCTTGATCATAGATCCATCATTATCAGATGTTAAATGATGGTGAAACATGTTTTCCTAAGGGAACTCCTGGAGCGCATACTTTTGAGTATGTGGGGGATATGGATGTGAATATCCTTACGTCCAGTGTAGGATTTGATGTAGATGTATCTTAATCTATCAATCCTGCACTATGTGTGTATGTCGGGATGATGTACCACTAATCACCCGAGGAATCTTTTATGCCACATCGATGAGAGATAAACATGAGATCTTTCGATGGTGAAGAGAGTACAGAACGCCACTGTGACTCTAATAGCGAAGTACCAGAATACCCTGGTGAGCTATAGTAGCAGAGACACTAGATGTCCTACATGTTGATCCTCATTCTGACTGAGGAAGTTGAGGTCATGAGAATCTGGCTCTTTCGATGACCTAGTATGATACCGAGGCGACTTAGCAGTGGTCGGTTGGAGTATGAGCGGTATACCTCATCTCCACAGGGCATAATGTTGTATGTAAAATGTAATCAGCCGAGTAGCATATCTGCTTAGGTTAAACCACGAGAAACAATGTTTGGTACTACTTTGATTATAATGATTCAACTAAATATTTAGCTTGCATGTTCTTCATATTCTTCATAGAAGTAAATGCTGCTTTATCTACTCTTAAGCCCGCTTTTGCAGGATGAGCTACCTTGCTCATGTTGTTTCCCTTTTGCTAACAAGCTTTTGGCGAAGAGTTATAACTCTCGCTGGGACAATTATTTAAAATTGTCTCACCCCGTAGACTTCAACCTTTTAGGTGGTCGTCGAGGATGAAGGAACCAGTCCACAGGAGATCAATATCAGCATCAACATCAGGGACAACAGTAAGCCTCAGGTGGATACCCTAGCTGTCCAGTCTGTTAGTAGGAAGTCTTATGTCGTCTCTGTACACTCAGGTCCTTGGAGTTAGATGATCTAAGATTTTAAATTTTGAGTCTTGAGATTTTTGTACATGGTTGTATATGATCACTCAAGAAGTGACTTAACAGAGATGTAACTGTTTATTGTACTTTTATGAAAGGAGTCTCGTGTTTTCAAGATCTTTCCTTGAAAAGTTTTAATTTTTCATGATTTTTCGCATTTCGCCGTTAATCGAATCGCTTCCGCTAAGTTTATTTTGTGTTTTAGAGATCAGAGCCCACATATTTACCTTTACTATTCAATTAGGGTTTCAAGATCTCATCATAAAAGATTAATCCCCAAATCATACTCCATTCATAATGAAAGTATTAACATATGTTCATTACATAATTAACTTTTCAATTTTAATTTCTCTCTCATCCTCACTAGGATGTCGATTACTTAATTCACTATTAAGGTCTATTATCTCATCATTATCAAATTGAATTAAACTCATGATATCTCAATGTTGCATTAATCATACAACATACATCACTTAGACAATTCTAATAAATTGGAGCATGCCTACCATATCAGATATCATGGTATATAATATTATCCTATCGTGCTTGGAGATGCACATATCATCATATCATGGATCTATATTAGTCATGTGGCAAAACCACATTATCATATCGGGTTTAGGGTTTATCACCTAACACCATATCATGTAGCCATGTCGGGTTAGCTATCACTTAGCTTTTATCATCTCAAGTTATCCTCATATCGTGTATGAGTTAGACTCTTGACCATATATCAGGTATAGAGATATATTGGATTCTCATACCGTGCATAAGAGTGCACCATATCGGGCATATCGTGTATTTCTTTACCATGTATCGTTCAAGTAGTATAAAGATAATATCATATTGGTTTCTTTACCTTAGATTGCCATATTGGTTTTCCATCTTGGATTACCATATCAGTTTATACATTGAGTATCATATTGGGTTACCTATATTAGATAACCCATTAAACTCATAATCTCTTTATACTTTCAAGGTTCAGTTCTTTCATTATAATTACACAACAAGATAAATACCTAGTTGCTATTCAACTCATCACAAGGTAGTAGGGTACATCGAGTTTCAAAGGCAATTGGTTTGCAAAACATATCGGGTTCCCATTTCTTTATCTAGGGCTTTACCCGTATCGTGTAAAAGATATAGCTTTAATCTTGTATCATGTATAAGTTACTAGTAGGTATATCCTATCTCATCCATAGGATATGCCTCATATCGTGTATGAGGTATCACCTACTTTTATATCGGGTTTACCTCCATCTTAGGTTCTATATCGGATTTCAAGGTTCTTCAACCCATATCAGGTTGTACCATGATGATGTCATCATCATCAACCTCAAGACCTTTTGTCTTACTATTCTAACCCATGGAAAACAGTCCTAACTACTTATTGGGACTCATAGATATATTAATTGATCAAAGGAAATCCGAATTTGAAAATAATCAACAAGTTCAACAATATTGAAAAATGGATAATAACATAGATGGATTCAAGTTATATAACTTGCCTCTAAAGCAACTTCCAAGCTTCAAGCTTCAACTCCTCGCGTTCCAAGGTTGAAGATGAGCCTCTCTAAAATCCAAGACTTGAGCTCCTAGCTTTTGCACGATATCTCTACTCCCAATGGCCGATATCACCTTTGCTAGGTTACTATGACCTACTTGGCCGATATTTTTTATCTTCGGCCGATACCAAGCTCTACCACTTAACTCTCCTCACTTATGCATGATACAAGAGTGGCATGCACGATATCTAAGGAAAGGTTACTAACAAGATTTCGAAAATTCCACTAACAAGTGAAGGGTAGGGTATTTATACTTGGGATTTATGGAAAAGAGTGTAAGAGGTGTCATTATCTTAAGCTACTACATGCCACCTAGCCATGCATGGTCGACACATCTATTTGTATGTATTCCATCATTATCTTTCCATGCAAAAATAAAAGTTCAAGGATGATACAAAGGATAAAGGTTGGGCTCCTTGGTTATCTTTAAGGGCAAGCTACTTTCCACTCACTTTTATTTTTATATTCAACACAATCTTTTCCTAAGAAAAGTTTGTAAGCTGATACACATCACTTCATTGAAGGGACTTTCCCATTGTGGGAAAATTCAAGACTCCACTAACTGATAGGAGACTCCCTTTATGGCTCCATGTCCGATAGAGACTCCCGTCCTAAGTCCACAACTCGATATAGCTCATATATAGCTTTCAACTTATGCATTTTCTTGGTCTTTTCATTACTAAGAGTGCCATCACTCTAGGATGATTCAAACATTGTGTCTCGTTCTTTATCTTTCCTATAAATTATACTAGGAAGGGGTAGAGACAATTTAGATGTAGTAATCTACACATCAACTCTATATTTTGAATATATTACAATTTGTACCATAATTGATGCATCAAGCACTTAGCATTTTTCAACAAGTTCTCACTTAGAATTTAGGCTTTCCACAAGCCATCACTTAGCATCATTCACTCTCTTATGATGTTAAAACACTTAGAATACATTCAACATGTGACATTTGCAATATAAGCCTTCATCTTGGGTAATTTGCACTTTACACTCAGACTATCATATAATGCACACATAGTTTGCATATAAGCTCAAATTTGAAAATAAACTTCACAAAGGGCCTTAATTACTTTTCAAAAGATTAGAACAAGTTTGTAAGTAACTTACTTAAGAAAAAATTCTAGGGTTATGCCATAACCCAGGTCAGGGATGTTACAATTATCAACCCCTAAAAAGGGATTTTGTCCCCGAAATCTCAAGAGAAGAGAGAAGGGCACTTCCTCCTCATCTCTTCCTCTAACTCGCATGTGGCTTCTTCAATGCCACGATGATGCCAGAGAACTTTCAAAATAACTATGTCTTTCCTTTTCAACTTCTTGACTCTTTTGTTAAGAGTCATCATAGGGCCTTCCACATAGGATATATCTTCATTCAATTCAACCTCTACAGGTTGCAACACCATCTCTGTATCGGAATGACATTTTCTCAGCATAGACACATGAAACACTGGATGTATTCTATGTAGCTCAAGTGGAAATTCTAACCTATAAGCTACCTTTATGATCCGTTCTATCACTGGGTAAGGTCCCATAAATCTAGGAGATAACTTACCCTTCTTCCCAAATCTGAGAACACCTTTCCAAGGAGAGACTTTGAGATACACTCTATCCCCAACTTGAAATTCTAAAGGTCTACGACATTTATCGACATAAGACTTCTATCTATCTTGTGCTGCCTTCAACTATTGTTGTATAACTTTAATGTTTTCAGCTATCTGTTGTACTAATTCAGAACCCAGAAGTTGGTATTCTCTGATTTCAAACCAGCATAACGGCGATCTACAACATCTACCATATAAGGATTCATATGGTGCCATTTCAATACTGACATGATAACTATTGTTATAGGCAAACTCTATCAAGCTCAAATGTAGGTCCCAACTTCCCACAAACTGAAGAACACATGCTCTAAGCAAGTCCTCCAAAGTCTGTATAGTCCTTTCAGACTGTCCATCTGTCTGAGGTGAAAAGTTATGCTAAACTTCAACTGCGTACCTAGGGCTTTATGTAGTCATTCCCAAAAATGACTTGTAAATTGAGGACCTCTATCAGACACAATCGTAGTTGGGACTCCGTGCAGCTGCACTATCTCATCTATGTAAATATGTGAAACTTCTCAGCAGTATAAGTTGTTTTGACAGTAATAAAATGTGTTGTCTTAGTCAACCTATCAACTATCACCCAAATGGAATCATAACTTTTATCTGTCCTAGGTAGACCAACCACAAAGTCCATTGTTACATGATCCCATTTCCACTAAGGTATAAGTAGGGGTTGTAACATTCCTGCTGGTTTCTGGTGTTCTACTTTAACTTGCTGACACATCAAACACTACATAACAAACTCTGCTACATCTTTCTTCAAATTGGGCCACCAATACATATCTTTTAAGTTATGATACATTTTAGTGTTCCCTGGATGCATTGCATACATGGATGAGTGAGATTCTTCCATAACTAACTTTCTTAAGTTATTAATATTAGGAACCACCATTCTACCATGGTAACAAACTATCCCATCCTCTGACTCATGAAAACCGTCCCATTTCTCACTACCCAACTCTGACCTAATCTGTTGAATCACAATATCATCATGTTGTGCCTCTTTAATCTGTTCTTTCAGAGTAGGTTTCACATGCATCTTAGCTAACAATCCGGCTAGCAAAGATACTTCTAACTGCACATTCAACTGTCTCAAAGAGACAAGCATATCCCGCTTACAACATACTAAGGAATTCAATTGTGCATTATCTGTAGGTAGAATCAGGGATTTTCTACTCGGTGCATCTACCACTATATTGGCTTTCCCTGGATGATAATCAATTGTACAATCGTAGTCTTTGATTAATTCCATCCAATGACGTCGTCTCATATTCATCTCATACTATGAGAAAATGTATTTTAAGTTTTTATGGTATGTGAAAATTTGACACGTTTCTCCATAGAGATAATGCCTCCAGATTTTCAATGCATGAACCATTGCAGCTAATTCTAGATCATGTGTCGAATAATTCTCCTTGTGTTTCTTGAGCTGTCGAGAAGCAAAAGAAATTACATGATCACTCTGCATCAACACACATCCTAGACCATTCTTAGAAGTGTCACATAAAACAACATATCATTTTCCTTGCTCAGGTAGAACTAACACAGGGGCACTAGTCAACTTTTCTTTCAACAATTGAAAAGAATACTGACACTTGTCATTCCAAACAAAAGAGACTTCCTTCCTGGTCAACCTGGTTAGGGGTAATGCTACAGAACTGAAGTCTTTGATAAACCTTCTACAGTAACCTACCAAACCTAAGAAATTGTGAATCCCAGTCAGTGTCTTAGGTTGTTCCCACTCCACAACAGATTTTACTTTCTTAGGATCAACACAGACACCTGAAGCAGATATAACGTGTCCAAGAAAAGATACTTTTGATAACCAAAATTCGCACTTTCTAAACTTAGCATATAACTTATGTTGTCTCAACAAAGTTAAAGCTTGACGAAAGTGTTGTTCATATTGTTGTCTGTCTCTACTATAAATCAAGATGTTGTCTATGAAAACCACTACAAACTGATCAAGGAATGGCCGGAAGATTCTATTCATCAACTCCATAAATGTGGTTGGTGCATTAGTTAGTCCAAACGACATAACTACAAACTCATAATTACCATACCTCATCCTAAAAGCTGACTTTAGACCTGCCAAACTAGGTCAAAATCTGTGGGTGCCCATGGGTCGACCCGTTTAAGTTGGGTTTGGGTCATAAAATTTGACACCCACTGGAAAAAACCCAAACCCGTACCCACCTGTTTAATTAGCGGGTTTCATGGGCAATCCGCGGGCACCTGCGGGTGACCCGCATAATTGTACTGATTTTATTATATGGTAGAATATTCAAGACACAGCTTATACGTCAGGCTTCTCACTGGCGGAGAGTCCTAAACAACTAACCTACCGAAGGCGGAGAGTCCTAAACCGTGATCCGTGATTCGTGAATCAGAAACAAAATTAGTTCCAAGCAAGGCGAGCGGGGTGTTATGCGGGGCTGCGTGCCCTAACCTACCGAAGGTGCCACCGCGCCGGCCACCGGTTGAGGATAGATCGACACGGAACTGTAGCATCAATGCGGATGACTTGCAATAGCAGAAAGAGCGGCGCTCCCTTCTCCTGCCTTCACTCTGCCAGTCCGCCGACGTAGCATCAACAATGCCTATTTCTCGGTCGTCAGTCATGATTTCTGGTCTTCTTCTGCCTATTTCTCGGCGTAGCATCAACAACTCCCTGTCTCCCCACAGAGGAACTGTTGACAAATCTCACATCTCACAGCCAGCCAGCCATCTGCCAGGTACATGGCAAGCTCGATCCTTTTCTAATCCTTTGCATGAAATTGAACCAAATGCCTTTTGTTTCTTTATTCTACCTGATCACCACCTCAATTGAGTGAATGTTGGGAACACTATTGTGCTTCTTGTTCCGTATTATTCCACCCAATTCTTCTTCTTCCTAACACAACGACAGAGTGCTGTGTGGATGGCAACACATTTTTTTATTTGGGCACAAAAGCTCATAAACTCTTTAAGTTTGAATTGCCCATTCTAATGTGTACAATTTACTTATAAAATGGCTGCGTCCATGGTATTTTTTTCTTCAGAATTGCCAATGTCATTTAGGCAAGTTGGCTTCTCTGTCCTATTCTACCAATGTAGTTTTTACTCTAAAATAAAGTTGTTTTGCCTTCTTTTAGGTTACTGGTTAGATGGGTTTTCTGCATGGTACACAATCAACTTCAACCCCTCACACTAGTAATGCAAATGAAGAATGTGAGTTTGATGCTAGCTCATCACATTTAGACCCACATATAACTCCTACACATGTGCCTTCACAGTCCCCTTCTCAACCGGCAGTAGAATTGAATGCTAATCAATCGAATACCACCACCACTACTAATAAAAAGAGAAGATCAACTTCATTTGTTTGGAATGTGGAGTTGTTGTCCATAATTTGGCACACTTTTAATTTTCATTTTAGTTCTTCAAATCTGTACTTCGGCTCATTTGGATCCCCCTTTCGTAATAGATGTTGCTGTATTGTAGTTTAGTTGCTTGTTGTAGGTGCTACTCATTAACTAAGCCTAATATGTATGATTTTGATTTAAACGTCTGCAAAATCTGTAGTACGATTGCTGGTTCAACATTTATATGATTCAGAAAATTAATTCAGCAGCTGGTTGTTCTTTTTAATAGGCATACATCCCTGTTCATGGAGCATTGCTGTTTGGTACCCTTAAGTGATACATATTTGGATACATAAATAAATCTTATATGACAATGTACAATGTGATTGGTTTGTTCTGCCTCTTATATAAACAAACACTAGCAACAATTTTTTTTTAAATTTTGTATGGGCACCCGCGGGCAACCCGCAACCCGCTGGGTCGGGTTTGGGTTTGTCTTTGTTCCACCTGTTTAGAACTCGATCTTTTTGACCCGCACCCGCGAGACCCAAACCCGCAATGACCCAACCCATACCCAAACCACCCACCCATTTGACAGGTCTAGCTGACTTAGGTATGTCACTCTCCTTGATACGTAACTGATGATATCCTGATCTTAAATCTATCTTAGAGAACACTGTTGCACCACGCAACTGGTCAAACAGATCATCGATCCTTGGCAAAGGATATTTGTTCTTAATAGTCACCTTGTTGAGCTGTCTATAGTCTATACATAGTCTCATAGACCCGTCTTTCTTTTTAACAAAAAGAACTGAAGCACCCCATGGTGAAGTACTCGGTCGAATGAAACATTTTTCAAGCAACTCCTACAATTGTTTCTTGAGTTCTGCCATCTCCGTTGGCACCATCCTATAAGGTGTTTGGGCTATGGGTTGCGTACCCAAAACAAGATTAATCTCAAAATCAATCTCTTGGGGTGGAGGAACATCTGGAAATTCCTAGGGAAATATATCCTCAAATTCCCTGACAACAGGTACTTCAAAAAGACTAGGGCTCCTTATTCTGGTGTCTACCACATGTGCCAAGAATGTGAAGCATCCTTGTCGCATCAACCTCTCTACTACCATAGTTGACACTAGAAAAGTTGGAAGAATCTTTCTATCCCCCTAAAAAACCCATGCCTTATCACCGTACATAAACATTGCTTGCTTGGAACCACAATCCAAGACAACTTTATACTTCTCTAAGGTATCCATCCTGAGAATTATATCAAACACATGCATTTCAAGTGGTATAAGATCCACCTGAATGCTATGTTTAGAGAAAGAAAGAACACAGGGAGAGCATACCTCCCTCAACACTGCAGATCCAACTAACAGAGTTTCTAATAACAAATTATCCATTCTAGGATTGACAAATATATTGTAGTCATGAATCACTTCTCAAGTGATAAAAGAATGCGTAGCACCCGAATCAATCAAAACAGATACGAAAAAGGATAAAGACATATCACAATGAAATAATTCCATCTGATTGTCACAACTCAGGGGTTAACTACTACCTCCAGCTGATTCATAGCATAGAATCTTGTCGTTGCCTGTTGTCGACCTCGTGCTCTGTTGGCTGGTGCAGATGATCCTGCCTGGGATGCTTGTCTACGTCCTCAAGTGCCACTACTGAATTTTTGTCTCTAAGAGCCATGTTAACTCTGCCTCGGTGGTTGGGTTACTCCCATGTCCCTAATTGGACAATCCTTTATCACATGTCATGTCTGCCTACACCTGTAGCATACTCTGTCCTCCCATTACGACCTAGGTGGTCCTTTCATTGACATCGATGCCGAGCTATGGGCTCCACTTGATGGAAAACTATGACCTCTACCTCGACTGGACATCCACTATGTCTGAGCACTAAACCTCTATGGCTCTACTGGTGCAGTAAACCTTGGTTTCTTAAAACTGCCAAACATCTGACTCTAAAACTGTGCAGATTCTTTCCTACTATTTGCCTCTCATTTCTCGATCACGAACCTCTCTATCCACTTAACTGACTCCACAAAGGTGGCAAACCTCTCTCTATTCTATAAAGCAGACACAAGTGTAGTTAATTCAGAGTTCAAACCCTTCTCAAAATGCCAGATTCTCTCCTCATCCATGGTGGCCATGTGTGGACAAAACCACAGAAGCTCCATAAACTTAGCTTCATATTCGATAACCTTCATTGGTCCCTATCTAATCCGCTCAAATTGCAAAATCTTCTCATCAAGATAAGTCTTAGGAAAGTATCTACTAACAAATTCTTGTTGGAACTCCTGCCATCCGATCTCAACACCCAGTCTCTTCTCTTCTTCAATGGCCCACCAATGGCCATCACTTCCTTTCAAAAGGTATACATCATGCTTAACTTTATCAGCTTCTAGAATATCAAGGATCCTAAAGGCTTTCTCCATCTTAGTAAGCCATGAATCTACATCTGTTGGGTCAGTTGTGCCTGCATATTCAGTGGCTCCTACCCGAAACAACCATTTAAAGGTCTTACCAGATCCATGTCCTTCACGGGAAACTAGTGTCCTAGGGGATGGTGCTGGTATCCGGTCAGCCATATGCATCATCATATTCATGATCTGCCCAAAAAAGTGCATGAAAAGCTGGGTTTTCTAACAAAGTTTGGTCAATATGGGGATTCTCAGGCACTGGTTCTTCTCTAGCCTGATCCCTTACACCAGCTCCTAGTGCAGTGACACTGCTCTCAGCAGCATGTTCTTCATGCACTCCAGCCATTTTTCAGTTTTACTCCTTCTCTTGTTTGAAGAGAAGTCACTATAAGATACATTGGAGGATACTAGAACAGACTCAACAGACTTAATCCTATGTCTCTGTAGATTCAGTGAACCTTAGGCTCTGATACCAAAACTTTGTGATGAACCGATTACAAATCAAGTCATCACCAGTAATAATTGCAGAATAACCATAAGCAGCGGGATTAACAAAAATCTCAAGAATTAAAACCATTTTTCACATAGATCCTTTTCCAGGAATTTCATATAAAAAGAACCAAAACTTTATATACATGTGGTTCATATCATACATACATTGTACTGTCTCATCTCGAGGATAACATATACTAGTTGCTTTACTTTAACACATACAACAACAACATAAAACCTCAAGGTAAGCAAACCAAAATCTCAAGTCATTCATAAAAACCACTAGGAACTATCTCCCAAGTATATGAGAGTACAGAGACTACACATAGGACTTCTATCTACAAGACACGACAGACAATGTACTCAACCTGAGCTACTACTGCTGTCCCTGCTGATGTGGTCCTTCTTATGCAGTCCAATTCCTATACCCTCATCTGTGTCCACCTAAAAATTGTGGATCCCATGGGGTGAGACTATTGTCCCAACGAGAAATATAACTCTCTGCCAACAATACTATTATCACAAGAAATAGTATAAAACTGAACAGAGAATATTCTATGCAACTGGCAGGTATATTTATTGATAATAGAATTATAAGTCATCTATTTTCTTTAAAAGGAATATGAAGAACATGCATAACATCTATCTACTAAGATGTATAAAAGTAATGAAGCATCAAACAATGTTTTTTGTATTCAATCCTTAGGCAAATACGCTACACGACTGATTACATGTTCACATTCACATTTATGCCCAGAGGAGATGAGGTATACCGCTCATACTCCAACCAACCACTAGTAAATCAAAATCGGTACCATGCAACGTCAGTGGCAGAGTCGGCTGTCAAGACCTCACCTGTCTTGATCAGTATGAGACCACTTAGGTTTTAGTGTGACATCTTGTGTCAGTTGTAATTATTTATGTCGGGGTATAACGACATCTTCGCTATAGAGTTACAGCTGTAGCATGTACTCTCTTCGAGAGAAGACCACTAAGCTTTCCCAGATTAATTGTCATCAGGATGACCACTGAGCGATCCTAGTTTAATTTCATCAGGAAGTCCACTGAGCAACCTGGTGTATTTGGGGAGTCCACTGAGCACCCTTATTTTAATGATCGCATATTCAAAAATATGCATACCGAGTAAAACTTGTTTCACCATTCAACAATTGCTGACACGGAGTGGATCTATGGTCTGGGCAACTACATGATAATATTTAACTTGCTTAATTAAGTGCATTACAATATCTTTTAGCACCAATCAAGTTACAAATAAGATTTATATTAGATGCTACAAAGAAAAGCATAAATGTATTTATCAAGTACTTCCATGTTCTTTGAAACACATAGATCACTTTAGAATTTCATTCTCCTATCATCATCATGCTTGGGTATTCAAACCCTTAGTTCATCACTGAGTCTTGTCACCACTTAGCAAGAAACAATTACCTCTAGGTCATCAGACCAGGGTATCTATTCACATAGTTCACATAGCTCATTGAATTTGTATCATAGGACTTACTTAGTTATGCTCAATACCTTATGATACTTGCATGGTTAGTATATTATGATATCAACAATTTCAAACACACGTCATAACCATGTAATACAAAAGAACATATTCTCCCCACTAAATTAGGGTTTCTCTTTAACAACTGATTAGGGTAGCAAACCATCTCATCACCCACTTTTAAGGTTATGATATACCTTTACTATTCAATTAGGGTTTTAAGATCTCATCATGAAAGATTAATCCCCAAATCATACTCCATTCATAATGCGAGTATTAACATATGTTCATTACATAATTAACTTTTCAATCTTAATTTCTCTCTCATCCTCACTAGGATGTCGATTACTTAATTCACCTCTTAAGGTCTATTATCTCATCATTCTCAAATTGAATTAAACTCATGATATCTCAATGTTGCATTAATAATACAACATACATCACTTAGACAATTCTAATAAATTGGAGCATGCCTACCATATCGGATATCATGGTATATAATATTATCCTTTCATGCTTGGAGATGCACAGATCATCATATCATGGATCTATATTAGTCATGTGGCAAAAACACATTATCATATCGGGTTTAGGGTTTATCACCTAACACCATATCGTGTAGCCGTGCCGGGTTAGCTATCACCTAGCTTTTATCATCTCAAGTTATCCTCATATCGTGTATGAGTTAGACTCTTGACTATATATCAGGTATAGAGATATATTGGATTCTCATACCATACACAAGAGTGCACCATATCGGGCATATCATGTATTTCTTTACCATGTATCGTTCAAGTAGTATAAAGATAATATCATATTGGTTTCTTTACCTTAGATTGCCATATCAGTATTCCATCTTGGATTACCATATCAGTTTATACATTAAGTATCATATCGGATTATCTATATTATATAACCGCTTAAACTCATAATCTCTTTATACTTTCAAGGTTTGGTTCTTTCATTATAATTACACAACAAGATAAATACCTAATTGCTCTTCAACTCATCACAAGGTAGTAGGGTATATCGAGTTTCAAAGGCAATTGGTTTGCAAAACATATCAGGTTCCCATTTCTTTATCTAGGGTTTTACCCATATCATGTAAAAGATATAGCTTTAATCTTGTATCGTGTATAAGGTACTAGTAGGTATCTCCTATATCGTCCATAGGATATGCATCATATCATGTATGAGGTATCACCTACTTTTATATTGGGTTTACCTCCATCTTAGGTTCTATATCGGATTTCAAGGTTCTTCAACCCATATCGGGTTGTACCATGATGATGTCATCATCATCAACGTCAAGACCTTTTTTATTACTGTTCTAACCCATGGACAACAGTCCTAACTACTTATTGGGACTCATAGATATATCAATTGATCAAAGGAAATCCAAATTTGAAAATAATCAACAAGTTCAACAATATTGAAAAATGGATAATAACATAGATGGGTTCAAGTTATATAACCCACCTCTAAAGCAACTTCCAAGCTTCAAGCTTCAAATCCTCACATTCCAAGGTTGAAGATGAGCCTCTCTAAAATCCAAGACTTGAGCTTCTAGCTTTTGCATGATATCTCTACTCCAAATGGCCAATATCACCTTTGCTGGGTTGCTATGACCTACTTGGTCGATATCTTTTATCTTTGGCCAATACCAAGCTCTACCAGTTAACTCTCCTCACTTATGCACAATACAAGAGTGGCATGCATGATATCTAAGGAAAGGTTACTAACAATATTTCAAAAATTCTACTAACAAGTGAAGGGTAGGGTATTTATACTTGGGATTTATGGAAAAGAGTGTAAGAGGTGTCATTATCTTAAGCTACTAAATGCCACCTAGCCATGCATGGTCGACACATCTATTTGCATGTATTCCATCATTATCTTTCCATGAAAAAATAAAAGTTCAAGGATAATACAAAGGATAAAGGTCGGGCTCCTTAGTTATCTTCTAGGGCAAGCTACTTTCCACTCACTTTATTTTTATAGTCAACACAATCTTTTCCTAAGAAAAGTTTGTAAGCCGATACATATCACTTTGTTGAAGTGCCTTGCCCATTGTGGGAAAAGTCAAGACTCCAAAAACCGATAGGAGACTCCCTTTATGGCTCCCTGTCTGATAGGGACTCCCATCCTAAGTCCACAACTCGATATAGCTCATATATAGCTTTCAACTTATGCATTTTCTTGGTCTTTTCATTACTAAGAGTGCCATCACTCTAGTATGATTCAAACATAGTGTCTCCTTCTTTATCTTTCTTCTAAATGATACTAGGAAGGGGTAGAGACAATTTATATGTAGTAATCTACACATCAATCCTATATTTTGAATATATTACAATTTGTACCATAATTGATGCATCAAGCACTTAGCATTTTTCAACAAGTTCTCACTTAGAATTTAGGATTTCCACAAGCCATCACTTAGCATCATTCACCCTCTTATGATGTTAAAACACTTAGAATACATTCAACATGTGACATTTTCAATATAACCCTTCATCTTGGGTAATTTGCACTTTACACTCAGACTATCATATAATGCACACATAGTTTGCATATAAGCTCAAATTTGAAAATAAACTTCACAAAGGGCCTTAATTACTTTTCAAAAGATTAGAACAAGTTTGTAAGTAACTTATTTAAGCAAAACTTCTAGGGTTAAGCCATAACCCAGGTTAGGGATGTTACAATTATCAACCCCTCAAAAGGGATTTCATCCCCGAAATCTCAAGAGAAAAGAGAAGGGTGCTTCCTCCTCATCTCTTCCTCTAACTCCCATGTGGCTTCTTCAATGCCACGATGATGTCAGAGAACTTTCACAAGAACTAAGTCTTTCCTTTTAAACTTCTTGACTCTTTTGTCAAGAATCATCATAGGGCCTTCCACATAGGATATATCTTCATTCAATTCAACATCTACAGGTTGCAACACCATCTCTGTATTGGGATGACATTTTCTCAGCATAGACACATGAAACACTGGATGTAGTCTATGTAGCTCAGGTGGCAATTCCAACCTATAAGCTACCTTTCTGATCTGTGCTATCTCTGGGTAAGGTCCCATAAATCTAGGAGCTAACTTACCCTTCTTCCCAAATCTGAGAACACCTTTCCAAGGAGAGACTTTGAGATATACTCTATCCCCAACTTGGAATTCTAAAGGTCTATGACATTTATCGGCATAAGACTTCTGTCTATCTTGTGCTGCCTTCAACTGTTGTTGTATAACTTTAATCTTTTCAGTTGTATGTTGTATTAATTTAGAACCGAGAAGTTGGTATTCTCCGATTTCAAACCAACATAACGGCGATCTACAACGTCTACTGTATAAGGCTTCATATGGTGCCATATCAATACTAGCCTGATAACTATTGTTATAGGCAACTCTATCAAGCTCAAATGTAGGTCCCAACTTCCCACAAACTGAAGAACACATGCTCTAAGGAAGTCCTCCAAAGTCTGTATAGTCCTTTCAGACTGTCCATCCGTCTAAGGTGAAAAGCTATGCTAAACTTCAACTGTGTATCCAAGGCTTTATGTAGTCGTTCACAACAAGTTCTCACTTAGAATAGTGTATCAGACAAACCCATTGTGAGAGTGACACATGGATGCCATCATCATGGAAGTCATAGTCACCTCTCACAGTGATGGTGGTTGTTGTGGTTCTTAGACTTGAAATCATTGCACTCATCACATGTCGTTGGGTACACTTTGACATCATCAAATGCAGTTGTGAAACATGGGTTGTTATACAGGGTATGATTGGGTGACTTTGATACATGGGGATAGACTGTGAATGATAGAGATGGGATTTGTTCCTCCTAAGGGAGTATGATATCCAAGGCCTCTTGATTAGCGACATTGAGAATAGTGTGGCCACACACATGTGAGTCAATATGCGATATTGAGCTTACATATATCTCAGACAGTATGCCCTGGTTCAAGAAACAAGATAAAATAATAATGAGGATGACTACTCCTTGCCTCTAGTTCAATCTAGATATTAGTGACAAAGGAACTATACAAATACCATAACACCATGTACATATTGTAGGTTGAAGTTGTTTGCCAACTTTCCATTTACTTGGGTAGTAATGATGTGTGACTAGGCACCGATTAATGCTTGTTATGTTATAAGTTGTTATGGACACTCACTGCCAATGTAATATGGGACCTATAGGGTCACACACATAGGAACTCATATAGAAGAGGAGTTTGATCTTAAATGATGATTGAATTGATTACTAAAGTGTTTAGGTACTCAATTCATGCAAAAAGTTAGCAGAATAGACTGCCAAACATCCAGTTCAAGTGTGGAGACTACTATTTGGAGTGTCAGGTTGATTAAAACTAAATTGGTCGAGTTCTGCCTGAAATGGGAAGTTAGACGACCGTCTCATGGTTGAGATGACCATTTCACTTTTGTGAGATGATTGTCTCATGGTCGTGAGATGACCATCTCATGAGAGCAAGATGACCGATTCATGAAGAAATTCAAATACATCAAGGATTAGTGCTAACGTCATGTTGAGCATTAATTGGATTCAAATTGGCAATTCATGTGTGATTGGGAAACATCATGAAATGATCGTCGCGCATGTAAGATGACCATCTCAGTTACAAGATGACCATTTCAACGCATGCATGTTGCAAAAATTCCAAAATTATTGCAAAAATTCGATATTTTCCAATCCTCTCCACTCCATGCATAGACTGAGAACCCTGACCCCAACCCCACCTATAAATAGAGGGCTACTGGGGGCTTCTCATAACACAACACAGACAATTGAGAATCAATTGCTCTAACAAATGTTGTCCTATTTGGTTGTGGTAACCATAAGAGCCCATACAAGTCCTACCGGACTAGGGAGGGATATCCAAGGGAGAGAAACAACTTAGGATCATTGTTGTGGGAGAGAGGATTGGGGACTAGTATGCCAATGGGAGGGAAAATTCCTTCCTGTCCACTCTAGTAGGACGAAATGAGTTCTAGTTGGTCTGTGTGGACTTCTCTAGAGGCGAGGTGGATTTTATCCATTTCTAAGGAGGACGACGTCAGCCAACAGTCCATGATGAGAGGAGTTGTTGTAGATGACAACGTTCGAGTTTATTGTCCCTGGAGGAGCAGTTAGACGAGTCCCAGTGCAACTAGGAGCTGCACAGACACTATCCAAAATAGATTGTGCATCTACATAGATAAGGATTGTCATTGGACTTACTCCAGGACCAGGTATATATTCATGAAACCATCATTTCCATTGCATAGTTATTGATGCAATCCACTGGTTCATGGGAAATATGTCAGTACTTCTTTTTTTCCACTACCTATCTGATGTCCTATTTCCCTACAGTGGTATCAGAGCCACATTTATTAATTATGTTTTGGACTAATCGACATGATCAAATTTTGGTTTTAGTGAGTTTATTTATTGCATGCGATGCACATATTTAAACTTGCTGATGTATACGTCTATCTATTCACCACATAAGAACCCAAATGAATATATATGTAGTATGATATGATATATATGCAATTTACATGCATCACCTTAAAAGTGAGTTTTGATTGTGGATGTGTAGCATGGTTATGGCTAATAACCTCTATTATCTATGCATGGGTGTGTGGTTGGTTTATCCTATTTATCTCGGTCTACGAACTGAGCCTCTCTCTTATCTTCCTAATGTAAAAGTATTGTTCTCTTCTACCTTTGCTCCCCTCAAATGTAACTCGAGGTTTCCCCATAATTATATAAAAGTATGATAGTTTACTTTCCTATTTTAACGAATAAGAAAGATGCCATCCTACCGCACGAAGGTACTGAGCTGACTGGCTAGATGGTCTGAGTCGACTGACTGATGGGGCCGAGATGACCATCTAACAGGTCCGAGACGACCGGTTGCCGAGCTGACCAGGAGCCCGAAGGACCAGACGATACGACCATTTGGAGGAGCCAAATGATCATCTACAGGATGATCAATCGAAGGGCTGTTGCACAAAATGTACTTCTAACTAATTGCCCCCTAGATCCTATATCCATCTATATGAAGGAGAAATCATGTAAGGAAAGGGATTCTTATTTGTACAAATGGTACTTTGAACTTAGAACGAGCATGAAGAAATTAATGATACTTCTTTATCTTTTGAGTTATTCTGCCGGATCGGTTTTGGAGGAGTCAAATGACCAACTGGAGGTGACCAACTGACTGACTAAGAGGTGAGCCGACTGACTCAAAGGTTGAACCTATCAACTCGGATTGGCAAGCACAAATATTCCTCAAAAACAAGTTTCTGCATGTGACATGTACCTAGATTGGGGTGATTCCTTATGGTTCCAATGAATTACATTAGGCTGTCCATAACCATCAATTTTGTTTATTGTATGTTTTTGTTGTGGGTTATAACATGTATAAGATACATACTATATATGTGGTGATTGGTTAATGTATATGTATTATACAAACTCCCTCAATTAAAATATTAAGTCTTATATGATTTCCATAAGCAACACACATGAAAATCTTGATCAACTAAGCGTGGGCACACCCTAGAATGGTGCACTGTCTATCTCATGAAAGTGTGATGGTAGATATGTGGGTCTTCCTTAATAGGGTGCATAGTCTATCATGTTGGCTTATGGGTCAGGCTTAACTAGGCGACCTTAATTGAATTAAGCACCTAGAAGAATGGATATGATTATGGCAAGGAGTTGCACATTTCATCTATCCAAGAGTTGCATGTGATGCAATTGGAAAAAGTTTCCTACCTGATTGAATCAAGTTGTGGGCGAAAGCCCTAGCTGGCTCATGATTTGGATGAAATTAGGATCTTGGTCCACTAGAATATCGTACACTGCAATATTCTGGATTGATATTGAGAGCTATCAATTTGAATAAAGTAATGGGAGTGATAGTTAATTAAAGATCTAATTAATATCAACTTTTCAAATCAAATCAAATCAAATCAAATCAAAATTTAGTTTTTGACAAATGCAATTTTTCTCTTATAGAATCAAATGGAAAACATTCATTCATCACAATTGGAAGAATTAAATGAGATTTATTTCCATAACTAGTGTAGGACCTTGAGAAGTGTTTTGCATGTTTCTAAAACACCAGTGCCACTATCCACTCCAAATTTACCTAAGAGAGACATGGATGCTTATTTGAAGCATGAAAATGATGTTATGAACATCAAGAACCTTATGATGGGCTGTATGAACTATCTGTTGCATAAATAGCATGACAAGCATGAAAGGTATAATGTCTCTAAGGTGCTATTTGAGTGCAAACTGACAAAGGGAGATCTAGTAGGACCTCATGTGCTCAATATGATTGGGCATATGAAGCATCTTGAAAGACTAGGATTTCCTTTAGGTCAAGAGTTGTCCACATATATGATTTTGCAATCATTGCCTAAATCGTATAGCCAGTTTATCGAGTGTTATTACTTGAGTAACATGGCTGGACCGCTATCATAGTTGCTTGACATCTTGATATGTGTTGAAGCAAAAATGAAGATGGAAAAATCTGTGATGATGATCAACAAAGTTGATTCCAAGGACAAGAGCAAGGACAAGAAGCGTTCTGTGGCTAAGCTAAGGTCTAAATATTCTACACTCAGAATAAGGAGAAGGATAAGGGAACCTAGGAAGATGAAGAAAGGGATTGAGATCTCTGCTTCTGGTGTATACGTTATTGAGGTTAACATTAATACTTCTTCATCATGGGTACTAGATACCAAATGTGGATCACACATTTGCTCAAACATAAAGGATCTGAAAAGAAGTAGACCTTTAGAGAAAGGTGAGGTAGAACTGTGAGTTGCAAATGGTGTAAGGGTTGCAACCAGCGCAGTTAGAACCTATGAGTTAACTCTACCAAGTGAGCTAGTAACAGAGCTAGAGAACTTCTATTGTGTACCTACCATTAATAGGAACATCATGTATGTATCTTATTTGGACAATAATGGATTCAAATTTCTTATAAAGAATGGAAGATGTTCTATTAGTAAAGATGGGATTTTTTATGGCAGTGCCCCGATGTCTTATGGCCTATACTTGATAGATCTAGAGATAAGTGTATATAATGTAAATGCCAAAAGACAAAAACTCAATGACTCAAACCAAACATACCTTTGGCATTGTTGTCTAGGGCGCATAAATGAGAAACACATATCCAGACTCCTAAAGATGGTTATCTGGACTCTTTTGATTTTGAATCAATAGAGACATGTGAATCTTGTTTGTTGGATGAGATGACTAAGAATCCATTCACTGGTAGTAGTGAGAGAGATAGTGATCTATTAGGACTCATACATACTAATGTATGTGGGCCTTTTAGAACAAATGCCAGAGGTGGTTATCAATACTTCATTACCTTCACTGATGATTTCAGTAGGTATGGCAATGTTTACCTGATGAAACATAAGCCATAAACTCTTGAAAAGTTCAGAGAGTTTATGAATGAAGTACATAACCAACTCAGTAAAAGTATTAAGGCACTTCGGGTCGATTGAGGTGGAGAGTACTTAAGCCAAGAGTTTGAGGACCTTGAGAGCCCTTGGTATTGTATCACAATGGACTCCACCTGGAATACCACAACATAATGGTGTGTCAGAAAGAAGGAATCACACATTACTATATATGGTGCGATCTATGATGAGTTTTGTTGATATCCCGACTTCCTTTTGGGGGCATGCTCTTGAAATCACCACATTTACACTAAATCGAGTACCATCTAAGATGGTTGAAAAGACACCATATGAGATATGGCATGGGAAACATCCTGATGTGTCTTTTATGAAGATTTGGGGTGTGAAGCTTATGTTAGGAAAATGTTTCCTGATAAGCTTGGCCCTAATTTTAAAAAATGTCATTTTGTTCGATATCCCAAAGAGACAAGGGGATGCTACTTATACAACCCAACTGACAACAAAATAGCTGTTGCCAAAAATGTTGTTGCCAAAAATGCTGTATTTCTTGAAAAAGGAATTTATATACAAAGGAAATAGTGGAAGGAAAGTAGAACTCAAAGAGGTTCGAGACCAACAAGAAAACATTGAACTAGAGGAGGTGCATGAGGAACAAGGAGACTCACAAAATGTTGTGTAATCTCAAGTCCCTCAAGTAACACAGGAACCTCATAGATCTAATAGGACATGCCTTGAACCTAAGAGATATGGATATCTTGTGACTCAGGAAGGCAATGAAATGGTCATAGATGATGAGCCAATTACCTACAAAGAATTTATTGAGGGACCAGAGTCTGAGAAATGGCTTGAGGCCATGAGATTTGAGATGGAATCCATGTATACCCACAAAATATGGACTTTGGTGGATCCATTTGAAGGTGTAAAACCCATAGGGTGCAAGTGGGTCTTCAATAAGAAGACCGACATGGATGGTAAAGTACAAACCTATAAGGGCAGATTGGTTGCAAAGGATTTTAGACAAGTTCAAAATGTTGACTATGATGAAACCTTTTCTCCACTGTCTATGGTTAAGTCCATCCGGATCATGCTTGCTATTATAGGTTATCACGACTATGAGATTTGGCAAATGGATGTTAAACCACATTCCTTAATAAGAATCTTGTTGAGGACGTGTTTATGACACAACCTGAGGGTTTTATTAATCCAATGTTTGCAAATAAAGTTTGTAAGCTACAAAGGTCAATTTATGGATTGAGGCAAGTATCTCAGAGCTGGAATCTTCATTTTGATGAAATTATCCAAGAGTTTGTCTTTGTTCAAAATGAAGATGAACATTGTGTTTACAAGAAGGTTAATGGGAGCATGGTAGTATTCCTCATATTGTATGTAAATGACATACTATTGATGGGGAATGATATCCCTACTTTACAAAAGGTAAAGACATGGCCTAGAAATACATTCTCTATGAAAGACTTGGGAGAAGCATCCTATATATTAGGGATAAAGATCTACATAGATAGACCAAAAAGGCTTCTTGGACTAAGTCAAAGTACATACATTGACAAAGTGTTGAAGCAGTTCAACATGGAGAACTCAAAGAGAGGAAACCTGCCAGTGTTGCATGGAGTAACCATCTCTAAGATCAATGTCCCAATTCTTGTGAAGAAAGGGAGCACATGAGTGAGATTCCATATATCTCAACAATTGGATCTATCATGTATGCGATGTTGTACACCCGTCCAGACGTCTCGTATGCCTTGATCATGACAAGAAAATATCATTCAGATCCAGGTGATGCTCACTGGACAGTCATGAAGAACATCCTCAAGTACTTGAGAAAGACTAAGGATCAGTTCTTGTTCTATGAAGGAGAGGAAGATTTGGTGGTAAGAGGTTACACTGATGCAATCTTCTAGACTGATAAAGATGATTAAAAATCACAATCATGATTTGTGTTTTGTCTAAACAACAAAAGTTGTAAGCTGGAAGAGTTCCAAGCAAGAGACAATTGCCAATTCTACAATAGAGGTTGAGTATATTGCTGCATCGAATGCATCAAAGGAGGCTGTATGGATCAAGAAGTTCATTACAAAACTTGGAGTTGTTCCAAGCAACAACGACACAATCGATCTATATTGTGGTAACAATGGAGCTACCACATAAGATAAGGCAACCAGATCACATCATCGCTTAAAGCATATAAAAAGGCGGTATCATCACATACAAGAGATTGTACAACAAGGATATGTAAAGATTTGCAGAGTACCAACTGAGAACAACATTGTTGATCCCTTGACAAAGGCACTTTTGTAGCTGAAGCATGATGGTCATTTTAGGTCACTCAGAGTAAGATACTTGGGTGATTGGCTCTAAGTGAAACTGGGTGTATGTTGGTATGTATTCTCAAAGATCCAATCATATGATGATTGTAATGGCATAACTTGTAAATGATTTGATTATTAATAAAGGAAAGATTCCAATTTATTCTATTTGTTCAGTTTTGAGATAATGAAAGAACATAATAAATCTCTAGAGAATGATATTACTCAATGACATATGCCTTCAAGTTGAGGACCTGAACGATGAGATCATACAGATGTTAAGAGTATATACATTCTCATTATGTCCCAGATCGGTTGGTATTGTGGAAGGTAAATAGACAACAATAACACACAAGATCAGAGTGTGAGTTGGTTGATGACAAAATATCATTAGTCATGATATGGAAATATCAAACCAAGAACACAAATACATGTTAGAAAATAATGTATCAGACAGACCCACCGTGAGAATGACACATGGATGCCATCATCATGGACGAAGACATAGTCAACTCTCACAATTATGGTTGTGGTTATGGTTCTTAGACCTGAAATCATTGCACTCATCACATGTCATTGGGTACACTTTGACATCATCAAATACAGTCATGAAACATGGGTTGTTATAAAGGTGATGATTGGGTGACTTTGACACATGATGATAGATTGTGAATGATAGAGATAGGATTTGTCCCTCCTAATGGAGTATGATATCCAAGGTTTCTTGATTAGCGAGATTGAGAATAGAGTTGCCACACACATGTGAGTCAATATGTGATATTGAGCTTACATATATCTCAGACAGTCTTCTCTGGTTCAAGAAATAAGATTGAACAATACTGAGGATGACTGCTCCATGCCTCTAGTTTAACCTGGATATCAGTGATAAAGGAACTATACAAACACTATAACACTATGCATAGATTGTAGGTTGAAGTTGTTCTCCAACTTTCCATGTACTTGGGTAGCAATGATGTGTGACTAGGCACCACTCATTGCTTGTGATGTCATAAGTTGTTATGGACATTCACTGCCCATGTAATATGGGACCTATAGGGTCACACAGATAGAAACTCATATAGAAGAGGAGTTTGATCTTGAATGATGATTGAATTGATTACTAAAGTGTTTAGGTACTCAATTCATGCAAAAAATTAGTTGACTAGACTGCCAGACATTCAGTTCAAATGTTGACACTACCATTTGGAGTGTCAGGTTGATTAAAACTGAATTGGCTGAGTTCCACCTAAATTGGGAAGCGAGATGACCATTTTGCTTATGTGAGATGACGGTCTCTTGGTCGAGATGATTGTTTCACTTTTGCAAGATGACCATCCCATGGTCATGAGACGAGCATCTCATGAGAGTGAGATGACCGGTTTGTGGAAAAATTTGAATACATTAAGGATTATTGTCGACGTCATGTTGAGCATTAATTGGATTCGAATTGGAAATTCATGTGCGATTGGGAAACATTACAAAATGACCGTCTCATGTGCGAGATGACTATTTCCGCACACATATGTTGTGAAATTTCTAGAATTGTTATGAAAATTTGAGATCTTCCGGTCCTTTCCACCCCCATATAAACTGAGAACCCTGACCCCAACCCCTCCTATAAATTGAGGGGTACTGGGGGCTTCCCAAAATACAACACAAACAATTGAGAATCAATTGCTCTGACAAACATTGTCGTTTTTGGTTGTGGTAACCACGAGAGCCCAGACAAGTCCTACCCGATCAGGGAGGGATAGCCAAGGGAGAGAAACAACTGAGGATCATTGTTGTGAGAGAGTAGGTTGGAGACTAGTACACCAACGGGAGGGACAACTCCTTCATGTCCATTCTAGCAGGACAAAAAGAGTTCTAGTTGGTCCGTGTGGACTTCTCTAGAGGCGAGGTGGCTTTTGTCTGTCATTAAGGAGGATGACATTATCCAGCAGTCCGTGATGAGAGGAGTTGCTATAGACGATGACATTCAAGTTTTCTATCCCTAGAGGAGCAGTCAGACAAGTCCTCGTGCAACTAAGAGCTACACAGACACAGTTCAAAACAAAGTGTGCATCTAAATCGACGAGGATTGTTGCTCAACTTGCTCCAAGACTAGGTATATCTTTGTGAAAACATCCTTTCCATTGCATAGTTATTGACGCGATCCACTGGTTAATGGGAAATATGTCAGTAATTTTTTTGTTTCCACTGCCTATCTGATACCGTATTTCCCTACACCTGGTACTTCTCCTCTAAAGTGTCCATTCCAAGGATCACATCGAATCCAAGCATATCAAGTGGTATGAGATCCACTTGAATATGCTATGTACTGAAAAAGAAATGACACACCTCTTGTAACTCGACATGACCAACTAACATGGTTTCTAAATGAAGACTATCCCACCTATGACTAACAGGAAAAGAACAACTATCAATCACTTCTCGAGTGACAAAAGAGTGTGTCACACCCGGATCAACCAAAACAGATATAAAGTAAGAAAACCAATTAGAATGAAATAACTCCATATGATCTGTCACTACTCACGGGTTGACGAATAATCTAGTTGTTACATGTTTCTATCCCCTTCCTCTACTGGCCTTTCCAGAAGAACTAGCCTGTGATGCTTGTCCATGTCCTCAGCCTCCACCACTGCCAAACTGCTGGCTCTGCCTCAGTTGCTGGGTCACCTCATCATCCTTCATGGGGAAGTACAACTTTGTATGCCCAACCTAGCCACACTTTTAGCATGTCCTGCTCTCATACCAAAACCTCAAAGGACCTATCACTGACATTGAAGTTGTACTATGGGCTCCTACTAGTGGAAGACTACGACCTCTGCCTTTACTTGGTGACCATTGCGTTGGTGCACTTGACACTCCACAAAAGGACAAGCTATCTCGACCCCAAAACACTATGGTAGAGACAAAAGAGACCCAAGGAAGGTGTCTCAACCAAGACACACCCCAAGCACCCACTTAGGTTGAGATAAGGGTCGTGACAAACCAACAAGGCACACGTGGGTGGAAACCAAGCAAACCCTACAAACCCTAATTACCTCTAGGGGTGACACCACTCATCCATGTCCCAATCAAGGTACCTTAAAGCATCACACTCTCTCTTACAAAGCCAAGAGAGAGAAGGATCACTCTAGAGGTGAAAAATTATAAGATAGGCGCCCTACAAATGGGTAAATTGCAATTTGACCCAAAACAAGCACACAAAGCACAAACATCACCCAAACAAGCTCAAACTAGAAACCTAAGCTCTCTACAAACTCTAAGATCCTCAAAGGATTAGAGAAAGGTTCTAAGCACATAATCAAGCCAAAGAAAATAGGGTTAACCCAAAACACAGGTTAGGGGTCTTACACTAAATTAACCATGTATGATATGACATTAGTGATTATCTCCTATCTCTAACCTTATTAAGAAGTCAGTCCAAGATATACAACTTATAAGATACCTTGGATAGTTTCATCTAGGTTAGATCTAGTTTTACCTTGAGCCTCCTCTTAGTTTTCATTCAATTATGTTGTCAACTATTTATGTCTTGAGAATGAGCATAGTTAGATACTCACCATTATACACTATATTGAGTTCTATAAGTAAGATATCCTCCTTTTGTTAAGTGATAACCTAAATTAACTTTATTATTGTTAAACATTCCATGCCTTCCACATGGAGTTTCTTTAATATGATTGTGCTCAAATATTTCTACCTAGGGGTTTGGTAGGAGCTGACTTCATGTACTAGGAACCCATGTTCCCCTCTGCCATGTTGTAAGACAGAGATTTTTTGTATGCCCTTCTAGTTGTTCGACGTACTAGAATCTATTAGTGTAATGAAGTAATGGTAAAATCATAAATATAAGTTGATATGTTGGAAAATTTTTGAAGTGGTTCTCGCTTTGATTTTGGCACCATATTGGAATCCACAATGCAAAGTTTTTGTCATTAAATTATAAAAAGAAAACTTTTCTTAATTTTATTAATGTTTTCATGAACCAATTAACCACCATATGAAGTTTAAAGAGTAAGTAACCCCTCAAAGAAGCATTCTATGTCTGGTAGGTCAACCCTAAAATCCTAGATCTAAAAGTAGAGCTTTTAGTAAGAGTTTTTTGAATAAAAATGACTTAGTTGACTTACCCATCCATACATCATTTAGGAGGTTAGTTAGTTACAAAATGATTCTTTTAAGGTGGTGGTGTCTTGTACCTTTAGTTTTTAGGAGTATACTCAACTATGAGAATGTTTTAAATTGATAATTATTACACGAACTAACTCTTGAGTAACTTTCCCAATTAACATCAAATGAATACAATTACTGCCCAATCAAGATAAATGGTTAAACCTTGCTAAGGTGAGACACCATTGTGTCTCTAGAACAATTAGAATAAGTTTTTAAAATTAACTTTAACTTTTCTAAAATAGTGATCGTAAGTAAGGTAAGTTGTTATTTTGGTGAAAATGATTATATCATATAAGTTTAACTTTATGGGATTTATCCCAACTTGATGAAAAATTAATGGTATGGATAGTTATACTCTAGGAATTAGGTTAAACACCTTAAAGATTAAAAGCTTAATGAGTTTGCATCCTTCCCCCATGTGATTATAACAAACTAAAGTGAAGCGGAATTAAGTGCACCTTAATCATAGCCTAACCCAATGCATATGAATATTTAATGTGCTGGCTAAAATCATGGATGGTTAGATCAATCAGTTGCATATAATAATCCATAATGCTCTAGTGTGGAAAATAGAATTATTTTCTAATTAAATCATAATCTTACAACTAATCCTTGATATAGCTAACATGATAAATACAATGGTTTGGTCATGAGACATGATGTAATTGTTTCTCTCTAGAGAAAAATATATAAATGTTCTCAACTTATTAGGCAAGCCTAATATTGAACAAAAAACACACATACATGTCATACTCTTCAAGTACGTGCATACTTAAACCTTTAGAGAGAGAAAATGACAATATGAAAAAATAACCATAATGATAATAGTAACAATAATAATGACAATAATAATAATAATGATGGTGGTGGTGGTGGTGATGATGATGATGATGGTATTAATATACATTTAGGCTATTGTTCCTAAGCAATTTAAAATATGCCAATAATAGTGGTTGTGAATTCCATGTTCCAACATATACTTTAGACTTGAGAATAAATGATAATCTCAACTTTGAACTAGGACAAAATCAAACTATACCATGTGGAGCCTATTCAAGTAATTTTGTTATTGATGGTCTAATATAATAGGATTTAATGAACCGCAGTGACCATATGCATAGAATTTCAACACTTGAGAAACTATTATGGAAGTGATGCTAAAATTTTAAAAATGACAACAACAATAGCATCACAGTGTAGGTGATAATAATAAACACAACTATGTTAAGGGAACCCTAGGAGTTGGTTAACTCTCTTTGTCACACCCACATCCCACGATTTCTACTAATCATGAGATTAGGGCATGACTATGAGGATTACACTTAATACAAAGTTCACTCTTGACTTTTTCTTTTTATTTCAAACTCTTTGTTTTCTCGCATTCAATCACATAAACAAACTTTACAAGAGAATTAAACTTTTATTACTCTAATATGATCTCAACATTAATGGTACACATCCATACATTCATTACGTTTCTCACACTTCCATGTACATACGACATGTCAATCATTTGCATTCTCTTTTATTAAGGAAACAAACATACAAACATCATTTACAACTCTCACATCTATACAAGGACCTAGAGTGACAGGGACCGGCCAAACTTAACTAATCTCATACTTAACTCATGTGGCAGATCAACTCTGATGCTTTGACCTTTTTCAAGTCCACATGGTTTTCCTAAAAATTTTGAGTAGAGGGGTGAGCCTACTCACTCAGTGAATGAGTACTTCAAAGAAATAGTCTAAAGCACTGATATAATTACAAATATACCTTTGAGCAACTGATATCAATTATAACAATAATAATTATTACACTGAGCAGATCTAAAAAAATACAATTAAAATAACAGAGAATGTAAATATTGCATTTAAACAACAACTACTACGAAATTGTACTCAAATCTTTCTTAACTCTTTTTGTTTATAAGAAACTCTTTAAACCTATATGATCATATTTTATCTTATGCCCTGATCATAAGCAGTGTACTCCACATATGAAGACTCGTCGTGCACTACGATCACACCGTACAAGACTTAGATGACACACTCGGGAATGCTAAGTCTGACTACGTCACTGGTCTGCAACAATGTAATGGCACTCTGGCCTCTGGACTCCTCCTCTAACATGTGCACATAGGCAGAGAGTCAAGCCACCTATTGGTTTTTCTATACTCTAGTGCCACCAGGCCCTCTGGTTGATGTTGGACACTACATTCTATAATTTAAAGACACTTCCACTAGGGCTTCGTCCCCCGTACCACATGTTAGTACGATCCGACCCCCGTATACTGGACACTGCTAGGGTTAGGTCGTTTCATCCCTAAGGCACAGACTTCACATAGGGATTCTACGGTCTCAGGGCCCTTAAGTCTATTATTTCACTATTCTTGGAAGACTCTTACTAGATTGTACATTTCTCTTACTTATACTCGACTCTGGTATCTCTATATTGTACCGTGTCTATTTACTTGAACTTTAAAATACAACATATATATCATTCTAAACTTGGTAGAGCAATATATTTCAAACACTGTAATATTCTGAGTAATCATCATACTATACATACAAGCAGACTAAAATTCTTAAATAAATAGAATACATGTCAACTTGGCACTTTATACACTAGAATCATGCAATTGAACTATTAAGCATCACCTCATATCATACTGAGAACATTGATATCACAATACTTGATTCATTGAACACCCTATCCTTAGGGTTTCATTTACCTAATTCACTTATCACATGGCTCTCATAAGGATTTCGTACGACATAAACATTCACTGAATAAAGACTGCTTAAATCGTATACAATCAATATATGTATGAAACCTTGGAACTGAGCTGAATTTAGGTTTCCATGCTATTCACTGAGATATCATCATGCATCAAGAATAAAATTGAATAGATAAAGTCTATCATGTCAAGAAAATCCCTTCAAATGGATTTCACGATATCTATTCGTAAATATCTAACTTTTCTCGCATCTAGGGTTTCACCCTCTTTACTGAGATTTCAAATAAGCACTATTCACCTTTAATGAAATCCAAGATAGTATCTGACATATATGTACTATGAATTTAGATAAACAATCATTCATAACCAAGGGGATCAAGATAAACAAATTTCTCTATTTAATTATACAACAATTTCTGTCATAGACAAATTCCCTATATTTTAGTTTACTCTTATAACCTTTGTGAATACTTAGGGAATTCTCATTAGGATATATTGTATACATTTATAATGTGAGTTTATCATCTGAAATTCATCCAAACAAAGGAAGAATCCATTTCATATCATTTTGCAACAACTTAGATCAAACAGACAATTCAGGGTTTGTAGTCGCATGCTAAGCAATTGAAGATTATGGATGATTTAACAAGTTTTCATGTAATATACTATTTAAAGGAAGTTCCCATTCACCATAAGGTGTGAAAACACCTTAAAAACGCAGCTCATCCTTGAAAATCTTGATCTCATATCAAATCCCTAGCAATTTACCCAATTCTTCTTCCTTTCAACTCGGAAACCCTAAAAATGAGGGATTATGAAGAAAGAGTGAGAAAAGGGGAATTTTTGATACCATTTCAGATCAAATCAGAGGAGGGGTAGAATCTTGACATGTTAGGGAAGATTCACCATGAAAGTCTATGCAAAGAAGCTAAACTTACTTGATTTCATCATATCTTGGATAGAGAAACCCTAAATCAGCAATTCCTCCTCTTTCTCCTCTGAAACCCTAACTCTCCCTCTCTCTCCAGGATTTCATTTCTCTGGAATGAATCACGAATTATGAGATCTTCTAGTGTGTTAGGTTGACCATATAGAGCAATTGAGCTGCTTGGGTCAATTGCACATTGACCCCTCATTATACTTTCTCTTATTTCAGCTGAATTTTCTGTTATAAAACTGTTACTGTAATTCGTGTATTTAAGAGATAAAATCTTCTCCAAAAATTATAAAAATTTATCATGATATCGGAAATGAACTTTTAGAACTCCAGTAAAATTTAAAGATCATTCGGAGTTACCAATAAATACTAAAAAATCAAACAATATACTGCTAAACAACATTCTACAGCATGGTCATTTGAAGTATATCTCGACCGAGAATGACTTTCAAAGAACATCCAAATATTATGAAATTTTTCATTAAAATACATGATTGAGTTATACATATTATATTCAAATTTGAGTTCAATCAGAGTTACACATAAAATACTAAAAATAATTTAGTGAGACACTATACTTATCAAATTCTGTATTCATATGTCATCAAAACCGTAATTTGGGCCGATTAGGGTTATATTTCTCAAACCCTAATTTCTCAAAGTAAAAACACACTTAAAATTCTTATTAGGTTTAAAGCATCATAATTGAATTATCATAAATAATTAGATTTAAGAAATGATCAATCCAATTAAGAATGTAATCATCCAGGTAAACCCTAGTTTACCAATTAAGCTCAGATGCGGTCATAACAATTCTTCCCACCCTTGAAATGTTTCGTCCCCGAAACATAAACGTGCAATAAAAGTATGTTCAAGGTTTATTTTGAGCTTCTAAAATCTTACATGTCATTATATTCTTGTATTTCATACTTGAATGCAGTTTTCAACATTAAGTCCTTTGATTCTTTACTAAATCACAACATGTTTGAAATAGTTCTCAATGATAACAAACAAATTCTCTATGCCACAGTCAATCATAGGATAGAGAGATAAACAACCATTTCAATATTTTCATACTCTTGAGGTGTTACCTCAACATTGATAATCTGATCCAACTATCTCAATTCATGCAGCTCAATATGTACCATTGTTATGTATTACCTCTAAATCACAAAAGAGAGTTCACCATGTTGTTTTGAATTTTCACTATTATACTACTCAAATAGCAAAACAGTCTTGAGTTGAAAGACTAGATTCAACAACAATTGTACAATACTACTCATGACATCCCATTGGATCATGGATGCATAAGGTGAAGCATCACCATCACAACTCATACTATACTCAAGTATGAACCTACACATAATTCAAGGTGTAACCATCGAGTTATAGCATACTAGGGTTTCAACAACGGTAACATAGTACTCAATGATTGTATTAGTCATTCAAGGACTATTCATACCCAATTACCATCACTTAGTTATATTAAAGCTAGGTATACCAAGCTATACCTCATTAGGGTTACATATCAATACAATATGGTTATCATCCCTTCTATTCATATGAGTGAATAGGTAAGACTACCTTATTCAGGGTAACCCTCCATTATTTCCATCATCATTCAACCCATATCACCATACCACAATTGTACAATACTAAGATGGATTACTGGTATGAATGACTACAACTATCAGACACCTTTAGTTAACATATTGTTTGCACATGTACACTAAAATCATACGTAGAACCAATTTACATCCCTTAGTATACCTTCAACACATTATACTTCTAAAAACAAATTCACATATTACTAAAAGCCATTGTTTTCTCTTATATTTCTCTTCATTCATTACTACTTAATTTTTGCTACTTATTCTTCTCATTTTAATCATGTAGATCAAACATCCCTAAAATTGAAACATACAAGGTATGAATAGATTATTCATCATTCTTGCTATCACTGCAAAAATTTATTTCATATAACACTTCACTCATATTGTATTTCCCCTTTTGTTCAAAACACACCACTTATATTTCAAATCTATTTCTTATCCTTTGCTCTGAATCATTTCCATATTGTTTATCTGCCTGTCATATTAGCTACCTTTAAACCCCAAATTACTATAAGTGCTAGTTTACTTCTCATAGTGCAAATTTCATGATTTTATTTTATAGAGATGCTAGTATTTAAGGTCAAATCACTAGTGATATCCCTTGAACTACTACAACTCTAAACATTCTAGGGTTTGGTCCTTATCAGTAGCATGATGTTATTGTGGTGTGACTTTGTTCCCTTAATTTGAAATTCAAACTTTCAATCTCACAAGTTTTACTAAAGTCTTCCTTATCTTATCAATTGAATTTCCTTTCTCTTACTTGGCCATTCAAATAAATTACATTCTCAATTTACCCTACTAGGGTTTCATCATCATATTGTGTGTCACTATTACATTCACTAGATGTCCCTACCATGGTGGTTTTGCATCATATATATGATTCATTTTCTTATCACTTCATTCCCACCTTGCTCTCATTAAGGAAGATATGAAAGAGAAGATGATTCTGAGACTTGGAATTCTTATATTCAAACATTCCCTTAATACATTTCTCGTATGTAGGTTTCATTAGTTATCAATTTGGATACTTGACTAACTAGCACTTGATTGAATCTCCTAACCTCTTTCTTTTATAATCTATATTACTCCACCATGTTTCAAACCCTTCCTTACTTTCCATAATCGCCTTACCATATACTAATCTTCCGCCTGTCATCTTTAACTTCTAATTTTCTCTTATGACCATGTTTCTTATTCATGTGTATGATCATGTAGACCATATTGCACATATTTCTTTTTATCCTTCTACTAATGTGAAGTTGAAATTCTAAATCAATAATCTCTCTATTAGTTTCAACTCATGTTTAATACATTACATATCCTTCATTTTAAATCAAACGGATCATGCATGGGTCAAACTTAGTATCTCTTTCAATCAAGTTTTCTCCTTCCTGAATATAGTCTACCTTTGTGTGACTTATTCATTTGTTAAGCTACACATTTGTTCCTCTTTTAGAAACTAGTTTGTTTTTCTATAAAGACTTGGAATCCAAAGGTAGTAAGGATGAACGTATTAACTTCACAATAAAGGTATACATTCCATGCTCTCAATTATATCATAACCCTCATTCCTTAATCAAGCTCATCATTTCCAACATTTATCTTTGTTTTAACTTAGTTTCTTATCCTAGTCTTATGATTTACATGTTCATATAATTCTCTTTACTTTAACTCTTCTGAAGACTCTTCACTTATATTTACTTATTGTCTACTTAACCCTTTTCTTCTATTTTCCCTTTGCTTTGGAGTACATAAAAACATTGTACTCGATTATATGATCCATTTCTCACAATTGATTCTTACTATCTTGACCCTTACATACTTTTCTCATATCTTTCCCATATTTCATATTTAGAGTTCATATAATACTTATCATTTAACTTAATCAGAACCTTATGTCGTGTTCCTTTATTTCCAATTAAGGGTTTCTCATATGAGGCCCCAAAGTTGGATCTCAGATATTAGTTCCAACTGATTCTTAGCTATTCTAATATTTCCCATATGTTTTAACATCTTAGTGTATGTACATTCTCACTGTGATATGGGTCTAATTTATCTAGAGTCTACTATTATTATATTTTCAATAGGAGTCATTAGATCCTAGTAACACACCCTGCAAGCCGGACTAGGCCAAACCTAGAGTCCTGAATCCAAAAGCTACTCAGGATTAACTAACTCCTATTAATCTTAAACATGTGAAAAAATATCCACTTAGGAAAGCTCATTCAAAGATCATTTCTAGTCTACTTGATACAAAGAATGTAATCAATAAATGCTACATCTGCATTGTGTACAATAAATCTTAAAGACCCATATATATTTCAAAATACTGAATATCTAAATTCAAACATGTAAGAGCATTTCTATTCATCTCCAATAAAACAACAATATGAAATGAAAGTTCTATCTCATTTTATATTTATGCTCTTAATTCATGTTACTTATCTTGTTTCTAACCCTAATATTTCTAGGGTTCCTCTCTAGCCCATCCTTCCACTGTATACCTGGCCAATGTATACATGAAAGAATAGACATAGTAGCCTGATACTGGTTGATCCAAGTACTCATATACTGGGCCAGGATATCCAAATACTCAAATCCCCAGAGCTAACACCATAACATCTCCTATCTGCCACACTTATGACTCTAACTTACTAACTTAATGGTCCCTCACAACTCAGCCTAAGCTCTGATACCAAGCTGTCACACCCACAACCCACGATTTCCACTTATCGTGAGATTAGGGTATGACTATGAGGATTACACTTAATAAAAAGTTCACTCCCGACTTTTTCTTTTTATTTCAAACTCTTTGTTTTCTCACATTCAATCACATAAATAAACTTTACAAGTGAATTAAACTTTTATCACTCTAATATGATCTCAACATTACTGATACACATCCATACATTCATTACATTTCTCACACTTCCATGTACATACGACATGACAATCATTTGCATTATCTCTTATTAAAGAAACAAACACACAAACATCATTTACAACTCTCTCACATCGATACAAGGACCTAGAGTGACAGGGACCGACTGAACTTAACTTATCCCATACTTAACTCATGTGGTAGATCTACTCTGATGCTTTGACCTTCTTCAAGTCCACGTGGTTTTCCTAAAAATTTTGAGTAGAGGGGTGAGCCTACTCGCTCAGTGAATGAGTACTTCAAAGAAACAGTCTAAAGCACTGATATAATTACAGATATACCTTTGAGAAACTGATATCAATTATAACAACAGTAATTACTACACTGAGAAGATTTAAAACAATACAGTTAAAATAACAGAGAATGTAAATATTGCATTTAAAGAACAAATACTACAAAACTGTACTCAAATCTTTCTTAACTCTTTTTATTTATAAGAAACTCTTTAAACCTATATGCTCATATTTTAGCTTATGCCCTGATCATATGCAGTGTCCTCTACATATGAAGACTCATCGTGCACTACAATCACACCGCACAAGACTTAGCTGACACACCCGTGAATGCTAAGTCTGACTACGTCACTGGTCAGCAACAGTGCAATGGCACTCTGGCCTCTGGACTCCTCCTCTAACCTAAGCACACAAGCGGAGAGTCAAGCCACCTATTGGTTTTTCTATACTCTAGTTCCACCAGGCCCTCTGGTTGATGTTGGACACTACATTCTGTAATATAAGGAGACTTCCACTAGGGATTCGTTCCCCGTACCACATGTTAGTATGATCCAACCCCCGTATACTAGACACTGCCAGGGTTAGGTCATTTCATCCCTAAGGTGCAGACCTCACATATGGATTCTATGGTGTCAGGGCCCTTAAGTCTATTATTTCACTATTCTTGGAAGACTCTTACTAGATTGTACATTTCTCTTACTTATACTCGACTCTGGTATCTCTATGGTACCATGTCTATTTACTTGAACTTTATAATACAACATGTATATCATTCTAAACTTGGCAGAGCAGTATATTTCAAACACTATAATATTCTGAGTAATCATCATACTATACATACAGGCAGACTAAAATTCTTAAATAAACAGAATACATGTCAACTTGGCACTTTATACACTAGAATCATGCAATTGAACTATTAAGCATCACCTCATCTCATATTGAGAACATTGATATCACAATAGTTGATTCATTGAACACCCTATCCTTAGGGTTTCATTTACCTCATTCACTTATCACATGGCTCTCATAAGGATTTTGTACGACATAAACATTCACTGAATAAAGATTGCTTAAATCGTATACAATCAATATATGTATGAAACCTTAGAACTGAACTAAATTTAGGTTTCCATGCCATTCACTGAGATATCATGCATCAAGAATAAAATTGAATAGATAAAGTCTATCATGTCAAGAAAATCCCTTCAAATGGATTTCACGATATCTATTCGTAAATATCCAACTTTCCCAGCATCTAGGGTTTCACCCTCTTTACTGAGATTTCAAACAAACACTATTCATCTTTAATGAAATCCAAGATAGTATCTGACATATATGTACTATGAATTTAGATAAACAATCATTCATAACCAAGGGGATCCAGATAAACAAATTTCTCTATTTAATTATACATCAATTTTAGTCATAGACAAATTCCCTATATTTCAGTTTACTCTTATAACCTTTGCGAATACTTAGGGAATTATCATTAGGATATATTGTATACATTTATAATGTGATTTTATCATCTGAAATTCATCCAAAAGAGGAAGAATCCATTTTGTATGATTTTGCAACAACTTAGATCAAATAGACAATTCAGGGTTTGTAGTCGCATGCTAAGAAATTGAAGATTATGGATGATTTAACAAAATTTCATGTAACATGCTATTTAAAGGAAGTTCCCACTCACCCTAAGGTGTGTAAACACCTTAAAAACACAGCTCATCCCTAAAAATCTCGATCTCATATCAAATCCCTATCAATTCACCCAATTCTTCTTCCTTTCAACTTGGAAACCCTAAAAATGAGGAATTATGAAGAAAGAGTGAGAAAAGGGGAAGTTTTGATACGAGGAGTGATGGAATCTTGACATGTGAGATAATATTCACCATGAAAGGCTATGCAAAGAAGTTAAACTTACTTGATTTCATCATATCTCAGATAGAGAAACCCTAAATAAGCAATTCCACCTCTTTCTCCTCTCAAACCCTAACTATCACTCTCTCTCTAGGATTTTGTTTCTCTGGAATGAATCACGAATTATGAGATCTTCTAGTGTGTTAGTTTGACCATATAGATCAATTGAGCTACTTGGGTCAGTTGCACATTGATCCCTCACTATACTTTCTCTTATTTTAGCTGAATTTTCTGTTATAAAACTGATACTGTAATTTGTGTATTTCGGAGATCAAATCTTCTCCAAAAATTAAGAAAATTTATCAAGATGTCTAAAATACACTTTCAGAGCTCCATTAAAATTTTCAGATCATTCGGAGTTGCCAATAAATAATTAAAATTCAAACAATATACTACTAAACAACATTCTATCAGCATGGTCGGTTGAAGTATATCTTGACCGAGAATGACTTTCAAAGAACATCCATATATTCTGAAATTTTTCATTAAAATGCACAATTGAGGTATACATATTATATCCAAGTTTGAGTTCAATCAGAGTTACAAATAAAATACTAAAAATCATTTAGTGAGACACTATACTTATCAAATTCTGTATTCATAATGTCATCAAAACCCTAATTTGGGCCGATTAGGGTTATATTTCTCAAACCTTAATTTATCAAAGTAAAAGCACACTTAAAGTTCTTATTAGGTTTAAAACATCATAATTGAATTATCATCATTAATTAGATTTAAAAAGTTATCAATCCAATTAAGCATGTAATCATCCAGGTAAACCCTAGTTTACTAATTAAGGTCAGATGTGGTCATAACACTCTTAGCTCAACTTTGACTGTGAAAAAAAAGTGGAGAAATGATGCTAAAACATACATAGTTACTTCTTGGTTAGTAAGTGATTGGGTATAGTAGGTTATATCTGGTCGTATTTGTAGATAAGAAATTCTCTTTAAGGGATATAATGTTGTAACATATTGAAAACTAGATGTACTAATCCCCAAGATCCAGACACCATGGTTAATTTAAAATAAGTGCAAGGGTTGATTCCTAACAACATATTATACAAAGATGCACAAAGACAAATTAATGTACATCTATGTAGTTAGATATACAATATAATTTTAGGTGCAACCCCAATCTTAAGTAAAATATCAACACACTTATAAATAGTGTAACCCTTCTATAAATATACTGAGGAGAAAATTAAGATCTTGTATGAAAATATAAATAACTCTCTCTTCCATATAATAATAATCACATTATATATATATCATATACTTAATTAATGAAATTACAAGCTGAAGATAAGACATGATATTAATAAACATTCTTGTATTTGTGTTATTAGTCTGAATATGCTAAAAACAACCTAAATACATAGTATTTGAGCTTTCAGTTCTAGTTGAAACATGTAGAGTTGCTTTTATATAAAGGAACTTTCATTTAATGGACTTAAAGGCTAATGGTATATGTGTGGAATTTGAGTGTGAGACACTTCTCTTCCATAATTATAATAAAATGATGATCTTAATTATCAAATATGGATTTCTTTTGCATATTATTAATACTTTTGATAATGCTAATTGGACTAAAATTCATCAGATAAACCAACAAACATTCCTCAAACTAGAAATTAATAAGAATTTGTATTATACATAAAAAAATCAGTCTAGGTGTTATTTTTCATATTACTTGTATAGGGTTTTCTTTCTTAAATAAAATATAGAAGAAAGGAAATATAAAATGTAATTGAAAAGGGATAGTCCATTTTAATGAAATTATCTTTTGAAGTCTCTTAATGATTTCCTTATTTTTTTTTTATTTCTGTAGTTTTTTCTTGACTGTAAGGAGGGGGCATTGTATTCCACCTTTGCAGGTGGGTTGTTTCTGCAAAAATAGAATCTCAACCCAACCACCAAATCATCTATCCAATCTCCCTCCTCACTCAAATTTTCTTCATGATTTTTCCTCCTTTATATTTTTCACGTGGCTTGGTGCCAAATTATCCCTATTTTCCATGCTTGATATCCCTAATTTCAAAAACCATCATTCCACCTTATTCACCTCTTCTTCTAGAAGTTGCTACACCTAACCCTAAGAATAAGCAACAAATTGTTGAAAATCTTAGGACCCTAAGTAGCATTACCCAAATATCAATTTCTCCTATAAGACCATGGTAGATGCATAATGATTCCATCTTTTTTTCCTTTGACATGCTTGTGAGGCATTGTCAGTTTAGGCCACCATACTTCAATTTGGAGTGTCTAAACCTTACATTGACATCTAGGAACACAATGTCATTTTCTTTCTTTCTTTGCTATTCACCATTACCTTCCCCTTAATATTTTGGTCATTGGTACGTCAAAGCTATATTGTTGTAATGTTTTGAGCCTCTCTACATCTGGAAAGTATGATAAAGGATTAGCTAAGACCATCCACAAGCTATCTAAACCTTTCCATGGTCTGCACACAGTCTATGATAGGTTTTCTCAACGCTTTTGTGACTTTTCTACAGTAAAAATGCATACCTATTTTTTAGCCTTTGTTGATCCTATTTTTCATGTCTTTGTTTCCGCACAAGTTCTATGAATGCATTTGAGGCCCTGTATCCACTTTTTTTGAACATGTGGTGCTTCATGTGCACCTCGTTGGACTTGTTCCTGGACAAGGGGTTTATTACCACCTCTGAACACCTCAGGATCTAACTAAAGGCTCCTTGAGCTCAGATAGACTGGGGAAAATTGGCATCGATGATGTTTTGTCAAAAATTTCTTAGAGCAACAAAATCGAGATTAGATAGCTCTATGAATCATGAAGCAATGGAAGAACTATCTTGCTATCTATTTAACAATAATGTCCTAGTGATAATTTTTTTTCATGACTATCATGTGCATTTTAGTCTTTATGTGACATGTTATGATGTGAACCGTGTGAATTTAGATAGGGCAAGATGATTGAGAGAACCCATCTTGTCCTAATATTTGGGATCACAATGTGGGGGGCATATAAGTCATTTCACCATTTTAATTTATAAAATGAATGAAAATATATTATCCTTGATAAATTTTTGTAACTATTAAGTTGATTGTCTAATAACTAAGTAAAAATATTATTTGAAATCATAAAAATGAGATCTTCTATTGTAGTGATAATATGGACCTAAACCGATTTGGTTTAAAGAGTGATTTTTGGATTTTGTTTTCTAAATCTCATTAAAAACATTAATATAAAAAATTCATTAGTAACTGTTTGTCTTAGAAAATTGTAACAAAATACATTCTGGAAAGATTAGATTTTCTCTACAATGTGTAGGTTTGTACCTAATTCTACAATAACAAAACTGCCACTTTTAGGATTTTGAACATTTAATGAGGTAATGATCCTAATTATTGTATAAATTATTATTAGGTGTTTGGAACCCTGAATTTCACTAAGGTCCGACCCTATACTTTTGTAGGACTATATAAAAATATGTGTATACATCCTACTATATTTGGACATTATATTGATTAAAACCTTAAACTTCCTAAATGGAGCAAATCTTTTGAAAATAAGTATCTTTTGCTTCTTGCTTGCAATATGTTGAAAGATCACGTTTTTGTGATACTTTCTTTCATGTCTACTTTTTGCACACATCCACACACAAATTGAGTCATTTTGCCTTCCATTTAGCCTCTATTCATACTCAACTTGCCATCTTTTAGTTATTTCACTTGTTGCATGATGTTGATCGTAGGCACATGTTGAAAATGCCAAATTGGAGATATCCCAATCCAAGTCCAACCTCAATGGGACCTCACCTCGATTTGCATCTAATTTAGAGTTCATTTTTGAAGAAACAACATTGAACACGACGTGTCTTATTTAAGACACAACGTGTAATTCCCCAGAAAGGTTCATGCAACAAAGTACATGTCGTGTAATATTAAACACATGGGCATGTAAGTTTCTAGCAACCTCAGTGCCTGAGCAATAGAGAAAATGACACGACATGTCTTTATCAAGACACGACATGTCCTCATGATCTAGAGGCCGACTCCAACTTGCTGCCAACACACACAAGCGTGTATTTAATCAAACACACAGTGTGCCTTATGCTCAGATAAACTCCAATAGTAGCTAGATGATGTGACTCTAAGAGGACACACAATGTAGTTCTCGCACAACAATAGTTATTCAACAACTTACATGACGAGACACAACGTGTCTCCTTAAAGACACAACATGTCTTTACTAGTTTCTGTAAAAATCAGTAGCAACCGCCCCTTGTTTTAAAATACGAGTCCAACCTTTTGGATAGTTATCACTTGTCATTTTGGACATATTTTGAGTAAGAGAAGTTGCAGAACAAGTGGAGGGCGATTTTGGAGAGGAAGAAGTTTCTTGTGAAAGAATCTCCATTCTTTACCATTCCTTCTTCAAAAGGTGCATCAAAGCTTTTCTTCTCATTCAAGCCTCTCATAAGGGAAGATTGGTCAAGTTGAAGCAGCTCTAAGGGTGTAATTTCATCCTATAGTAGGAGTTCTACCTCTTTTCACTTCACCTTTGTGTTCCCTTGCCTTTTCTTCTCTCTAGCTATGTAAAACTCTAAAACTTCTGCAATGTGTTTGTGAATCCCCATTATGGATGAGTAGAACCTTTTTCTTGGGTATGAGAGAGTAACTCCCATGCCATTATTCTTGACAACTCGAAATTTATATTGAATGTTAGTTTATTTGCTTCTCCATGGATGCCTATAGTGATTTGTTACTTGTATGCTTGGTTGACCACTTTTTATACATGTCTTATACTTCCTTGTGTTATTCGAAAGGATGTATGAGGAAGTAGGGAGTAGGATTCATGGAAATATGCTCTTGACCATGGGAATGTCTGGAGTATGTTGAGGGTTTTAGATTGTGTTCGAATCTAGAATATATACAAAAGTTTAATGCGATGAAGAGAACCATATCATGTCACCAAGAGGTGCATGATGATGACAATCTCCTTACAAATTGACAACATGTTTTGATTTTGTAGTAATTCATGATGTGATGGTGTGGTAGTGAAATCTTATATCAGGGATTTCCTAAATTCTGAATTTAACCTTTAACTTAAGCTCTTTTTGTTGTTACTTGTCTTTTAGCTATATGTAATCAACTCAACTTTTGTAATTCAACTTAGATTAATGAAAGTTAATGATTTTGTGCCTAGACAACCTAGCTCCTTGTATTCGACACTCGACTACAATTGACCCCATACACTTGCGGGTGATAAGTGAGTTGAGATTTTCTTTCAAAACTCCAACAAGTTTTTGGCACCATTGTCGAGGAGCTATGATAATTTTTATTATAGTAGAAGAGATAAGAAGTATTTGAGACTAAGTCATCATTTTCATATCCCATATCATGGTACCTCTTTGCTTTTGTGAATCTCACTGAATTTTTGCTTTTCAGGTTGCATGCGTCATTCTAGAAGGGGTCTATAGACATCAATATTTCTAGACCCAAAAATAGAGCGAACTTTTAGTAGCCACAGGAGAGCAAAGAGGAGTGATAACTCTGTAAGTTTGGAGGGATCACATCCTTCACTAACACATTATTCACCTTCACCACCGCCTTCACCTGATACTCTTCAAGAATCAGAAATGGAGGACAACCGTCTGTTAAAGGATTTCACTGTGATGATTGCCATAAATATTTTTGGAGCCATAGATCATCCTATAATAGAAGCCAATAACTTCTCCATGAGTCCTACAATCATGCAGATGATCCAATAGAACCGCTTCGGAGGAACTCCTATGGAAAATCTAAATCTTCACATAGTGGAGTTTCTGTAGTATATGAACACCTTTAAGATCAACAATGTTCCAGATGAAAGAGTACGCCTACTCCTATTTTAATTCACTTTACGAGACCATGCCAATGCGTGTCTCTCTTCATTGCCCAAGCGTTCCATCAAGAGCTAGAATGAGTTGCTAAATGCTTTTATCACTAAGTATTTCCCTCCTAGCAAGACAGCCCAGTTGAGGAACCAAATCACAAACTTCAAGAAACAAGAAGGTGAACACTTTATGAAACCTGGGAGAGATTTAAGGATCTGTAACTTTTTTTCCTCATCATGGTTTGACCAACTGGTTGCTACTTCAAACTTTCTATAATGGGTTATTCTACAACACTCGTATGTCCATTGATGCTGCTACAAATGGATCCTTAATGAACAAGTCTTATAGTGAAGCTTATGCCATCATTGAAGATATGGCACTCAACCACAACCAGTGGAGTTCTGAAAGGATCACTCAGCCTTTCTCTTCTACCATATTGAGTGAGAAGTCTAGTGGGAATCACACTATAGATGTCATGGATCTGATTGTAGCCAAACTTGATGCCTTGACTCAGAAGTTTGAAAAACTGACTACTCACTCTGTTCAAGCAATTGAGAAAGTATGTGAGGCATGTGGAGAATCCAGACACAACTATGCTTCTTGATTTGCACCACAACTGAATCCCATTGAGACGCCTAAACAAGTTAATGTTGTAGGCAACTTCAACAATAGACAAGCCTACAATCCTTTCTATGAGACCTATAACCCAAGATGGAGAGACCATCCAAACTTTTCTTTTAGGAACAACAACTCGCAAAAACAATAGCAAGGTCAAGCTCAAGGTCAACAACCTATGAGAAATCACCAGCCAAGGAATGCCAACTATCAACAGCCACCAAGGTATAATAACAACAACAATAGAAACTTCAATCAATTTCAACAAGTGACTCCACCACCACAAAAATCCAGCTTGGAAAGCTTCCTTGAGACTTTTTTCACCACACAAATCCAGCAGAACGATGAGTTCCGAGCACATGGTAATCTCTTAAAGGATGCTATTACACAATTGTCTTCTAAAGTTGATGGGATTGTTACCCACACTAAGATGTTGGAGAACCAGATAGCTTAACAAGCCTTAACCAACCAAGGAGCACCTTCTGGTTCTTTGCCCAGTCAACTAGTTATGAATCCCAAGGATACTTGTAAATCTATAACTTTGAGGAGTGGAGCAGTCATAAGAGGGTCTACACATCCTTCCAAGAGGAAATATGAAGAGGTTGTTGACACTACTACTGAGGAGACTGTTGAAAATCAAAGAAAGAAATATGTTGGAAATCTACATCAAGGTGATTGTTTTAGCAAGCCTAATGCTCCTTTCCTTCACATGTTTGCTAATACCAAAGATGATGTTAAGTTCAATAAGTTCACGGGAATCTTGAACAGATTGTATATGAATCTACTTCTAGTTGAAGTTTAGCTGAAATGCCCTCTTATGCTAAGTTCTTGAAAGATAGCCTAACAAAGAAAAGGGAATCTGGTCAAGCTAAAACCGCTATGTTACCTGAGAGGCTAAGCTCTATCATCCAAAACTGTATGCTTGAAAAACTAGATGATCAAGGTGCTTTCACTCTCCCTTGCAAGATTTGAGACTCTACTTTTGATAAAGGCCTTGTTGAACTTAGAGCTAGCATCCGTTTGATTCTTATTTCTTTGTGGGAAAAGCTGGACTTGGGAGACTTGAAACCGATGTCAATGACGATTCAACTGACTGATCTCTCAATCAAACATCCTAGATGAGTGATTCAATACGTCTCAGTCTAGATAGGAAAGTTTTTCATTCCTTGTAACTTTGTGGTCTTGGACATGCATGAGGACCCAACCAATCCATTTCTCTTTGGAATACCTTTCCTACACATTGCAGGCTGTCTAATTGATGTTAGAGAAGGAAAACTCACCATCAGAGTTGGAGATGAAGAACTTGTATTCTCTTTTTATGATGGCATGAAGGAACCCATCTCCCTACCTTTGTCTGGCTGATACTATTGATATACTGCTTAAGGAAGAGAAGAATTATGTTGAGACTACTCTTGACGATCTTGAAGAAGAAGATGCAAAAGTCACTTTCAATGAGGAAATTTCTAAAACCTTGAAGATTCCACTAAGCGAGGAAGAATCAAAGAAGAATGAGGAAAGCAACACCACGTATCCAAACAAACAAGTAGAATTAAGACCCCTCCCACCGGGGTTGAGGTAACCTTTCTTAGGCCTAAACTCCACCTCTCCAGTTATAATAAATGCTGAATTGAATGATGATCAAGAAGAAAAACTCTTAAATGAACTTAGAAGCTATAAATATGTGATAGGGTACTCAATTGATGACCTAAAAGGAATTAACCCATCTATCTATATGCATACAATAGCTTTGGAAGAGAATGTCAAACCATGCATAGACCCCCCAAGGAGACTAAAATAAAAATATGATGGAAGTTGTAAAAAAGGAAATTCTCAAACGTAAAGAGATCAGAATTATATATCCAATAAGTGATAGTCCTTAGGTGAGTCCTATACATGTTGTTCCCAACAAAGAGGAACAAATGAAATAAAAGGGGAAAATGAAGAATTAATACAAACAAGAATCGATGGCGAATGTGCATTGATTACATAAAATTAAATAAAGCTACAAGAAAGGATCAATTACCTTTACCTTTTATTGACTTGATGTTAGAAAGGCTTGCTCATCACTCCTATTTTTACTGTCTTGATGGGTACAATGAGTTTTTATAGATTCCCATCTACCCACCCGATCAAGAAAAGACCACTTTCACATGCACCTATGGAACTTATGCTTATAGGTGGATGCCCTTTGGGCTTTGTAATGCTCCCGCCACCTTTCAAAGGTGTATGATGGCTATTTTCTCTGATTACATTAAAAAGATTATGGAAATATTCATGGATGACTTTAGTGTTTATGGAAATTCCTTTGATGATTGTTTGTTGAATCTAACTAAGTTTTACAGAGATGACAACAACTCAACCTCATGTTTAATTGGGAGAAGTGCCAATTTATGGTGCAGACAGGGGTTGTACTAGGCCATGTTATTTCAAGCAAGGAAATTGAAGTGGATAAAGCCAAAGTGGAGGCTATTGAAAAGATGTCAACTCCAACCAATGTGAAAGAAATTTGCAACTTCTTGGGACATGCAAGTTTCTATAGAAGATTCATAAAGAACTTTTCAAAGATTGAAAAGCCTTTATGCTCCTTTCTAGCAAAAGATTGCAAGTTCGTGTTTGATGATGATTGCCAAATAACTTTTTGAAGATAGAAAGATGCCCTAGTTGTAGCTCCCATCATCTAGCCACCAGATTGGAGTGCTCCTTTTGAGATAATGTGTGATACAAGCAATACGCTATAGGAGCAGTCTTGGGACAAAGAAAAGACAACAAACTTAATGCCATACACTATGCAAGTAAGAACCTAGATGATGCACGAGTAAATTATGCTACTATTGATAAGGAGATGCTTTCCATAGTATATGCCTTTGACAAGTTCAGACAGTACCTAGTGGGTTCCAAAGTCATTGTGTACACATATCATGTTGCAATTAGGTACCTTATGAGCAAGAAACACTCCAAACCTCACCTCATATGCTGGAAATTGCTATTACAGGAGTTTGACTTGGAAATCAAAGATATGAAAGGGATGGAGAACAATTTAGGTGACCATCTCTCATGTCTATCTACTAGTGCAAAGACAAGGTTCTAGTTGGCGACAAATTGCCTATTGATAAGCTTTTATGTGGTAAACTCTCGCTATGTCGTGGTTCTCCGATTTTGTGAATTATCTTGACACATGGTGCCTTCCACCTGATTTCACATATTGGAAAAAGAAAAAGTTCCTTCATGATGTCAAATTATATTATTGGGATGATTCTCTATTGTTTAAGTAATGTGTGAATGGGCTTATTAGGAGATGCCTTACCAATGTAGAGATTGCAAGTGTGATTTCAGATTGTCACTCCTCCCTCTACGGTGGACAATTTGGAGCGGATAAGATTGAAATCAAGATTCTTCAAGCAGGTTTCATGGGAAAAGTCTATTTTGTGATGCACATGCACTTGTCAAGGCTTGTGACAAATGTCAAAGAGCTAGGGGAATTTCAAAGAAAGATAAAATGCTATTGAATTCAATCATGGAAATAGAAGTCTTCAATGTGTAGGGCATAGATTATATGGGTCCTTTTCCATCCTTGTGCAGCTACAAGTTCATCATAATAGCTTTTGATTATGTATCCAAATGGATGGAGGCAATCCCAACTCAAGCACCAGATGCGAAGTCTGTGATAAAATTATTCCAGAAGATTATTTTTCCTAGGTTTGGAGTCCTAAGAGCAATATTATCCAATGGTGGCAACCGATTCAATGAAAAGAACTTTAAAAACCAGCTTAACAAGTATGGAGTGAAGCATAAGGTGTCCATACCATATCATCCTCAAACATTAGGTCAGGTGGAGATCTCCGATAGGCAACTAAAAGCTATTCTAGAAAAGTCCATCTCCAGCTCAAGGAAGGATTGGGCACTAAAATTAGGCAATGCAGTATAGGCGTACATGATGTATTTTAAAATTCTAATTGGGACAAATACATTCAAGCTAGTCCATGTTACCCGTACAATTGGAGCACAAGGCATTGTGGGTGATCAAATTCCTTAACTATGACCTAAAGAAAGCAGGCGAAAAAAGATTGTTGCAACTCCAGGAGCTCGAAGAACTCAGGATGGACGCATATGAGAATGTAAAGATCTACAAAGAAAAGACAAAGAGATGGAATGCCAAATGAATCAAGGTTAAAGAATTCAAAGAAGGAGACCACACCCTATTGTTCAATTCCAAACTCAAGTTCTTCCCAAGGAAATTGAGATCTAATTAGTCTGGACCATTCTTAGTCTTGAAGGTCTATCCGTACGGGATAGTGGAGCTCCAAGGAAAGCAGTCAACATTCAAGGTTAATAGAGGAGATTGACACTAGAGCCTCTTGCTCCCTCCAAGATGCATGATCAACCAGTTGAAGAGTCTTACTCCAGACCTTAAACAGAGGAACTTGTGGGAGTGGAGCCCACATTAGGATAGATTTCATTAATTAGTTTCAATCAAGAACCTTTTTCAATTCCCAAAATAAGTTGTCATGGATGAATGTAATAATGTAGACCATCATAGATACATCTCATCATATCTGCAGGTGCTGATCATAGAAGTCAATTTCTGAAGAAATTCAAAAAGACACGGCGTGTCTTTATTTGCACACGACGTGTTGTTACTCATAGAAGGGACAGATATGCAAATACTCAAGAGTACATGTCATGTGCTATCTCAGATACGATGTGTATGATCACAAACGACACCCGTTGGAATCTAAAATGACATGTTTTAATCAAACATGGCGTGTCTTACAGGTAGAGAGTGCGTAGATTCCACCTAGAATGTTACCCGATGTGTCTTTATTTGCTCACGTTGTGTTGTTATCAGGTTGAGAGCAACGTGTATATATCTGGAAACTCACACATCATGTTTTAAATCAAACACGGTGTGTCCTTTTTCTCATTCAAATGAAGCTATCTTTCTGGAAAATCACATACCGTGTCTTTATTTGCACATAGCGTGTCGTTATCAGTGAGGCAACTTCAACTTTGGCTTTCAGAATCTCACAGATCATTTTTAAATCATACACAATGTGTCTTCTGCAGTCAAAGCACATTCGAAAAGGAGTAGGCAACCTCTGTAAAAACACATGTCGTGTCTTTGAAAAGATATGATGTGTCCAAGGACAAGAAAATGGGGTTTTAACCCTAATCCCAAGCCGCCCCCTCACTCTCACTCTCAACTAGCTATGTTTTATCACTTGTGTGTGACCCCTCATTCGTGTTCTCCGCTGCTGCTCCCGAAGCAAGCTCCAAACACTGTCATTTCTTTGTAAGGAAGTTCTGCAAAGAGTGGAACCCGAGAGGGGATCCACTCCCTACTAACATTTTGAAGAATAAAACATCCATTCCAAACAGACTCAAAGGTATGCTGGAATAGGTTTAAATTTTTTAAACTTCAATAAATGGTATTCAAAACAACCAAAGTGTAGTAGCAGAATTAAACAAATGACTATATTCAATTTTTACAAAAGATTACAAAAGGACATCATAATATCCCATAAAGGTTTACATGTAAGATACAACATATAAATCTAAGTAGAGGGAAGTCTAAACTACTTCAAATATGTTTCCAAGCAACATCTCTAAGAGCTAGGTCCATGTTGGAAGCTATGTTCTCCGTGGTCATGTTCAACACCTCGATCTAAACATGAGTAGTTAGGAAAACACCCAACAAAAGGGAAAGAAAAATAAAGTATGTGTCAAAAAATGAATAGGATATCAAGGAAAAGAAAATATGTATATAAAGGCTAGTTTTCATCATAAGATGAATATTTCAAGACTATGAGGCTATTTTTAAATAGATACCTGCCACAAACAAAATATAATAAAAGGGTTGCATGTATGATAATTATGACTACCTCAACTAAGTAGGGTTGAGGCACCTACCGAACCTCAACCTCTAGGTGAGGGGAGAATTAATACATTCCCAATCACCTACACATATTTTTATGGGGGAGAATAAGACATCCCCCAGGGAGAATTAATACATGCCCTATCTATGGGTGGTTGTACATAAGTACCACTACTATAGGTAAATAGTCCATAAAATTTAACATGCTAGAAAAGAAATCATGGCAAGTAAAAGCATCATATATTTGAAATATGGCAGTGGGGTACAAGACCCAAGGAAAAAATATTATTACTAATTTTGAGGCAATTTCACAAAAGAACCATGAATAGAGGGAATAATGTTCATTAAAGCCTAATTAGAGAAATATAGGGTTTGGTTACAATTATCCTAACATAGGGTGTAAGGAATGTACACACCTCTCTTACTCATATTAGTTAATAACTTTCACCACTTTAATGGAGTCCAAGTTCCTCTTTGCCTATTTTCAATGTATTAACATGTATTAGAGTACATAATGCACATTAATGTATAGAAACCCTAATTTTAGACCTTTTTAGAAAAACTCAGATTTAGACTATGAAAACCTCACCTATGAACTTATTAGGTTCTCATGATCAAGAAAATATATTTTTATGTTAATTTTGGAGTTGTGATGATTAAGATGTAATTTTATGGATTTTATGCATTAAATTCATTTTCCAAAAATTACCCTTTGTCAAACCTCAAAATTAGACCTTGAAAATATTTTTATTAGATAGAGATTAATTTTACAATTCCAAAACATATTTATTTGTCAAATTTGGATAAACAGATTAAAAAGATATGAATTTTTCAATTTGAACCAATCAGGAAATGACAAGTCAGAAATCTTGGAGAGAGAGGAAGTGTGTGTGTGTGAGAGAGAGTGTGTAAAGAGTGAGACCTGATAGAGGATTTACTCTTCACTGAATTGAAGAATTATTCCATCCAATACCAAAAATACCAAAAAGGTAAGAAGGAAAGGAGGGATTTCATTCATTTCTCAAATGGTACATAATACAGAGCAAGATAATGAATAAGTAGCAGAAACAAAACTATTACACAGTTACAAAATTTCTTTGTACAATTATTCCTCACCATATAAGGTGGAACAAAAAAATAAATAAAGTAAAAGGTATACACCTAAGAACACATAAGGCCGATTGCAGAGGGCAAACCAACTATCCCAAGCTAAACTCAATGTCCAAGTCTATATATTCAATCCTTTAGCATCTTGTCTTCCAAGGTACCTAGACCTGGGTGGAAGGGAACATCACCCAGAACATAGGAAACAACATAGAGGTCAACAAAGGCTGAGTATGTACAAATATTAAACACTTTGGGCATTATATTGGTTTATAAGTACAAAAAGAGACGTTCCCACAAGAAGGGGGCTATTTGCAATTAGGTAAGTTTCAAAAGGAATATAACAAAATAAATGAGGCATATTAAAGTTCAGAATACAAGCATGATAATAAAGAGTGTCTTGCCATAACAATCATCCACATATTCATATTAAAACAATGAATATTTGCATGCATAACAATGTAGACTAAATATACCTAAAACAGGGCCATAACACCATAGGATCATGGCCTAAAAGAAATAAGGGTGGAAACGCACACCCCAGGCAGAAATGCACACCCTATATAAGTATGGTTGTACATAAGTACCACTATTCTAGATATTCTAGTCAAACATGTAGCATGCATAAAATAGAGAGGCAAGACTAGCAGTTCAGTCAATTCTTCATAAAATGGAAATCATAGCAAGGGGGTCCAAGAACCCCTATAAACAGAGTAGTTCATCAACCACATGAATATAATGAATAAGGAACATGAGATATGAATGTCCAAGTAAATGAATTTCAAGTGGAATTAAAAGTTCAAAAGATGCCTCATTAAAAGAAAAGTAGGTTTCAGTCAAAGAATGCCCAAAATAAAACAGAGGATGTACATACCTGATCACCATAGTTAATGGTTAATTCCAATAATATACTTGGTCCATAAGGTCAATATTTCATCCTAGAAACACATTTGGTGTGTTATTCAGTTAAAGTGAGCATGTTTATACATTTCTATTATATATTTCCATATTATTCTCATCCTAGTCCAGATTACTTAGTGGCATATTAAGTTTGTTAATTTTATTAAGTGGATACATGATTCGATATCAATTTTAGTTTTGATATCCATCTTGAGGTACATAAATCTAGGAATGTTTAAGTTATAAATATGTTTTGATACTTTGTTCCTCAAAATAAGGTCTTGGAATGTTACTCCCCCTATGATTCATGTATTTGAATATGTTGTACATCATACATTGTAGTTATCAATTAATCCCATACCACATATATAATGTTACAATCTTGTTAAGATGATAATTAATAATTGAAATTCAAGAAGGGAACAACCAACTTACTGAAGTCACATTTGAGTGGGTCTTCGATGTCTTCAACCGATGTCCAGACCACAAAGCATGAGTTGTATCCATTCTTTGATTACATGGAGTTTTAAAAGGTGTCCATGCATCGAGTTGGGTTGTCATGCCTCGATATGAGGTCAACTCCACATAAGTGAGGGATCCGTAGCTATCTCCTTCGGCTGTAATAGACTTTGACATAGACAACAAGTCTGCATGAGCAAGTTTTGATACCACTTGGGCCACTGTGAACATGGGTGGTAATGGATACAATGGTGGAGTGGTATAGGTAGGAACCAATGATTGACCTACACATTAACTTGATCATTTGGAGGAGTCAAGCTGTGAGTGTGGCGAATTTGGAGGCGTTGGGTATGGGGCAATTACATGATGCACGATGGCAGACGGAGGAAATTCAATTGCAGGTTTTGTATGAAACATAGGCTACAGACACACCTATTCATCACTAAAAAGAAAGGTGACGTACCAGGTTTGCCTCTATGCGCCGTCAGCAAGGAAAGAGGAAGGGTAAGAGGGTGACAAAGCTAAAGTTTAGGTTCACCTTGGAATCTTATGTTGGCTGTGGATTCAAGGTAGATGATCATGGCATCTGATATGGGTCATCTGCCTCCATTTTCTTGGTCTGGAACAAGTGTAGCTTGGTAATATGTAATTTAAGGGAAGCATGGGTAGAGAGGGTCAAGAATGACTATTGGCACCATGGCTATGAGAAGTAGGTGACAGGTGTTGCTTGTCATCGTGGGTGTGGAGTAGTCATCTGCTAACCGCCATGGCCATGGTGGAGAGGGGCATTATGGAGGTAGGGAGATAGGGAATGTGCCACTGTTGATGATTGCTCGGTCGTTTCCAGCGATTTGCACAAAGAGGAAGATGAACGGGGGGGGGCGAGGTGTAGAGACATCAGTGGTGCTGATGTAGGTTGGGGCATTGCCGGATTTGGAGGAGATGGCGACCTCGTAGGTGGAAGAGGATCTGTGGTGTTGTCGATGGACTCTGGAAAGGGAGAGGCCCAACTACTGTGGCTACTGCTGGTGCAAGGAAGGAGACTGACAAGCAGAATTTACGGTTCAGGATTGTGGCACCAAAGGAGTGGTGGCGGACTCAAGTATCATTGGATTCATAGGGGAGATGAAAAAGAAGTGAGTAAGAGAAGCATGGAGGAGAGGAAGAAAGAAGAGGAGTAAGAGAAGGGGAAGACGGTGCCTGTGACTTGGGGTCAGTACCGGTAGCCGTTGTGCCTGAATGATGATGGTTCTGTCCATTAGCGCTGGATGCAACGAGGAGGAGTTCAGGGGGCATTCGTGCAGGGATCCATGGGAAAAAGGGTGCCCGCCATGGCCTCTGGTCGGCGCTGTATCTCCAGCAAGGTTTTTCTCTTGCAGGAGACCATAAGTCACCGTCCAGACTGAGTGGCGGTGTGAGGAGGTAGAGAAGAATGGTGGCCATGGTTTGTGGATCTGAGAATGGAGATAAAGAGGGAGAAAGAATAGGATGCAACGTAAGAGAAGAAGAGGCAGAGAAGAAGATGGCACGGTCATGGCACCGACACTCTGCACGAGCGTCATGTTGAGCGAGTCAACCGGAAGATGCGTCGGGTTTCAGGGAGTAAGGGAAACGGAAATGGCAATTAAATGTAATAATGAACTTAATTAATTAAACTTAGGTTATTTAAAAACTTTGCCTTTCTAGTTTAATCGAGGGTGCAAATGTAGTCTAATTAATTTGATACTTTGCATGTTATCTATTTAAGGTGCAAGAAACATGATTCTTGGATAAAATTTGCATTTTGTTGCCATTGAATTTTCAATTTAATTAGTCATATGTTAGCTGTTCATATAGTGTATTCATTACTTTCTTTCTTTCAATTATATGGTTGAAATTTTTATTTCTCTAATTTCCTCAACTAATCACAAAGGAAGCTTATATAGGCTCAAATTAGGAATAAGCTCAACAATTGACATTTTGTGACTAATTCATCAATTTCCCCTAATTATATTATTGGAGTTAATACATCCTAAAATTTCCATGAGCATGAGTTCTTAAAGAGTCAATTAGGATTATAAAGTCCCCAAAAATGTTTAATCTATCATAAATCAGTGAACTACACATACAAAAGGTATGCATTCAAAATAAGGTCAAATAGAGAGAAAGAAGGAGGTTGGATATCACATAAACGAGTAGGGGCCTAGAAAAATGGATGATTAGCCTATGTGTCTGGAATCGAGTATGTTACAACACTTCACCCCTTAAAGAGGATTTCGTCCCCAAAATCCATCCACTTTTGGTATGGTATGGTATGCTAAGCTATACTTTTAACCAAACTATAAATTCCTAGTATACTTAATGTAGGTAGTCATATCATACTATTCACGTCACACTTATGGTCTACTCACAAGATGAAGCCATATGCCTCCATGTATCATGCATCCATAAATCTGCTTATCCTAGATGTGGGTCTAGAAAAGTTACAACAAGACCTAGGATTATATTAACCAATTTGTATCCATTAGGGCTACCTGCAATGTTATCGTAGTTTTTCCATTCTTTAATCATGGTCCACATCATTTTCCTCCTCCTCATCATCATCAACATCATCCTCAACATCATCATCTACTCACCATCATCATCATCATCATCATCATCATCCTCATTATCATCATCATAATCATTATTGTCATCATTAACATCTTATTATCTAAAAGGGTCACATGGGAAAAACTCAAAAATTCCACCATACTGAGTATGTTCACCCTAGTCTATACTATATAGTCATCCTTACCACTTAATTATTAGCGGTTTGGGGTATAGAATATTAATTTGAGCTTTGAAGTGAAATTTTACTTTTACCTACATCTGACTAAATACATCCATTAAGGATAACTCAAGATAAAATCTTAAAATCTATATTAACAGTCGAGGTATTTTTTTTGATGGTATGATTAGCAAGGCTCGTATGGAATCCTCAATTTGGTAGCCTCTACATATGTTTGTCATTAATACTAGGAATTGTCCAGGTTTTACTTATTGTAATCCTTATTAATCATGGTCCTTCCTTAAGTTAATTTGATTCCTAATGAATAAACTATATGAAACTCCACCCCTTTAAAGGTTTAAACTATAACTTAGTGCATATCCTAGAGGGGAAAAAGGGTGGATCCACTAGGTCTGATATATATATTTGAAACTAACTATGATAGTCTTAGGCCTAGGGTATTAGGGTTGAACATGCCAACCAAGGGTACTTCACTAAAGATATTCTCTACTAAAATTTCTTGTGGTGGTGACTTGGTTCCAAAAACCATCGTTAAAATCTGAGAACTTTTCTTTTATACATATAAATTGAAAATGAAAATAAGTTTGACGATGCAAAAATTGCGATGAAAATCCAAAATTGGTGCCAAAATCAACCAGAGAACCAATTCAACCACCACATATTATTATTTTAGCATTACATCCTTTTACTTAAATGGTCTAATCCTTCAGACACCACATAGGGCATTGGACTACACCTCAACCATGTTTTTAACATGGGAGGGAGAATGGTTTCCTATTACGCATGGTCAAATTCATCAAACCTTCACGAGGTAAGACATCCACCATTCCCCATGTCATTCTTAAGCTTAATTGACACAACCTCATCGCAAGACCTATGGGGGTCATATGATCATCCAATGATTGTAGTAAGGTATATGTGTTCCTTCTACACTTGACAATTTACAACCATAGTCCCCTCACAAGACAAGATGAACTATATAGTAAGTTTACCAATAACATCATTCACTGGGTAATCTAATTGTACCAAGGAGGCGAGAGAGGCAAACTCCTAAGAATATTATACAAAACTTAATAGCTTCCACCCACTATACCTCATGTATGAGGCATAAAATCTAATCAAACATGGTATCCAAACTTTAGATAAGTGGTCTTGGGACATACCTATGTTGTGATTCTTCACATTGAAGGCAAGGCATGCCTAACAATAACTAAGCTCATTCATACCATCACTTAGTAACAAGGGAATCATCTAAATTCCGAAGATTTACATCGAATTTTATATTTATAGTTCATGTGTTCTCAACACCCCCATAGTAGGTTCATGCAAGGCATGCTAGAGAGCAACAAAGGTAAATGGATTTAAGGTGAGGACTAGAATATGCCTACCTATGATCATTCAAGTCAATCTACACTTCATCGCTCTTAGGCTAACATCCTAGAAAATTATGAGATGTAAACAAAACACTACAAGAGTCAGCTCGATGTGACTTCATCCCACCTCAATAAAGAGGGTCTGGGTGTTAAAGGCTACTAAAGACTAGCTCACTCTCACATAGTTGAGTTGAGGAGTGTAAGTGACCAAATTAATCAGGGGTTGAAAACCCTAACTGGTATCGACTACTAGGAAATAGGTTTATCAATAACCTCTAAGGGTTAGCAATCTAATTAAGGGTCAACCAAGGATAACTTGAAATAGTCAAGTTACTGACTGCTTTGGCTCTGATACCATTTTGTAAAGAGTGAGACCCGGTAGAGGATTCACTCTTCACTGAATTGAAGAATTATTCCATCCAATCCCAAAAATACGAAAAAGGTAAGAAGGAAAGGAGGGATTTCATTCATTTCTCAAATGGTACATAATACATAGAATGATAACGAATAAGCAGTGGAAACAAAACTATTACACAATTACAAAATTTCTTTGTACAATTATTCCTCACCATATAAGGTGGAACAAAAAAATAAAATAAAGTAAAAGGTATACACCTAAGAACACATAAGGCCGATTGCAGAGGGCAAACCAACTATCCCAAGCTATCCTCAATGTCCAAGTATATATATTCAATCCTTTAGCATCTTCTCTTCCAAGGTACCTAGACCTGGGTGGAAGGGAACATCACCCAGAACATAGGAAACAACATAGAGGTCAGCAAAGGCTGAGTATGTACAAATATTAAACAATTTGGGCATTATATTGGTTTATAAGTACAAAAAGAGATGTTCCCACAAGAAGGGGGCTATTTGCAATTAGGTAAGTTTCAAAAAGAATATAACAAAAGAAATGAGGCATATTAAAGTTCAGAATACAAGCATAATAATAAACAGTGTCTTGCCATAACAATCATCCACAGATTCATATTAAAACAATGAATATTGCATGCATAATAATGTAGACTAAATATACCTAAAACAAGGCCATAACACCATAGGATCATGGCCTAAAATAAATAAGGGTGGAAACGCACACCCCGGGCGGAAATGCACGCCCTATATAAGTATGGTTGTACATAAGTACCACTATTCTAGATATTCTAGTCAAACACGTGGCATGCATAAAATAGAGAGGCAAGACTAGCAGTTCAGTCAATTCTTCATAAAATGGCAATCATAGCAAGGGGGTCCAAGAACCCCTATAAACAGAGTAGTTCATCAACCACATGAATATAATGAATAAGGAACATGAGATATGAATGCCCAAGTAAATGAATTTAAAGTGGAATTAAAAGTTCAAAAGATGCCTCATTAAAAGAAAAGTAGGTTTCAGTCAAATAATGCCCAAAATAAAATAGAGGATGTACATACCTGATCACCATAGTTAATGGTTAATTCCAACAATATACTTGGTCCATAAGGTCAAGATTTCATCCTAGAAACACATTTGGTGTGTTAGTCAGTTAAAGTGAGCATGTTTATACATTTCTATTATATATTTCCATATTATTCTCATCCTAGTCCAGATTACTTAGTGGCATATTAAGTTTGTTAATATTATTAAGTGGATACATGATTTGATATCAATTTTAGTTCTAATATCCATCTTGAGGTACATAAATCTAGGAATGTCTAAGTTATAAATATGTTTTGACACTTTGTTCCTCAAAATAAGGTCTTGGAATGTTACTCCCCCTATGATTCATGTATTTGAATATGTTGTACATCATACATTGTAGTTATCAATTAATCCCATACCACATATATAATATTACAATCTTGTTAAGATGATAGTTAATAACTGAAATTCAAGAAGGGAACAACCAACTTACTGAAGTCACATTTGAGTGGGTCTTCGACGGCTTCAAACGATGTCTAGACCATAAAGCATGAGTTGTATTCGTTATTTGATTACATGGAGTTTTAGAAGGTGTCCATGCATCGAGTTGGGTTGTCATGCCTCGATATGAGGTCAACTCCACATAAGTGAGGGATCCGTAGCTATCTCCTTTGGCTGTAATAAACTTTGACATAGACAACAAGTCTGCATGAGCAAGTTTTGATATCACTTGGGCCACTGTGAACATGGGTGGTAATGGATACAACGGTGGAGTGGTATAGGTAGGAATCAATGATTGACCTACACAATAACTTGATCATTTGGAGGAGTCAAGCTGTGAGTGTGGCAAATTTGGAGGCGCTGGGTATGGGGCAATGCCAGAATGCACGATGGCAGACGAAGGAAATTCAATTGCAGGTTTTGTTTGAAACATAGGCTATAGACACACCTATTCATCACTAAAAAGAAAGGTGAGGTACCGGGTTTGCCTCTATGTGCCGTCAGCAAGAAAAGAGGAAGGGTAAGAGGGTGACAAAGCTAAAGTTTAGGTTCACCTTGGAATCTTATGTTGGCTGTGGATTCAAGGTAGATGATCATGGCATCTGATATGGGTCATCTGCCTCCATTTTCTTGGTCTGGAACAAGTGTAGCTTGGTAATCTGTAATTTATGGGAAGCATGGGCAGAGAGGGTTAAGACTGACTATTGGCACCATGGCTACGAGAAGTAGGCGGCGGGTGTTGCTTATCATCGTGGGTGTGGAGTAGTCATCTGCTAGCCACCATGGCCATCGTGGAGAGGGGCATTGTGGAGGTAGGGAATGTGCCACTGTTGATGATTGCTCAGTCATTTTCAGCGATTTGCACAAAGAGTAAGATGAACGGGGGAGAGGTGTAGAGACATCAGTGATGCTGATGTAGGTTGGGGCATTGCCAGATTTGGAGGAGATGGCGACCTCATAGCTGGAAGAGGATCTGTGGTGTTTTCGATGGACTCTGGAAAGGGAAAGGCCCAACTACTGTGGCTACCGCTGGTGCAAGGAAGGAGACTGACAAGCAAAACTTACGGTTCAGGATTGTGGCACCACAGGAGTGGTGGCGGACTCAAGTATCATTGGAATCATAGGGGAGATGAAAAAGAAGTGAGAAAGAGAAGCAGGGAGGAAGAGGAAGAAAGAAGAGGAGTAAGAGAAGGGGAAGGCGGTGCCTGTGACTTGGGGTCAGTACCGGTAGCTGTTGTGCCTGAATGATGATGGTTCTGTCCATTAGCACTGGATGCAATGAGGAGGAGTTCAGGGGGCATTCGTGCAGGGATCCATGGGAAAAAGGGTGCCCGCCATGGCCTCTGGTCGGCGCTGTATCTCCAGCAAGGTTTTTCTCTTGCAGGCGACCATAGGTCACCGTCCAGACTGAGTGGCAGTGTGAGGAGGTAAAGAAGAATGGTGGCCATGGTTTGTGGATATGGAAATGGAGAGAAAGAGGGAGAAAGAATAGGATGCAACTGAAGAGAAGAGGAGGGAGAGAAGAAGATGACACGTTCATGGCACCGACACTCTGCACGAGCGTCATGTTGAGAGAGTCAACCGGAAGATGCGTCAGGTTTCAGGGAGTAAGGGAAACAGAAATGGCAATTAAATGTAATAATGAACTTCATTAATTAAACTTAGGTTATTTAAAAACTTTGCCTTTCTAGTTTAATCGAGGGTGCAAACATAGTCTAATTAATTTGATACTTTGCATGGTATCTATTTAAGGTGCAAGAAACATGATTCTTGGATAAAATTTGCATTTTGTTGCCATTGAATTTTCAATTTAGTTAGTCATATGTTAGCTGTTCATATAGTGTATTCATTACTTTCTTTCTTTCAATTATATGGTTGAAATTTTTATTTCTCTAATTTCCTCAACTAATCACGAAGGAAGCTTATATAGGCTCAAATTAGGAATAAGCTCAACAATTGACATATTTGTGACTAATTCATCAATTTCCCCTAATTATATTATTGGAGTTAATACATCCTAAAATTTCCATGAGTATGAGTTCTTAATGAGTCAATTAGGGTTATAAAGTCCCCAAAAATGTTTAATCTATCATAAATCAGTGAATTACGCATACAAAAGGTATGCATTCAAAATAAGGTCAAATAGAGAGAAAGAAGGAGGTTGGATATCACACAAACGAGTAGGGGCCTAGAAGAATGGATGATTAGCCTATGTGTCTGGAATCGAGTATGTTACACACACACACACACAGAGAGAGAGAGAGAGAACACCATTTGACCCAAGATCAGTGTTTGAGTTGCATAGGTGACCAAACTAGAGTTGCTAGAGAAGGTAAAATAGAAGAAACCAAAACCCTAGAGGAACATGGTAAACAGAGATGGAGATCAACAATTTTAAATATAGAAGCATGAGTTTTAAGCATGTAGTAAGCAATATATGAGATGGGGATTATAAAACTCACCTCTAGGAAGGTGTAAAGTTCAAGTATCAAGATTCCCAAGCTAGAGAGGCTAGTTTCTCCAACAAAGCTCCTATCTCGAGCAAGAAGTACCTTCTCCACTTCAGAAATGAAAAACTCTAGAAAAAGAACATGGAGTAAAGTGGGTTTCATCATGGAAGGCCATGGTTACAACCTAGAAGAAGGTGGGAGGAAGATGAACAACATAAAAATAGGGAATTAAAGGAGGAAACTCACTAGTTTTGGTCAAAATCACCAAGAAGGAGCTTTAGAAACCCTAAATAAAGCAAATTCAAAACCCTAGGAGCCTTCTTCACCAAGGTAAGCACCCTCTTTTACGTTGGGACAACACCTTCATGGCCAAGCAGAGTAGGAATGATGATCTAATCTGGATGAAAGAGAATGAGAGCAAGAGTTTTTGAATTGGGAGGTGGGAAGGGGTAGATATGGCTTTTTAAAGAAGGGATCAAGCATGAGGTATCTATGGGAATTTCCATGTGTCCTTAGCCTAGGGCTTCATGGCCATGCTAGAGGGATTCTTGAATATCAAATTTCAATTATAAAATCCCATGGAGACTTCTAGGCCATCCCCACATACCTCCAATCAAAGAAATAACCCCATTGGTTGATAGCTTTTAAAGATAAGTTCATTTATAAAGAGGGTAATCGCTAAATGCTCTTGGAGAGAAACACCTTCAAACCAAGGTGCATCTAGGTGCGCCATGGTTCAAAATCTCGAGAATGGTAAGGGAATATCTAAGGATTATAATTTGGGTTAAAATTTGCAAAGAAAACCTCCCAATTTTGTAAATTGTAGAAAAGTCCAAAATGTACCTAAAATTGCATAACTTGCACAAACAACAACCAAATTGAACCAAATTTGCAACTTAGGCTCATTTTATGATTTCAAAACACATAAAAAAGTTTGATTAAGGTTTATCCACTTAATTATGGTAATGAAACTTATTTAATACATTAAGCAAGGTTTGGGGCCTTGCAATTCTATCACAAATTTATTATCATTGTTCCGCTTAAGTGGTGATTTTGCATTTTAAATCCTTAAATAAGCTTTCACTGAGGTATTTGTGCATAAAACCTTCCATTGGTATAATTATTGAACAAATATTCACAAAAACACTATAGTTTCCAAACTTTAAACATCTAGGCCAAAAAAGGATAGAAAGGAAAGGAAAAGCTTAGGAAAGGGCCAAAAAGAGAATATGTATAAGTTTTAGTATGTTACAACACACCACCCCTTAAATAATATTTCATCCTCAAAATAACAAGCAAAGAGAGGAGGGTGAGTATGAAACTTCTTATATTTAACTCCCAAGTTATTTCCTCCAAACCATAAAACTTCCACCAAAACTTTCACCAACTTAAACTCCTTATTTTTTTTAACTTGGGAGTTCAAATTCCTTACAAGAAACTCCTCATAGGTCTGGTTGTCATGGATCACTAAGGGTTCCACTTTTACAATTTCTTTTTAACATTTTTGGATTATTAGCATTATATTCATTATAACATTACATCATCTTCATAATTCTTTTAAGTGTGTCTCATTATATTCAAAATAGTTATATTTCATTATTATGCTTGAAACCATAAATATTTATTATTTACCTAATTATGAGTTTTAGTGCAATTAGAGTTTACTCAAATATATCAATATGGATTATTATATCTGATCATTATCTTTAATAATTTGGTTTTAGACTCCGTTATCACCTTATTGAATTATATCAAATTATTTTGTATGAAATAAGACACTTTATCCTATTTGTTACAATTAATCCAAATAATGTCACATTAATCACTTATATCTATATCAAACATTGTCACATTAACTTTCTTATTCACATTAATGCCATCATTAATCATTTTCTCATATACATTCAGTTCTTATGAATGATTATGCACTTTTATGTGAATCTAATTACTTCCTATCCATATTGAAGTCATTATATGTATTCTAGTGAACAAAGTGGAACATACTATATATTCATGATTTGATTCACCTACCAAGTCATGATTAGGTGTTTAATTAGGTGTGTATTAGAGAACAAGGTGATAAAAATTTCATATTGATGACTTGATATATATATATATATATATATATATAAATCTAGGGTTAGGTGATTATATATCATTTATGTGTATTGAGGTATGTTATCTTCTTATGACACCTAATGTCACTAATGTATCATGAATGTCGTTATGGGTGTATATTTTAAGGTTAGATGAATACAACTTAGGGTTTAGGTCATTATGATCATTTCGTCACCTATACATTCTTAGTATGCATTAAGTCCAATATCATGTTACAATTATATTGCTCATCATATAATTTTGGTTTATTGGTCCAAGACATGGTTAGCATCATGTGTATACACTAATAGTAATAATATGTGAGCTACTCATATTATGTGCATTAGGTATTCATTAGGGTTAAAACTTATAAATTATTCATTAGATGACCATTATATGTTCTTTAGGATACCAACAAGCATGTGGGGTTACAACTATAACTTGTTTGGTCAATATTAAGGATCGAATCAAACTATCTTCCTAATCACAGAGTTAGGGTTTCTAGAGTCAGTGTAGCTAGATTTTGGTATCTTACATGACTCCATTTCCTTAAAAAGGATTTCATCCTCAAAATATAACTACCCAAACATCATCAAACGAACTACTCTCCACCCCTTAAAAGGTTTGACCTAACAAGCCAAACTAATCTAGAGGTAAAAGGGTGAGTATAAGTAAACCATGTACAAGATTCATCAAGCTTCACTACGCACTCTGATTTCTTACTAAACACCAACTTCAAAGTCTAGGCTCTAGGGATAAACTATCCAAACATGTGGTTCTAGGGGACATAAGAGAACGATATTGGGTATCCATCCTCAAACAAGTCATTACATATGAAAGACAAGGTCAACATATTCGGTTCTTAGGATTACCTGACTTAGGTGCCTAAGGCTACTACTATTATAGGCATGCTATTTTGGACATTCAATATCAGCTCAAGCCAGGCATATATCATATGGATCTGGGAGTCCTTGTAAACCAAGCTAGTGGTGCGGAGGAAAATCTTTCCAGCCTCTGAACACTGATCCTTTCTAGGCACCTTTGCTTTCAACTTATGCCCTAATAGCTACCTAATAGGATCATCACGTTATGGTTAACTAAACATGTTTTTAATGTGAAACTCTTATGGTACTAAATCAATCCTCTCATCATCTCAAGATTAGCATAGATCAATTCTAGGTAAATGCGTCACTTAAAGAGGAACTATAAGAGGCAAAGGTTCTAATTAGGGAGACAAAATTGAAATAGTTAGATTTCAACTACCATGGGCTCTGGTACCATGATGTAAGGAGTGGGAACTGAGAGGGGATCCACTCCCTACTAAAAATTTGAAGAATAAAACATCCATTCCAAACACACTCAAAGGTATGCTGGAATAGGTGCAAAATTTTCAAACTTCAATAAATGGTATTCAAAACAACCAAAGTGTAGCAGCGAAATTAAACAAATGACTATATTAAATTTTTACAAAATATTACAAAAGTACATCATAATATCCCATAAGGGTTTACATGTATGATACAACATAAGGATCTAAGTAGAGGGAAGTCTAAACTACTTCAAACATGTCTCCAAGCAACATCTCTAAGAGCTAGGTCCATGTTGGATGTTCTCCTTGGTCATGTTCAACTCCTAGATCTATAATATGGTTGTTCTCATCCTATTTTATAATAAATTTTCTATAATTTGACTAAACATATACTTTCCTTCCCTATTGTGCATTACACATAGACTATTATCATTCAAAGTAGTGGCACTTCTGTACAAAATTATAATATGGCACATTGTTATCATCCAAAAGTGTGATTTTTCACTCATCTATATACATGGACACTATTTCCACCCATGGTGCATTTTTCTACCCATACTTTTCCCATGAGATCCTATGGTTTGACTGACATACTGAATTAATCATAATCAATGTTTTGTTGCATGCAATGTTGGTTATTGTGATTTTATTTTGTGGAATCTAAGAGGGCATCCAATCCTTATTTCCTATGAAAAAGGACATACATAACCCTATCCAAAAACCACAACATAAATTTTACATGTAAAAGGGGCACATGCCAATTTCTCAATAGTAAGGTAACTAAGATGTGATGTATTAGCAATAGAAATAAAATATACTACTACAAAGTTGTATGCTGTTCATCAACTGGTCCATGTCAGACAAACTTAAAAATGAAAGGAGACTCTAACTAAAGAGTTTGGTTGTAGTAGGCAACATGACAATCTCAACTTCTACACAACTAAATTAGAGTAGTTTTTCCAAACTCATGATAATATGTTGCTCATCTCCTTGGTGGGTTGGGAACAACACCCATAAGAAGGAAACAAAAGAGAAGTATTGTTATAACCCCATTTTTCTTAAATCATGTAATGAGATTTGTAAATCTTCTTTTAAGAAATAAATGAAATCAATGGTTCATTTAATGGTTTGATTTGAATGATTTTCGTGTATGATGGCCTTGTATGTTTTCTTAATGGGCCTTATTGGCTATTAAGCCCAATTGAAAGAAAAAGAAAAAGAAAAGGAAAAGGAATCCTATTGGATAAAGGAATAAACAAGAAAATAGATGAAAGAAGAATAAAAGGCTAAGGGATATTTACAAAATGGAATTTCGAGATATTAAGGTTCCTTGAGGTTCAAGGAACTCAGAATAGTAATATAATGGCAAAGGAAATAGAAATTATGGGGAATATATATAATTAAGTGTTAACTTGCAACTAAAGAAAAGGACTCGTTTTCTTTAGATAATGATCTCAATTTTTGCACGACGCGAGATAAAATCTTCAACGAGGTTTAGTTAAAATTTGAGACAAAAAGGAGTTATAATTTGGGAGTTATTTCTTTTTCAAATTATCCTCAAAATAGGATTTATCTTGGAAAAATTAGGAAAATCGTTTCCTTTTTGTTTGAGCGCAAAGGATGTGGGCCGTTGGATCTTGACCCCAATGGGATGCGAACTGTGGATGAGTTATAGGGGAAACTTTCCACTTTGATTTCGATCGTACCAGTGCATGTGCACTCCTAGAAATTGGTTCCCTGAGTCCGGGGGAAGGAGAGGAACCTTCTCGGCCCTATGAAGATAGGCTTCCATCACGTCTACGTGAAACACCCAATTGGGCTAAAGGGAAGTTGGCGGCGGGGTTGAGAAAACCCTAAAGGATCCCCCTACATCCTATATAAAGGACCCCTCTCACTTCCTCTCACCCACACGGCCTTGGACAGCTGCTTCCCCAGTCTCAGAACCCTCCCTCTCACTCTATTGCTCTTGCTCTGGCGAAGGACCACCGCAGCGCTGCCTCGTTGTCAAGAAAAGAAAAGGAGGAAGACGAGAAGCAAGGACTCTTGGATCGGGGTCCATCGTGGACTTGAGAGGGATCCAACAGACCGACGTTAGGAGCAGGGTGTGCGTTTGAGTTAGTGGGTGCAATTAGCGCGGAGTGTTTGATCAGAGACCATCATGGACCTAAGGAAGATCCGACGATCGCCAGCAAGCAGCAACGCGTGCAACTGGGTTAGTGTGGATGATCGATGCAAAATGTCAGATCAAGACGTGGACCAGTGGCGCACCGATCGAACGACCAACTAAATTTGGTAATTAGTTCTCTCTAATTGAATAATCCAGAAATAGCCTTTTCTTTGCGAAATTCATAGAAATAGCTAGGAATCTCCAATGGAAAAACTTTATACATGAAAGTTGCATAGAAAAATACGAGGAACAAGATAAAAATAGTTTGAAAACCTAATTCTATTCCGTTTTACAAAAGTACCTTAATTTGGTAGAAAAATATATTAAGAGGTAATTAGAAACCCTAATTGGATATAAAGGGTGAATCTTTGTGGATTAATAGGTTAATTTGAAGAGTATTAACCTATTGATTATTAAGATAGAGTTTTCATCCATTTTGAATGCAAAGTTGACTAATTTAGGGTTTTAATCTATATATGAAGAATAATACATATAAAAACCCTAATTTAGGGTAAAAGAAGAGAAAAACTATGTTTTATGTCGGATTAAGGAAATAAGTTGCTAAATAATGATCCTAAGTCTGTTAGGAGTATTAAGATGAGAAATTTAAAGGTTTTATGTAGTTTTTTTGAATTAGGGTTCATAATATTAAAAGTGGAGGCAAAACCCTAATTTCCAAAGAAACCCTAAAATTGGAATAGAAATCCTAAGAAATAAGATGAGTTTGGATAAATAATGATAAAAGAAAGTTTATATGTTTATTTCAGGATTTCTGTTCATCTTTGCTTGCTTGATTGGGTTTCCCTTCTTAATTGATTCTATGACCAAAACTATCATTACAGGTATGTGGTTACGCTTATGATTATTCCGAATTAGTTTTCTAAGGATTTTATCAATGTTTCCATCGTGGCTTGAATTAAACTGTTGGATGAATTTAATTCATGCAAACTATAATTTGGATATGACTATCACCTAAGATATGTGCCTACTAACTCATATCCTAGTCCCCTCTGTAGCTTGATAGACTGACCTAGTACATGGCTACCTATGGGATAGGTCCATCAGGTCATTGAATGACTTAGTACATGGCTACCAATGGGGTAGGACCATCAAGTCACCATGAGTCAGGGATTGGGCTACCTTTGGGTAGGGCCATGCGACTCCATAACCCTAAGTATTGGCTACCTATAAGGTAGGACCATGGGGGCAAGGATCTACCGTATGAGAGAGGTATTATCCATGTCCACTATAGGGACAACACAGAGATAGGGGATAGGTAAGGATTGATTAGTATTGCTTAAAATGTAATCTTGGATGTTAAATGATAATTGGTTGATTACATTGTTATCATAGTTGCACAATTTTTCTAATTCCCCACATACCAGCTTTATGCTGATTGATGTTTTGTTTGTCGGCGTTTTAGGTACAAACCAAAAAGGACAAACAGTAAATTGTCACATTGTGAACACATGAATTAAAGTGCAAGGAGGATTAGTTAGACTAGAATTCATAAGTGGATAGAAGTTTAGAAATACAAACTTTTCAAAGGTATGCAAAATTTTTATTTATTACAACTTTTCAGTATAGTCTGGTAAAGTTTGCTAATTATTAATGTTTATTTGTCGAACCTTGATCCGGAAATTGGGATAACGGCTCTGACCTCCTAGTCTCCTTTAATTGGGGGTTACTGGAAGGTGGGGTCGTTACAAGTATGAACTAGTAAAAGTGGAGTATGTGAAATATGGAAATATTGGGATTAAGTTGGAAAACATAAAATAAGTTATAAAATTACCAATCAAGAGGGGTTCATATACCTTTAGGTAATTATAAAAGAAGGTAGGTCAAGAGATGAAGCATTTAATTTAGCAATAGATAACATAAATCAAGAGATATTACAAAATAGTTGAATATGATATAAAAACATCCATGTGTTTATATGTGACAAACTATAAAGAATTTAGGTAGTAAATATCATACCTACCATAAAAATGGGGTGAAAAATAAAAGATATACATATGATATATAATATCGGGCTAGTAGAAAAATACACATCCGCTTGATAACATGGGGTGAATAAGAAAAGATACACATATTCTTTTAGCAGGACATGATATACATATTTAGATTTATTTCAGTATAATAAACTTAGTTGAATGGGTCACCCACGAGTGACGTGGAAAACCCATGAAACCTTCTAACTAGATGGATGGTTATGAGTTTGGGTAATTTTTTTGGGTGGAAAATATCATCTCCCAAATACAACTCAAAGGTGTCAATCCATGGGTGCCCATGGATTTTGACCAGTTTGAGAGGTCTACATCTTCTTTTATAAATTCATTTACTGGAATTATTACTTATTTACTATATAAGGTGTGTGAACTTATCACCTCCACACAAAATCCACATAACAATTTGTGCTAAAGAGTTACCACATGACACATAATAAAAGTTCAAGCAAGTTCTTTTCAAATAAAAGGGTATGAGAACATCCATATTGTAGCACATTGAGGTAAATGACCCTTGAATGATGTTTCCACAAAAATTTAGTAAACCAAATAGAGAGAAAGTATAACAATAAAATATCTTTTGAAAGATTACAAGTTATCAACAAAAGAGATTTGTTTTTAAAAATATGCATCATATAAGATATTTTGAGTTTTAGTCAATAAATGTCCAATGTTAAATAGCATAGCTGTATGTATCTTAAAATTGATCCTAGGTCAAATAAAAACTACTACTATCCACCAATTAGAGTTTCTACACACTTATATTCATTATTTCACAATTAAGGTTCATGTATTCAATATATAAGAAACCCTTTTGATTCTTGGAAACCTTAAAATTATACTCTAAAACTACTCTAGATAGAAAGATGTAATTTTTCTAATTAAAATACATATTTATTTGTATGCTTTTGATATTCTAGTAACTAGTTATGTATTTTACAAGATATATCATTTGCTATTTTATTAAAAAAAAGTGGTGGAATGACTGATATGTCCCCACTTATGGTTATTGATTAATCGAGCTCAACCGGATTATCCATCGTTATAAGCTACCTAAACGCTAGGAGTTAAAATAAGGTCAAATTTGATAATGTCCTATACACCCCTAAGAGCAAATACAGGGGCCAAAACTAGAAAAACATGGGGTTTGTTCTTTGCTTCCTACCCCCATTGACAACTATTATAGGCTTGGCCCACAGTCAACACCACACTATGCCCATTCTCACACTTGTTAAGGAATCCTAATCTGTTCACATGACATAGGCGGACCCAAAGAGCCCAAGGTCAGTTCAGAGGCCACCATAAAGGAAAACACCATCCCTATTATGGAGGTAGGAGAACCAAGAGAAAGGTGAAGTCACACAAGAAAATTCCACATGTGTTGATTACCAAAGGTAAGTGAGTTTTAAATAATTAAATATCTTAATAGTCAATCACCTACAAGTATATGGGATTAATTGTAGTAAAGGTCAAACCACAGGGAGCTAGGCTAGCTAGACACAAAACTACTAACTTTCTACAATTTAGATCAGTTATAATAAAAAGGTTGGTTTTAGATCAAACTAAATTGTGAATATAAAAGAAAGAAAACTAAAAACACTAATCACTTGGAGAATGATTAAAATCATATCAAGAGAATCTTGGATATGAGATTTCACTTCCACATCATAAACCAATAAAGTACCACATATTCCATTTATATTAGTCAATTTTCACAAAGGTAGGTTGTCATCTAAATATATCTCCTGATGGTAATAGTCAGTCCTAACCTTATATTACATTCTCATTCATATACATGGATTCAAACTACAACCTAGAATCCTCAACATAATCCTAGTCATTCCCATGGTCAAGGACATGTTGCCAAAATAGATATTTCCTACATCTTAATATCTCTTCCTAGAAAATAATAAGAAGCATAAAGCATGTAATCATGATGGCCAACCATGCATACAAGAAGATAAACACGATAGCTCATTTGAAAACAAAACATTAACTAATACCAAATATGAATTTTGAATTCACATGAGTCATGACATGGGAGCTACTCTCCCATGCCCAAGAAAAGGAGTTTACTTACTCATGGTGAGGAAATACATGCACAAATGATAAGTCATTGAATAAAACATGAGTAGAGAGAGAGAGAGAGAGAGGAATAATAAATGAATTTGTAGGAGTGATGACTAAATAGAAATCTCTGGCCAAAGGATGGAGATTCATCTCTACAATTCCTCTTTTCTTTAGCAGCTTCCTCTCTACAACTTCAGAATGAAATGGAGATGAGAAATGGAGTCAAGAATGGGTTCTCTATAGAAAAACCCTATTTTTCTCCAAAATTTCCAGTCTACAACTCTAGGATCATCTTTGATCTCAAATCATTCCAAATGATACATGATCCACTTCCCAAGGGGTGTGGTTAGTTATGTATTACAAATAAGCATTTATTTCTAAAAGTGTTAATAAAATATTGTTCGCACGCCATGTATGTGACTCAACACGCCGTGTGAGATTTGGTTCCCGCTTGAGTCGGGCCACGATTTCAAGTGACACACCATGTGGAGTCAACATGGCATAAGGAAGACTTCATGGCAAATTTTGAATTTTTTGAGCCATGTCATGTAGCTGGGTCACATGCTGTAGCTCCTCTTGACTGAGGAGATTGATGTATGAGAGTCACACATCATGTGGAGTTGTAACATATTGAATTTTAAAATTTTGTCTTTTGACCCTCTTTCCCATCTTTTCCTTTCATTTCTATCCTTATTGTCCTTTCTATTTAATTAGTGGAATTTATAGTGGTTTAGTGAACATTTATGCACTAATTGTACCAATATAATGGTTTATGCACAAATACCTCAGTGAAGGCTTAGTTACAATAATTAAATTCTCTAAACCTTAATATAACTTTTTATATGATTTTAAAACATAAAATGAGCCTAAGTTTCAAATTTTGTTCGATTTGGATGTTGTTTGTGCAAGTTATGCAATTTTAGGTACATTCTGGACTTTTATGCAACTTACCCAATTGGGAGGTTTTATTTTCAAATTATCACCTTTATTTTAATCCTTAGATATTCCCTTACCATTAACGAGATTTTAAACTATTGGAGAACCTAGTTTCACCTTGGTTTGATGGTATTTCTTTCCAAGGGCATTATAGGGATTACCCTCTTTATAAAGATGCTTATCCTTAAAAACTATCAACCAATGAGGTTATTTCTTTCTTGAAAAACGGTGGGGATGGCCTAGAAGGATCTATGGGCTCTTAGGACAGACTTTTGATATGCATGATGCCTCTATGAGTTGTCCTCTTGCATGGCCATCAATCCCTAGGCTAAAGACACATGGAAAGTCCCTTAAGACACCTCCTGCTTCACCTCTTTCTTTATATAGCCATGTATACCCCTTCCCAACTCACAATTCGAAAACTCTTTCTCTCATTTTCTTTCCTTTATCTTAGATAATAGTTCCTTATGTATATGTCCACGAAGTTGCTGTCCCAAGGTAATAGAGGGAGCCTACCTTGGTGAAGAAGGCTCATAGGGCTTCCAAATTGCTCTATTAGGGTTTCTAAAGCTCCTCCTTGGTAATTTCGGCCAAAACTAGTAAGTTTCCTCCCTTCCTTACCTAATTTCATACTATTAGTCTTCCTTACACCCTATTACAGGTCGTAACCATGTACTTCCATGGTGAAACCCCACCTAGAATCCTAAAACACCTCATCTCTATGCTCTTTTGCTAGGGTTTATCACCTCTAAGTTGAGAAGGTGATCTTTGTCCAAGAAAGGAGCTAGGCTTGGAGCAACCAGACCTTATAAGCTCGGATCCTTGCTGTTTGGACCTTCTTATCTTCCCTAGAGGCGAGTTTCATAACCCACTTCACATATATTGCTTGCTACATGCTTAAAATTCATGCGTCTATGTTTAAAATCGATGATAACCATCTCTATTTACCATGTTCATCTAGGATTTTGGTTTCTTACCGGTTTACCTTCTATAGAAGATGTAGTTTGGATAAATATTAATATAAAACCATGATATTAGGTCGAATGGTGTTTTCTCTTCCTCTCTCTCTCTTTGCTTATCTCGTTTGGTTTGATGATGTGTCGGTTTCTGATTGGCCGAATTTCAATAATTCATAACTTTTGATTCCTTTGTCCAAAAACTAAAGTAAAATACATGCTAAACTCATAAAAACATTTTATTTTCAATAATAATATTTTCAAGTATTGGTTTTGAGTTTTTTCGATGGTGGTTTTCTAGAAAATGATTTAATTACTTACAAATCACCAAAAATACACTTTAATCATTGTAACTCCAAAATATGCAAAATTATATGTTTTCTTAATCAGAAGAACCTAACTAAGTCTATGGTGATGTTTTCATAGTCTAAATCAAGGTTTTGCTATAAAAAGTAAAAATATGGGTTTTCTCTACCTTAATGCATAGATATCATTCTAATACATGTATACGAATTGAAAATAGGAAAAATTGATCATGGACTCAATCAAGTGATGAAAGTGGGTAATATGAATCATAATGAAAGGTATGTGCTATGTATGTGCAATCCCTATTTATGTATGTGCATTTACACCTTAAGTTGGGAATAATTGTTCCTTAACCTATTTTTCTATAATGAGGCTTTATTAAACCCTATTTCATATACTCTTGAATCTTTTGCTATACTTGCCTCATAAATCAGTTTCAGAACATTATTCTTGGGTCTTGGAACCCCACCACCAAGTTGTAATTATATTATGATTTATCTTGCAACTTTACTATTTCTTGATCATGATGGTTTATTTGGCTAATTAACTATAGTAGTGGTACTTATGTACAACCACCCACAGAGGGTATGTAAATAATCGCCCTGGGGAACATCTTATTCTCCCCCTGGGGAATGTGTTATTCCTTCCCTATAAAATTTGATAGGTGACTGGGAATGTATGAATTCTCCCCTCACCTATAGGTTGAGGTTCGGTAGGTGCCTCAACCCTACTTAGTTAATGTAGTCCAATTAATATCATGCATGCTACTTCTTATATGTTTTGTAATGGTAAGAATCTATTTTGTTATGTGCCTCATTCTCTTGGCCCTCTCATCTTATGAAGATTCAATATATTTATGTTTCATATGATTTCCTTTTCTCTTGTACTTATTCATTATTTGACACATACCTTGTTTTCCTCTCCCTTTTGCTGGGTGCTTTCCCAACCACCCAGGTGATGAGCAAGGTGATGAACAAGACAAGGAGTATATAACTTTTGGCTTGGACTCAGTTGATGGAGATGTTGCTTGGAGACAAGATTGTAGTAGTCTAGACTTCCATCTATCTAGATCCTGATTGTGTGTCTTGATGTAAACCCTAATGGAAGAATTTGATGTATTTCGTAAACCTTTTATGAAATTGAATACAATTAATTATTTTTTATTCCGCTGCTTTCTAATGGTCTTTTGTATACCAATGTTTAATAAGTTTGGAAAATTTATGCCCATTCCATCATACCTCTGAGAGTGTTTGGAATGGATGTCAATTCTTCAAATTTTTAGTAAAGGGGTGATTTCACTCCCTTACAACATGGTATCATAGCCCATGGTAGTCGGAATCTGACTATTTCAGTTTTGTCTCCATAATTAGAATCCCTGCCTTACATAGTTCCTTTAGGTGACATGGTTGCCCTACAATTGATCTATAAATGATGAAAGGTTGATTTAGGACCCTATAGTTCCACATTAGTATCATGATGAATAAAACCCTAAAATACTCATAACTAAAATATGCATAACATAATGTTGTTAGGTTTGCCTTTAGGCAACTATTAGGGCATGAAGTTGAAGCAAAGGTGTCTAGAAAGGATCAGGTTCTGGGGGCTGGCAATATTTTCCTCCATGCCACTTGCTTGGTTTACGAGGACTCCCAGATCCATATGAACCGGCCTGGCCTGAGCTGATATGAATTGTTCTAAATAACATGCTTTTAGGCAATATTAGCCTTACACATCTATATGATTTACCTTTAGGGAAACTAATATGTTTAACTAGTCTACCAGGTGTAATGACTTGTTGAGGATGGATACCCAATATAGTTCCCTTATGACCCATAGAACTACATGTTTGGATAGTTATCCCTAGAACCTAGACTTTGAAGTTTGGTGTTTAGTAGTAAGCAATCAGAGTGCACAGTGAAGCGTGATGGATCTTGTATATGGTTTAGTTAGACTCACCCTTTTACCTCTAGATTAATTTGCCTTGGTAGGTCAAACCTTTTAAGGGATAGAGAATAGTTGGTTTGATGATGTTTGGGCAGTTAGATTTTGAGGATGAAATCCTTTCCAAGGGGATGGAGTCATGTAACATACTAAAATCTAGCTACTCTAACTTTGAAAACCCTGACTCCCTAATGAGGAAGTTAGTGTGCTTGAATCCTTAGTTTTGACCAAACAAATTGTAATTATAACCACATGTTTCTTGGTATCCAAAAGAACATATAATGATCATCTAATGAATAGTTCATATGTTTGAACCCTAATATCTAATGCACATAATAAGAGTAACTCACATTTTAATACTAATAGTGGATAAGCATGACGTTGACCATGCCATAAACCAATAAACCCTAATGAAATGACGAGCAAGATAATTGTAACCTAATCTTGTATTTAATGCATACTAAGAATGTATAGATGAAGAATAATGATCATGTTAACCTAAACTCTAAGTTGTAATCATCTAACCTTAACATATACATCCTTAATGCCTTTCATGATACATTAATGACATTAGGTGTCATAATCAGTTAACATACTTTGATACACATAAATGATATATATAATCATCTAATCACATATTAATCAAGTCATCAATATGAAACACATGGTATGTTACCTTATTATCTAATGCACACACGATTAATCACTTAATGTGAATCAATTCGTAATATGCCTCACCTTGATCATTAAAATACATGGAGTGGCTTCAATATGAATATGAAGTGATTCGATTCACATAAATGTGCAAATCAATAATAAAAATAAATATGAGAAAATGACTAATGATGACATTAATGTGAGAAATAAACATAATGTGGTAATGAGATAACATTTAATATAAATATATGTAATTGATGTGACATAATTTGTGTTGAATGAAGACTTAAAGACAAATTGAATATTTCATGCAAAATAATTCGTTATAACTTAATGTGGTGATAGTATAAGGATAATGAAGTCTAAGTTCAAAATATTAAGGATAATGATCAAGTATATTGAGGGAATTGAGTAACCCATAATTTTGCTAAAATTCTTAGTAAGATAAATGAGAAATATATATATATGATGTTTCATGGATAATAATGAAATATAACTCTTTTGGAAACAAAGTAAATATGACATGACACAATTAAAAGAATAATAATGATAATGTGATATCATAATAAATATAATCTTAATGAGCCAAAAATGTAAATGATGTTAAATCTCCTAAAAAAATATCTAAATAATGGAACCTAGGTGATCCTTGAGAACCTAACCTATGTTAAGATGCTTGTGGAGTATATGTTGATGAATTGTTTGGTGGAAGTTAAGGTTGGAGAAATAACCTGATGTTTTGTGATGAGATGTTACACACTCACCCTTCCCTTCTTGCTTGTGATTTCAGGGACGAAATCCTCTTTAAGGGGTGGAGTGTTGTAACATACCAAATTTTGAAATTTTGTATTTTGACTCTCTTTCCCATCTTTTCCTTTCATTTCTATCCTCATTGGCCTTTCTATTTAATTAGTGGAATTTATAGTGGTTTAGTGAACATTTATGCACTGATTGTACCGATATAAGGGCTTATGCACAAAAACCTTAGTGAAGGCTTAGTTATAATAATTAAGTTCTCTAAAACTTAATCTAACTTTTTATATGATTTGAAAACATAAAATGAGCCTAATTTTCAAATTTGGTTCGATTTGGATGTTGTTTGTGCAAGTTATGCAATTTTAGGTACATTCTGGACTTTTATGCAATTTACCCATTTGGGAGGTTTTCTTTGCAAATTATCACCTGGATTTTAATCCTTAGATATTCCCTTACTATTAATGAGATTTTAAACTATTGGAGAACCTAGTTTCACCTTGGTTTGATGATATTTCTTTCTAATGGCATTATAGGGATTACCCTCTTTATAAAGATGCTTATCCTTAAAAACTATCAACCAATGAGGTTATTTCTTTCTTGAAAAATGGTGGGGATGGCCTAGAAGGATCTATGGGCTCTTAGGACCGACTTTTGATATGCATGATGCCTCTATGAGTTGTCCTCTTGCATGGCCATCAATCCCTAGGCTAAAGACACATGGAAAGTCCCCTAAGACACCTCATGCTTCAACTCTTTCTTTATATAGCCATGTATACCCCTTCCCAACTCACAATTCGAAAACTTTTGCTCTCCTTTTCTTTCCTTTAGCTTAGATAATAGTTCCTTATGTATTTGGCCATGAAGTTGCTATCCCAAGGTAATAGAGGGAGCCTACCTTGGTGAAGAAGGCTCATAGGGCTTCCAAATTGCTCTATTAGGGTTTCTAAAGCTCCTCCTTGGTAATTTCGGCCAAAACTAGTAAGTTTCCTCCCTTCCTTACCTAATTTCATACTATTAGTCTTCCTTACACCCTATTACAAGTCGTAACTCCAAAATATGCAAAATTATATCTTTTCTTAATCAGAAGAACCTAACTAAGTCTATGGTGATGTTTTCATAGTCTAAATCAAGGTTTTGCTATAAAAAGTAAAAATATGGGTTTTCTCTACCTTAATGCATATATATCATTAGTCATATTTTCTGGGGTTTGGATTTTACAATGAAGATTAGGATTTCCCCTTTTTATGTGATTCATGATCTGCTTTGGAACCATGCAGTCATGTGTTAATTCATGCCTTATTATTTCTAATCATGCAAGAGGATATTTATTTTCTAAAAAAATTCAAATAGAGGAGTAAAAAATGCATTTTAGGATTGGTAATGCAATCTTATTTCTACTCAAAGATATAAAGTTGAGAAATTCAATGCATTTGAATCATTACATGGTTTAAGAGTATGAGTGAAAGAATTGAAATTCATATTTAGCCAAATACGTACATATGGAGATGAATAGCCATGATTTCAAAAAAATTCAATTAGGATGATTCATGCCCAACGATCATCATATAGCCATTATCTCAATGTAAGCAGATGGCTTAACCAATAGGGAAGATACTGATCACAATGATAAAAAAATTCACTCAACAATCATGCAAGAATGTGAAAATAAATGCAAATCATGCAAACAACAAACTAAATAACATAAGCAAATGACTTAAGTAAATGACATGAAAAGTAAAACTAAAACTATCCATCGGTTGTACCCTCCAAGCTTGAAATTTGCAGTGTCTTCACTGCTCATAACAAACTCAAGAGTTGTACAACTAGATACCTCAAGTGCATCAGAAAGGGGGGTCGAAACCCTTCTGGGGAGGCTAGAGGTGCTTTGGGAATAAAGTGGGGTTGATGATGACCATGGAGGAGGAAGATCATGGAGGTGGAGATGGTTGTGGAGGATAGACATAATGACCCTGAGAGATGTACTAGGAATCTATTCAGACACCATGGTTTGGATGTCAACGACATTCTGGGACATGCCAGTGTATTGTTGGGAGAGCTGAGAGATGCGGGTATCTTAATCATTAAATCTATTCTAAACATACCCATAAAGCTTCCTCATATCTGGGTACCTCCAGGTGAAGTCTATCTGTGTACCTGTGGAAGGAGGTGGGGAAACATCAACTCTTGCAGAGGAAGACTCAGGCTATGTACCTACATAAGATCCTACTTTCTAAAAATATTTCTAGTTGGCTTTGTCTTTGTGTGTGGTGATGGCATGATTTGGCAACTGAATGATAGAGGATTTTTGATGGACCTTATGAAAATATTTTCCGTTCTTATCTTTTCTCAGCAAACTAGAGGAAATGAGAAAGTCACAATCGACATTTGCCCCTACATCTATGGGATCAATAATAGACAGATCAAGCTTCAAAGCAATGGCAAGTATGGAGATCAAGCCCCCTATCATGATATCTCCTTTTGACTCATCTGGATCTTTACTATTTGTGAAAGAAAATGATACTCAATGTTTTTATCATAGTTATACATCTTAGCCCATAGAAAAAACAAATCCAGTTTAGCAAGTACACCTTGTGTTTCCTTCTATACAAAAACACTTGTGCTGAAAATATGGTGAATATAGCAAAAGATCAAGTTGTGAACATGAGACATTCTGGTGTAAACAAGATAATTGTAACATCCCAACATTTGAGGCCTCAGATAAAATGATCTTAACAGGAATAATTGGACTACCCATATCACCAATGTGCACCTCCTTTTCAGGGAGTCCATCACTAAAGAACTCTGTGGTTAAGCATGATCAACCCAAAGTAGTACTATGATGGGTAACCAGTTGGAAAGTTTATTTATGCTTGTGCATGCGTGAGGACAAAGCGTACAATTAAGGCTAGTGGTGGTTTGTGGGGCCAGTCATTATTCCTAAAAATCTACTAGAGCCTTGGCTGTTAGCGTAGATTTTACAATAATAGGTGGTTTCTTTAGTGATCTGGCTCCAAAAAGTATTGGGCCTAAATTGCTCTGGCATGATAATACTATTGTCATAGTCAAATTCCATCAAGTTGCAAAACCTTTTTTAAAGTCAATTTGAATGATTTGTTCATCAATCTAAATGAAATCATACCAAAAGGTTCATGCTTATTAAATGGGTCTTCTGCTGCCTTGAAGGTTGTCAAAGACTCATAAGTCAGGCGAGGGTATGTAGGGACGTTATTGATGCAGAATATACCTAGATTGAGGAAGAAAAATAGTCCCTATCTTCATAGATAATACCTAGTTGTTCCATATCATTGAGGCGTGCAAACATGGTCGAGACTACCCGACGAGAGGCAAGACAACGGAAGATAACATCCTCATCTATATTCAACATAGAGTGTACCATGGAGATGAGGGTGCATTAGAGGAAGATGACTCGGGCTCAGGGCGTGCCTGCTTGGAAAAAATCTTGATTCGCAGCATGTTGACAAATGCTGAATAAGCGACACAATGTAACGGCTCAGTCACATGGTGTGTGCTGTTGTTCTTTCTTCAATGCTGCCTTGAGACAAACACAGCGTAAACCAGTCCCTTACGGCGTGTTGGCGGCAACTACTACTGATCCTAGGCCGATCACTGCACGATGGCAAAAGATCTTAGAATTGTTGGCGGGTGGAAGCTCATCCCTTCTCCTTTGGATGACTTGGTGGTGTAGAGGTGGTGCTCGAAGGCGGCTATGAAGCATAGGATTAGCGGCACGCCTGGATGGCGACTGTTCTTGTGTGCGACAGAGGATGGGGGTTGGTGTTGTGGAGGTGCAGAGGTGGCTGGAGAAGAGGCTACACGGCATGATAGAGATGTGAAATGAATAGATTTAGGGCTTTAAATTCCCTTAACCATTTTCCGACACCCTATAAAGAACAAGTACATGCCGCAAGGCCCGATGCGCATTTTCCCCAATTTCACAAAAGCACACGTCGTGTTGGACACTTACACGGCGTAAGGGATACTTGCTGCTGAAATTTTGAAATCTCCCATAAAAATTGAGCTATCCCTGATTTTTGCATTAGAGTTTGAAGATAATAAAAGATGGAAATAGATTAAGATACCAACTATTGATTACAAGCTTATATAAATATAAGTCTTGATATAGTAGTATTCCTACACTTCCAAACGTGAGACTAAATACAAGACCAAAACATACATACCCTAATACTCCCGCTCAAGTTCAAGCACGCATGAAACACATGTCCAACTTGCTAATACATGAAAAAGATAAAATAACCCCAACGTAAAGTGATCTTTCCTGACATGAAATAATCTCCCTCTGATAAGAAATGATCTCCCCATGAATAGCATAATACAAAATTGAAGCACTCTAACACTCCCCCTAAAAATATAACATTAGAAGCAAACAAGTCTTCTCCCCTTAATGAAGATAAGATTAATGCAGAAACATTAGTTGGATAAGGGACTACCCTTGGAATTGATAATTTCCTAACCCATAGAAGCAACCATGAATGGACAATATAATTTTTTAGATATGATCCAAAGTAGTAGATGGTGGATAATATGTGTATAAATCATATGATTCATCATTGTTGTTAAAGTAGTTCCTTACAAGAAGCACCAACACTATAATAATATGTGGTAGTTGGAATAAGAGCATTTCTATAGGAATAATACACTATAGTAGGTGGGCACATGTTTGAGATGTGCTACTACAAGAAATATGTACTATAGTAGGTGTCAGCAAGACATACGAATATGCAGAAAATAGACAACATGGTCAGATGACATGCCTTCTTCTCTTCATATTCTATCCTCCATCTTGTCTCTTTCCCCTTCCTCTGTTCTTCCCCTCACACCGACCACAAAAAAAATCATGAGAGTGATTGTGATGGAAAGTCATAAACATTAGTAGAGTAATTGATATGTAAATAATGGTACATAAATAAAGTATTGTGGGTATGAAGGCACGGTAGGAAAAACAAACCAGAACATGGTATATAGGCATGGTAGAAAAAATAAAATCACAATAATACGGATGTTGTGATGTATAATATTAAAGATCTCTAATTCAAAAAAAGGCACTCAGTTTGTGGGTTAGGAGAATTACATGGAGAGGAAGAAGAAATAATATTGTATCCCTTTGGTGCTTTATAAACTAGCATGAGGTCTTTGGTTCTCTTCTTTTGTGATGTTGTAGACAAACAAGTAAATTAAAGATAGTCACATGGACTGGACCTTCAATAGTAAAAGCTTTTCTATTGTTGTACATAATGGTATCTAGACGAAGTTGGTGTGCATTGCAATGGTTATATGAGTATTTAATATTGGTCTTATTTAAAGACACAGTAAGTATTACATTCACATGGTGATTGCAATTGTTTAAATCTTGGTAACCATTGGGCAACAACAGTTAGTTTTTGCTGGAAATCTCTACAATGTTCAACATCGGTGTTGGCTATTGTTTTTGCCACCAACAAAATGTATTGTAAGTTGAGTAATTTTTCTTAATTAGGGAGAGAGAGAGAGAGAGTTATATGGATAGACATTAAAGTTAAGAGGAGAGAGAGTAATGTGGGAAAGGGGTTACATGCACTAAATATGGGAAGGGGGTTACATGCATTAAATGATGTAAAACGAAAATGGGGGTGGGCAATGATAAAAGGGAGGGGGAATGGAGAAAGAGAGTGAAAAGAAAATGGATGGAAAGAGATGGGGTTGGAGAAAAAGATGAGTAGGGCATCTTCACTAAAAACATAAAAGAAATAAATAAAGACTGAATGAGAGGAAGTAATGGAAATAGATGGTAGAGGAAAGGATAAATAGGTAGAAGTGAAAAAGGCAACTAGTAATAAAATGGAACAAAATGGAAAACTAAAAAGGAAACCAAATGAAAGATGGAAAATAGAAAAATCAATTAAAGAGAACAAATGGAAATAAGAAAGAAGAGTGGGTCATAAAAAATACTAAAATAATAAAAAGCAAATGAAAAGGAAAGAAAAATAATGAAAGCAAAAATTGACATGCATCAACAAAGAGAATAACAAGAAATAAATTTTGCTACATAATATTAAGAAAATGCTAAATAAAAAAAGTAAATAAATGTTGGTGGAGACTAGGATGGTAGGGAAGACAAGATCTGGTGCCAGGAAATTTATGAAAAAGGAAGAAGGGAGGAGTGGCATGGATGATTCTCAATGGAAAACCAAGCCAAAAAAAGGAGGCAATGGCCAGACACTGACAAAGGCTTTCTCTATTTCACTCTAGAGTTTGTTGGATCCTAAGATGGGTGATTTTCTCTAGAGGGGGGTGAATAGAGCCAAATGCACTTAAACAAAATTCATTAGACCTTCAGGATATATCACATGATTAGGTTGCTAATTAGGATATTTGAGTGTAACTAAACATACATAAAAAGGATGAGAGAGATTGAAACAAGCACAATAACACAAGCTATGTAGAGTGGTTCCATTCTCCATACTAGGATATTGTCAGTCTACTACCTAGAAAGGTCAAACTCTCAGATTTCTTAGCCATGTCTACTCCTTATATTCACTTATAAGAGATACAACACATGGCCTTCCTTTTCCCTAGACAAGGATACCCAACCTTTTCTTTGAGGAGAAGGGAGCCAACAACCTACCAAAGGACTTACCTATCCAACCAAGAGTCTTCAACCTACCAAAGGACTTACCCACTTGTGCAAGGAGTCTTTTGCCTTCAACAAGGACTTATTCACTCTTGCACCAAGTCTTCAGCCTTCAAGGAATTACCCACTCTTCTTAGATATTTAGCCTTTGACTTCACCTTTGCCAAGGAGAAGCTTCCACCAAGGACTTACCCACTTGAACAAGGAGTCTTCTACCTTCACCAAGGGCTTACCCACTCTTTTTCTCCAAGTCTTCAACCTTACCTTTTTCTTCTTCATCTCTCTTAGCCAAGAGATAGAATCTTCATCTTCATGTTTGAAATGAGAGATTGGGAGGTGGAGGAAGTGAGAGCTTCACAAGATATACATGTAGAACTAGCTTTCTTACAAATCTCCTACTCATTCTAATGGATGTAGAAAGTGATTAAGCTTAGATAGAGAGGAGGATGTAGGATGCACTCAACTATAGAATAGGGACCTTCATAGTGCTTGGCTAACCATGGGATGAAGCCCAAGAGGTCCTATTTATGTTGGGGATATCTAGAAGCCTTTGGGAACACTTAAGGCTGAATTATAGCTATTTGGGGTGTTGCAACAAATATATTTTTGAGTTTTGAAACACTCCAATGGTTGGAAACACTTGTACTTTTCTGTACAATGTGATTGGTTGAGTTTAATAAAGGTAACTCGACTGATTTCACTATATGACAAAGCATATTTGAGCAATCAGTCGAGTTTATCCTGGATGAAACTCGACCGATCATTTAAATCAATTTTTCCCAATGCAGGGATTGGTCGAGTTCTAAGAGTAGCAACTTGACTGAACCATGAATTTTTCAAGATCCATTAAGGGATCGGTCAAGTTTGTAACTCAACCGATAAACAACATGTAATAAATTTTGGAAAATGTCATTTAAGTGCCTAAGTATTTTATTTAAGTGGTCCTAATTTTTCTAACCTTAATTACAGGTCATACAATCAATACAAGTGATTTACATCATGATTCTAATAGATTTACATCATATTCCACAAAAGAGCACTTGCATTGATTTTGACTTGTCTTTTCTCCATGTTAGGATGGGCAAATTGGGGCATTTGGAGTGTGTCTATACCTAATATGAAATCACTCAAGTAGAAACATTAGACACAAATAAGTGGAATGGTTTAGTCATCATCAAAATAAGGGTTTAGTCAATTTAGACCTTGAGTCAACATTGACCTAGAGACAACATTCTCCCCCATTTTGAAGATGACAAACCATTTCATAAATGTATTAAAAGTTTTTAAGTAAAATCATACCTTTGGAGAAACCTAGGGGCTTCAATAGAATTGAGTTCAAATGCTACCCCTCAATTTATAAAATCACACCTTTGGAGAAACCTAGGGGTTTAATCCCATAACAAGTTGTGTGTTTAGCTCTTCATACCCCCTCTTTTTGAAATGACAAAGGGGGAGAAAGCATGTATTCTTTTGAAAGGAAAGGGAGAAGGTATGTCTTACATGAACATTAAGGCATGTCTTACATGAAGAGGGAGAAAACATGTCTTATGTTATGGGGAGAAGGTAAAGGAGAGAAAACATATATGTGAAGAACATATATGAGTAGAATACATAGTTTCTATAAGTGTTATGAAAGCTAACCATGCAGGAGATATAACATCAATTGATGCTCATGGAGTTCTCAAACACAATTGGATGTGTGGATAATCCAACACATCATATGAATCCCAAGAAACCAATAATGAATCCTATCCTGAATGGATTACATATGTTGAGTATCATAGGATGTATCACCCATCAAAATCTCCACGTGGTGAGAAGCTAATAGTTACATCTTCTCCTAAATTCTTCAGAGATGCCATTGTACCTTGTGTCTTGCAAAATGCTAACTTTTTCCTTAATGATGATGATGCAGAGGAAATTTATCCTGATGATGTATCTCTAGTCAGAGATCATGGTTTATCAGAGGTGTATATTTCCCCTAAAGCACACACAATTGTTCGTAAGTCATGGAAAATGTCAGTTTTAGTAGAACTCGTCAGGAAGAACATCGAATACATGATATTGGTGTTGGGTTTTTATGGAGGCAACAGGCGCAACGAAAACAATAATTTTTTCTCCGCATACCCTACTCAAGGATCTCATCGACAACAATCTATTCAGAAGGAGGGTGTAGGGATATACCTCATCATGGAGAAGGTCCAGTGACGTCCCTCCACCCAGTGATGCACGCTGCTCCTAGCGTGCACCAACAGTCATCAATCATCCTTCAACTATAGGCAACTCAGTGTCTCCATCTCTACTTCATCAACACAAATGGACTGGAACTCCACATTGCACTTCATTAAGCTGGCGGGAAGGAGCAACCTTCTACTTTATGATGTGCTAGCATCGTTTGCTCTCCTTCTCCCTCTCTTAGGGATGATGATGGCTAGGGTTCATGTACAAGAGCGTAACCTCAGCGTATGCACATTAGAGTTCACCAAAAGCCAGCCGTCATGCCAAAAGAAGCATGGTTTCCCAAAACCCTCAAGTAAAACAAAAGGGTTGCGGGTTCGTTAAAATGAACCGCTTCATGGACTATATAAAAGAATATTCTAGAAATAATTAATTAATCTGATTAATCATCTTAATTGATTAACTAATTTTCATTATCCATCTCTACTTAATCGCTCTCGATCAACCAGCCGACATAATAATGGAATTTAATAAATTGGCTTAAATACTTTAACCAATTAACTAAGATTATATTCTAATATTATTATAGCAGATTACCTAAACATTTTAGTAATCAATTTGATTTAGAAAATTTCCAATTACTTCCATAATTATACTCCTATTCCAATCACATCCTATGTGTGTAACCCGATAGTCTCCACATTACGTTGGTAGTAATATTCATAATCAAATTATGATTTCACAAGAAATGATTGGTATCTAGATAGACTTTATTGCTACCCAAGTAATTGGAGAAGTTGGAGAACAACTTAACATATCATATGTCACTAGTGTTATAATGAATGTATAGTTACTCTGTATCAGATATCCATATTGAACTCAAGGTATGGAATCATCATGCTCTTCAACATTCAATCCATGTTCCTTGATCTAAATCACACTGTCTGAGATACGTGTAAGCTCAATATCACATATTGACTCACACAATCATTGCCATGCATTTCCCACTCTCACTTATCAAGTGGATAGGATATCAAACTCTTGTAGGAGGACAAATCCCATCTACATCACTCAAAGTCATCCTCATGTGTCACAGTGCACCCAAGCACCACTTTTATGACAACCCTTATTTAGGATGACGATGGATGATGTCAAATCACACTGAATGACATGTGATGAGTGTAGTGATTTTAGGTCTAAGAACTACAATCACCATCATCACTAGAGAGATGACTCTGACTACCATTCATGGTTCCATGCGTCACACTCAAGGTGGGTCTGTCCGATACACTATTCTCTAACAAGTATCTATGTGCTTGGTTCAATACCACATATCATGACCAATGAGATTCTATCATCAACCAACACACAGTCTAGTCTTATGTGTTATTGTTGTCTATTAGCCTTCCACAATAGCATCCAACTAGGGACACAACAAGAATGTATATACCCTTGAAATTCGTATGATATCATTATTCAGGTCCTCGACCCGAAGACATATGTCATTGAGTAATATCATTATTTAGACATTTATTATGTTATATCATTATCTCATTACTGAATAACAAAATAAATTGGAAGAATGCTATTATTATTAATCAAATCATTTACATGATATGCCGTTACAATCATCATATGATCGGCTCTCTAGGCATACATACCAATAGACTCCCACTTGCACTTAGAGCTAATCACTAACTTAATCCCAAGTGATCTAAAATGATCTTCATGCTTCTGGTGTGAAACTGCTTTTGTCAAGGGGCCATCCACGTTGCTCTCTATTGGTACTCTACAAATCTTCACATCTCCTCACTGTACCATTTCTCATATGACATGGAACCACCTTTGTATATGCTTGGAATGTTGATGCAATCTAGGTTCCTTAGCTTGTGCAATAGCTCCATTGTTGTTACAATATAGCTCGATTGCCTCGTTGATGCTTGGAACCACACCAAGTTTAGAAAAGAACTTCTTGATCCAAACAACTTCCTTTGTTGCATTGGAAGCAATGATATACTTGACCTTCATCGTAGAATCCACAATTGTCTCTTGCTTGGAACTCTTCCAGCTCACAACTCCATTGTTGATGCAAAACAAAAATTCTAATTGCGATCAATAATCATCTTTTTTAGTTTGTAAGCTTGCATTAGTGTAACCGTTTGCCACCAACTCTTTCTCTCCACCGTAGACTAGGAACTGATCCTTAGTTCTTTTCAAGTACTTAAGGATAGTCTTCATAGTAGTCCAATGACCTTAACTGGGATCTGACTGATATCTTATTATCATTCTCAAAGCATACGAGACATCTATATGAGTACATAACATTGCGTACATGATAGATCCAATAGTAGAAGCATATGAAATCTTATTCATGCGCTCCTTTTCTTCACAAGAATTGGGACATTGATCTCTAGAGACGGTAACACCATGAGACATGGGCAGGTTGCCTATCTTCGAGTTCTCCATACTAAAACTCTTCAACACTTTGTCAATATATGTGTCTGACTTAGTCCAAGAAGCCTTCTAGATCTATCTCTATAGATATTGGTTCCTAGTATATAGGATGCTTCTCCTAAGTCTTTTGTTGAGAATGTATTTCCTATCTAAGACTTTACTTTCTATAAAGTAGGTATATCATTCTCCATCAATAGTATGTCATCCCCATACAATATGAGGAATACAATCATGCTCCCACTAACCTTCTTTTACACATAATGTTCATCTTCATTTTGAAAAAAGCCAAACTCTTTGACTGTTTCATCAAATCAAAGATTTTAGCTCTGAGATGCTTGCTTCGATCTGTAGATTAAACTTTGTATCTTACAAACTTTATTTACATCTTTTGGATTTATAAAACCCTCAGGGAGTGTCATGTATACATCCTCAAGAAGATTCCCATTAAGGAATGTAGTTTTAACATCCATTTGCCAAATATCATAGTCATGATAAGTTGTAATGGAAATCATGATCCTGATGGACTTAACCATGGCAACTGGAGAAAAGGTTTCATCATAGTCAACACCTTGAACTTATTTAAAACACTTTACAACCAATCGAACTTTTTAATTCTATACATTACCATCCATATCTTCTTAAATACCTACTTGAACCCTATGGGTTTTACCCCTTCAGGCGGATCCACCAAAGTCCATACCTTATTGCTGTACATAGATTCCATATCGAATCTCATGGCCTCAAGCCATTTCTCAGACATTGGCCCCTCAACATCTTCTAGATAGGTCATTGGCTCATCATTAATGACTGACTCATAGCCTTCTTGAGTCAGTAGATAACCAAATTTATCTGTCTTAAGGCATATCCTACTAGATCTGCAAGGTTCCTGAGTCACATAAGGAATTTGAGATTCCGCAATGACTAGTGACTCTCTATGTTCCTCTTGTACCTCTATAGGTTCAATGCTTTCTTTTTGGTCTCATACCTCTTTGAGTTGTACTCTGCTCCCATTGATTCCTTTAGAAATGAATTCCTTTTCTAGGAATGCAACATCCCTGGAATAAAGGCTTTGTTGTCAGTTGGGTTGTATAAATAGTACCCCTTGGTTTCCCTGGGATAACAAAAAAAATAACATTTATCTGATCTAGGGCCAAGATTTTTAGGATACATTATCTTGACATAATCTTCACATCCCCAAATCTTCATAAAAGACATTTTGGGATGCTTCCCAACCCATATCTCATATGGTGTCTTTTGATCAATTTAGACGATAGACGATTAAGTGTAAACGCTACAATTTCTAGAGCATATCCCCAGAAAAAGCTGGAAGATCGACAAAACTCATCGTTGATCGCACCATATCTAGCAATATGCGATTCCTTCTTTCTAATACACCATTATGTTGTGACATTCTAGGTGGAGTCCATTGTGATACAATACCACATGCTCGTAGAAGGTCCTCAAACTCTTGGCTTAAGTATTCTCCACCTCGATCAGATCAAAGTGCCTTGATACTATTACCAAGTTGGTTATGTGCTTCATTCATGAAATCCTTGAACTTTTCAAGAGTTTCTAACTTATGTTTCATCAAGTAAAAATAGCCATACCTACTGAAGTCATCAATAAATGTAATGAAATATTGATAATCACCTCTAGCATTTGTTCTAAAAGGGTCACATACATCAGTATGTGTGAGTCCTAATAGTTCACTATACCTCTCACTATTTCCAATGAAGGGAGTCTTGGTCATCTTTCCCAACAAACAAGACTCACATGTCTCTATTGATTCAAAATCAAAAGAGTCTAGATAAATATCTTTATGGATTGTAGATAGTGTTTCTCATTGATGTGCCCTAGACAACAATGCCAAAGATATGTTCTGTTAGAGTTGTCAAGTTTTAACCTTTGGTATTTATGTTATAAACATTTGTTTCAAGATATAATAAATAAAGACCATAGGACATTGGGGCAATTTCATAAAATATCTCATCTTTTAAAATAGAATATTGACCATTCTTAATATAAAATTCATATCCACCCTTGTCCATACAAGATACAAAAATAATGTTCCTATTTATGGTAGGTACATAATAGCAGTTCTTTAACTCTATTACAATCCCCATGGGCAGAGATAAATTATAGGTTCCAACTATAGTGGCAACAACTCTTTCTCCATTTTTAATGCACAGTTCAAGCTCACCCTTTCGTAAGGCTTACTTCTTTTCAGATCCTGTATATTCTAGCATATGTGAGATCTACATATGGTATCCAATATCCAAGATGAATAAGTAGATAAATTTATCTCAATAACGTATATACCTGAAGTGGAGATCTCTATACCCTTCTTCTTCTTCCTCAGTTCTTCTAGGTAGAGAGGACAATTCCTCTTCCAATGTCTTGGCTGGTGACAGTGGTGACAATTATCTCCCTTATTCAACCCTTCCTTTGCTTTGAGTGAAGAAGACTTGGGTTTTTAGCTAGCTTTAGAACCCTTCTTAGATTTTCTTTTGTCCTTTGACTTCCCTTTTCTGGTGATCATCATCAAAGAGTTGGGCTTGTCTTTCTTCATCCATGCTTCAGCTGTTCTCAACATGCCAAGCAACTCTGATAACAACTTGTCAAAATTGTTCATGTTGTAGTTCATCACAAACTGATTGTATGACTCTGGCAGTGACTGCAAAATCACATCTGTGACAAACTCTTGACCCAAAGGAAATCCTAGTCTAAAAAGGTTCTCCACATACCCACTAATCTTGAGCACATGGGGACCTACTAGATCTCCTTCTTCCATGTTGCATTTGAAGAACACCTTGGAGACATCATATCTCTCATGTCTAGATAGATCTTGGTACATATTCTTAAGATGTGTTATCATCTCAACCACATTCATGTTCTCATGTTGTCTCTGCAACTCATACTTCATTGAGCACAACATAAAACAATTTACATCCACGACATCTTCAGAGTGCTTCTTGTAAGCATCTGATGCACATCGTTTAGCACACCAATCACTAGGAAAATTATCCTAGAGTTTATCCTTTTTCTACTTTCCGATAAAGGCTAGTATAGAAGGGTCGATCCACAGAGACAATGAAAAGAGCGGTTGAAATCCAAATCCGAATGTTGAAATGGGAAAATAAATTCTGATGAGAAGGTTGTTTAAAACTAAGAACAAAAACAAAAGTGCTGAAATAAAGTTCAATTAATCAAGAAATAAAGAACTGGGGGTCTGGAAGATCACAACTCTAAGGATCAAATCAGGACCTTGTCGTTTCATGTCCTTATAGACAAACTCACAAGGGTCAGAGTTCCCATGAACCCTTTGATCCCAACATCCACAGATCATTGCCCAACCGTCTAACATGCCACTATCCATGGTCATATCAAAAATCATGTGAATTCAAACTGGTATTTAAAACTAAGGCTCAGGTGGTCACATCACTAATGATTATAATGAGAATATGATTAAAAAGATGAAAAGATGATAATCATAATTAAGGGACTATTATTTCATTTTTACAGAGATCCACAGTCATATCACTCTATAAGAATATATCAGATCATCCAAATAACCACACATAAATAGAGAGAAGACATTTTTTTGATGGAACAACATTACTGATGATATTGAATAGAACAGGGATAAGGAGCTACTCCCATGACCCAGAGAGTTTTACTCAAACATAACAAGACTAGAAGAAATACAAATTAAAATGACATCCAACATTGTACAAGATGTGGTCTACAACTAAAAACTGGATGAAATGGAATGAAGAATGAAATACTTTTACAAGTGGAGAGTCCCTCCCTTTATAGGAGTGGGAGGGGGTAGGCTGTCCTCAAAAGAGGGGAAAAAAGAGAGGGAGATGGCTTTTTTAATTTTCTAGATCTGGTCAAATAGAAAGTTGATTGTCTTTAATTATCTTGACCATATAACTCTCTTTAATGCAAATTCTCATAGTAGTGATTTAGAACATATTTATCTCCCATAAAAATCATGAAAGCAGTTCAAATAATAGTCTTTTCTTTTAGAAAATTAAATTATCTTTCCAAAGAATACTTGTACACTCAATTTGGAGTTTGGACGCAAAAGTTATGTCACTTTTGGTGACAGGTATACATGAATTTCAGGCACTACGGGAATTGTGCAAAACATCTTCCAAGGAAAATTGATTATTGGAGTTGTTAGACAATTTTCCTACAAAAAACCAACAGAAATAATTAAAACTCCAAATAAAGAGAAAAACATAAATTAATACAATTAATTACAAAACAAAGAAAATAAATAACAAAACAATCCTAAAAAGATATCTAAAAGATTAAATTAAAAAGGATAAATACACATTTATCAAAATACCCCGGACTTGAATCTTTGTTTATCCTCAAACAAATAAAATCAAAAATTATTTCAATTTATACTAACAAAATGTCTATCCTCACCCTTGTAAAATCACTTTATTCCTTACCTCTAAATTTGGCCAAACAACCCAATCTCCTAAAAACCACAAAATATGAAATTTTATATTCCCTATCAAAAACAAATACCATATCTTGTTTCTAAATCAAGAATTTGTAGAAAAACATGCTTCATCTTACTTTTTCTTTGACACTCTAATTATTATTATTATATTTTTTATGTGAGTTGTTGCACAAGAATATGATGAAATTAGGGGTGTGAAAATAAAGAAGGAAATGATAATTTTTTTTGATCCCTCCTCTATTTGACTCATGATTTAAATTTTGTGGAGTTGTTGCTACATTGGTCACAATTTTTTTTCATGTGTACTTTTGGCATCTTTTGATGGTACGCCTCTGTGTGGGGTATGAAATTTTTGATATGGGAAGCATGCCACCCGAACTTGATTTTTGTTTGGTGGTGATTCTTTGCTTCTCTTTTTTAGAAAGAAAATAAGGGGGAAACAAAAGGTGTCCTTATGCTTATAACTTCACACAGTTATTTTCTCTTTTTTTCTCCAAAAGTGTCATTACATCATAAAGAATATCCATGTCAATCACATTATACAAGATTTATATCAAGTTAATCCACAATTTAAAAATAGAGAAACATTGTGTTTGATTTTTATTGATTCCATACGGATCGCCAACTTTTCCAAGGAGTGATGCTATTTTGGGGTCCTAGGTGACATGGTGGTTTCATACATGGCAATTTGTGATTTTTTTTTTCAAATAAATTACTAAATTCAAGGGGTACAATGATGAACATCTTATTATACTAGCCGGCTAGTTAAAGGCCATTTTGCAACAAAAGAAATAAAACATGGTCGACTAGATAATGGCCATGAACAAAGCAACTATACACAAAACAAATAAAACGGTAGAAATAGTATAAGAATAAAAAAAGATATGGGTGGTGGAATAAAAACATACCACCCACCTCCACTCTGGACTTAGATTTTTGATCGTCCCAAGAAAAACCCAAATCCGAGATGGAGGGAAGAAAATTGCTAGGTTCACCAGGAGGTCTTAGTAGCTCAAAAAATGTCTAGCTGAAGGGGATGTGTATGAGGGATAGGACATTTATCAGAGGAGCTTCATAGTGTACCCAATTATAGGACTGTCATGGAATCTCAGTGGGGTGTTCATATTTTCTTTCACCTCGCATTCCCTCCAATAAGATCCATAATTCTTCCTTCGATAGCAAGGGAAATGTTGAAGATGGATGTAGATTGGGGGAGGTTGGTGGTTACCCGACTAGTAATGTCACTATAGCAGTATGCACAGAGTCATGTGGAAGATCTGGCTTAGGTTTTCCACCATTATAATGACCTACATATGGGAGAATTGATGATGATACAAAATATTTCAAATTATTTACAAAAGTATTTTGCTTCTCCTAAAAAATAATGCCATCAACACTGGGTTTGGTAAGTTTCATTATTGATATAACATATGGTTCTAATTATTTTATACAAGGGGTCCTCAAGGATTCAGGAGGGATGAGGACATCTTCCTTGCAAATAATAGAAGGGGAGGTATGGGCTTCTTCCAAGGGTGTATCCCCTTCTAAGTCAGCCTTATGTAGAATGAGAGTTGGCTATGTCAAAATGGGAGGAATTGTTTTGTCAAAGGTATTTGGATGCTCATTATCAAAAATAGACTTAAAAAAGGAATTTGGTCTCTGATATCAATTGGGTTTATGTTAAGGATGGGAGGAGTTATTGGATCTTCATAATGAATCTCCTGCTTTGACATTTCATATTCAAGTAATAGAGTCTCAAAAGGAAATGTAGGGATACCAACGTCCTCATCACATGCAAAATATGGCTCCATGGTTTGTACTATTTCTTCAGGATCCGACATATATGACACAAAAATAGGATCGTCATCGTCTTCAGGAAGAACCATCTTGGGTTGCTTAAGCTATATAGGGGGAGTTGTGATTGATCCTCTAGTAAGGTAGTTAACATGGCTTGACGGGATTCAAATTTTGCTTGTCCTTTTACTGCCATCTTTTCTAGGGCCTTAAGTCTCTCTTCCAGTTTAGGATTAAATTACATTTCACCATAGGATTTATACACTCCAAAATTTTGGCCATCCTCACCATACCCCTCATGGTAGTCTTGGGCCTTGTGTTCCTCATATTGATTGTGACATAGCTCCTCATAATAATCTTCATAAGATGGTGGATTGCAATTTCCATTGCATCCATCATGGTGGGAAGATTCAATATTACAAGGTGTCATTGAATCATGGGGGAACATATTTGGAACATTTAGGTTTTAGTATTGGGCTTTCAACAAAGTGGCTAACAAGGTTTGACTAATTATCAATTTTGCTTCCATCTTCTCTAGGGACCTAAGTTTCTCTTCTTGCTGAGGATTATATTGGGTATCATAAATAGGTCCATTCCCCCAAACTTCTGTTGGTCATACCCTCTAATATTATGTTGATCATACCCCCTCAGAATATGGATAGTAAGTTCCCCATAATGGTTCTCAGAAAAATATGGATTCACATTGTACCCACTAGGATGAAAGGGCTCGTATAGAAGGGTGTTATGGGATAAAGTCGGACAGACAGGAGATGCGTGGTGGTAAAGACTATAATAATAACATTGTGGGGGATATTGGGATGCCCACTCCATTAGAAAAGCTCTTGAAAGATATGTCAATCAATGCACAAGAGAAGAGAGATTACAAGATAATGGTTTATTCAAAATTACAAAGAGAACTAAAAATTATAAATCTAAAATTTATAGAATAAACTAAAATTACAAAAAAAACTAGAAAGTAGTACTGCTAGAATGGAAACTCAGTAGAAAGTGGAGATACACTTCCGAAATTGTGTTCGGAAGGCAAAAAGAAATTACAAAAATCATAATAGAAATTATAGAACAAGGCTAAAAATTATTGAACATGCTAAAAATTTTATGAAACAAAAATAAATTATAGAATAAGATTAAAAATTACAAAACAACTAGAAAGCGGTACTATACAAATGGAAACTCGACAAAAGGAGGAGATACACTACCAGAATGTTACTCGGTAGGAAAAAATACAAAATCTAAAAAAAGAAATTATAAAAAAGACTAAAGTTATACAAGTTAATGAATATGAAATAAGATTATACAAGATATACAAGCAACAAAATATGAAAAATAACTGTGCCATCCCTGTCAACGGTGCCAAATTGATTCATGTCGTTTAACACACCAATCATTAGGAAAATTATCCTAGAGTTTATCCTTTTTCTACTTTCTAATAAAAGATAGTATAGAAGGGTCGATCCATAGAGAGTGGAAAGAGCGGTTGAAATCCAAATATGAATGCTAAAATGGGAAAATAAATTCCGATGAGAAGGTTGTTTAAAACAAAGAACAAAAATAAAAGTGCTGAAATAAAGTTCAATGAGTCAAGAAATAAAGATCGAGGGGTCCGGAAGATCACCATCAAAACTACATTCCTATCCAGATAATCAAATTCTAAACTCTAAGGATCAAATCAAGACCTTGTGATTACATGTCCTTATAGACAAACTCACAAGGGTCAGACTTTTCCTGAACTCGTTGGTCCTGACGTTCACAGATCATTGTCCAACCATCTAACATGCCACTATCCACAGTCATATCAAAAAGCATGTGAATTCAAACTAGCGTTCAAACCCAAGGTTCATGTGTTCGCATCACCAAAGATTATAATGAGAATAAGATTCAAAAGACAAAAAAAGATAATAATCACAATTAAGGGACTATTGTTTCGTTCTTACAAATATCCACAGTCATATCACTCCATAAGAATATATCAGATCATCCAAATAACCACACAAACAGAGAAAAGACATTTTTTGATAGAGTAATATAACTGATTATATTGAATAAAACTGAGATAAGGGGCTACTCCCATACCACATAGAGATTTACTTAGACATAATGAGATTAGAAGAAATGCAAATTAAAATGAGATCCAACATTGTACAAGATGTGGTCTACAACTAAAAATTGGATGAAATGGAATGAAGAATGGAATGCTTTTATAAATGAAGAGTCCTCCTTTTATAGGAGGGGGACGGGAAATGCTTCTCTCAAAAGAGGGGAAAAAATAGAGGGATATGGATTTTTGAATTTTCTAGATCTAGTCAAATAGAAAATGGATTGTCTTTAGTTATCTTGACCATGTAACTCTCTTTAATGCATATTCTCACATCGAACATATTTCACTCCTGTAAAAAGCATGAAAGCGGTCTAAAAAATAGGATTTTATTTCAGAAAATTAAATTTCCTTTCCAATGTATACTTGTACACTCAATTTGGAGTTTAGACGCAAAAGTTATGGTACTTTTGGTGATGGGTATAAATGAATTTCAGACACTGCAGGAACTGTGCAAAACATCTTCCAAGAGAAATTGATCATTGAAGTGGTTAGACAATTTTTCTACAAAAAACCAACAAAAAATTAAAACTCCAAATAAATAAAAAAATATAAATTAATGTAATTAATTACAAAACTAAGAAAATAAATAACAAAACAATCCTTAAAAGATATCTAAAAGATTAAATTAAAAAGGATAAATACACATTTATCAGCATCCCTGTTAGACTTAGGCACATTGGGAGCAGGTTCATCTGGCGCTGGTGTTTCCAGGACACAAAACTTGTACTCCTGTGTGAGAACAATTCTCAGCATCCTGAACCAATCATAAAAATTATTCCCATTCAATTTGTCCTTCTCAAGGACCGATCACAAAGAAAACATGTTGTTTGTTGCCATTTGATTCTACAAAAGAAATTTGTAATTTGTCAAAATAATTTTGATTTGAATTGATTAAAGTAAGATTTAATGATATTTAATTAGGCCTTTAACAAGTTTTGTCTCCCACTATTTTGTTCAAATTGATAACCCTCACTTATCAATTTGGAAAATTGCATTGTACAACCTTCTAATGAGCCAAGATCCATATTTCATCAAATCACGAGTCAACTTTGGCGGATTGCCCACACCATGACTATATAAGTAGGACATTTTCCAATGACATCATATGCAATTCTTGGGTGGATGGTGTGTATAAGTCTTTGTCATTTTCCATCTATATGCTTCTAGGTACTTAATATCATTAAGATCACCTAGTCAACCCTGACCCAAAAGACAACACGATATAATATGCACCCTACTTTGGCAGATCTACATGTCTACCATCACACTTCCATGAGATGGATGACACACCACACTTTGGTGTAACATGTGCTTTGCAGATGAAGCTTTTCATATGTGTTGTTTATGGAAAGCATGTAAGACTTAATATTTTAATTGAGGGGTTTAATATATATACTCATACATACCCAAACACCACATACTTATAATATGTATCATATACATACTATATACAATCCACAAACATGAAATCCACAAATACAAAAGCATTGTTTATGACCATACTACTGTAATCATTCAGATCCATAAAGGATTACTATCCATCTATGGTCTTTCGCATCTTATGCAATGACAACCTGTGAATATGAACATGCACTAGATCAACATCAAGATGAATAGCTTCATGGATGCCCCTGGCTGTTGGACCATCAGTATGCCTCTTCATGAATGCTCCTTGGAGTTGGATCTTTAAGTTTCCTCTTCACAACAAGTCTTCCAAACTAAAACTATCCCTATCACTATTACATAATGTATAAAAAAAAAACCTCGAGTTACATTCGAAGGGAGTTTAGATGGAATAGAATTAATTACATTTGGAGATAAAAGATGAGGCTCAACATTCAAGCTATATACTTATACAGAGGATCCATGCACAACCGTTTACATCCAAGCACAACATCCATAAAGGGGGTCCAATCCATAACCATGCATTCATTCACCACACAAAACATTTTTAATGGTGACATGTATTCTTTTATACGTATATTTATATATACATATATACATTAATATTACAGCCCTTTTAATGGGAGACGTTCCCCATTAAACATTTTTGACTCCCACACAAACTAGGCAGGGTAAATAGGGGCAACGCCCTTGTACGAGGATCTTTGAAAGGTCTACAAAATTTTTACTTCTGCGCACTATGAAAAATCATAATTTTCATAGTTGACCTCATATGTCAAGTCAAAAACAACAGGTCTGCATGTATGGGGAATTAGGTTTAGATGTGCATATTAACAATTTAAGTTCACATTGATGCAACCACATAAAATAGTATACAAAAATTCTGATAATCTCAAATTAAATCCAAATATGCCGTAGATTGACACAGATCTCATACCACTGTTGGGTTTTTGTAGAGGTGACAAGAACAAAAAAAAACAATATAATTTTCTCCACATACCCTACTCAAGGATCTTGTAAACAACAACATATTCAGAAGGAGGGTGCATGTATATACCTCATCGTAGAGCAGGTCTAATGACGTCCCTCCACCCGATGATGTGCATTGCTCCCAGCATGCTCCGAAGGTCGTCAGTTGTCCTCCAAACACAGACAACTCAGCGCCTACATCTCTACTTCATCTATGCGGATGGACTGGAACTCCACGTCATGCTTCCTTAAGCCGACAGGAAGGAGCAGCCTTCTGCTTGATGACATTCTAGTGTGGGTTGCTCTCCTTCTCTCTCGCTTAGGGACGCGATGACTAGGGTTCACATACAAGAGTGTAACCTCAACGTATGTGCGTTAGTGTTAACCAATATCCGACCGTCATGTACCTATTAATATTAGAGAAAGGAAGAAGAGTTTCTCGAAACCCTTAGGTAAAGAAAAAGGGATGCGGGTTCATTAGAACGAGCCACTTTGTGGACTATTCAAAAGAATATTTTAGAAACAATTAATTAATCTACTTATCATCTTAATTGATAAATCAATTTTTATTATCCATCTAGTTAATTGCTCTAGATCAACCAGGTGACCTAACAATAGAATTTAATTGACCGGCTTAAATATTTTAACCAATAAAATCAAATTATATTCTGATATTATTAAAATAGATTACCTAAATGTTTAGTAATCAATTCGATTTAGAACATTTCCAATCACATTCACAATTATACTCCTATTCTAATCACATCCTATGTGTGTGACGCGGTAGGCTCCACATTACTTTGACAGTGATATTCATAATCATATTATGATTATAAACAATGATTGATATCTAGCAAGGCTTCATTGCTACCCAAGTAACTGGAGAATTTGGAGAACAACTTAACCTATCATCTGTGACTGGTGTTACAGTGAATGTATAGTTCCTTTGTCTCTCATATCCAGATTGAACTCAAGGTATGTAATCATCATCCACTTCAACATTCAATCCATGTTCCTTGAACTAGAGCAGATTATCTAAGATATGTGTAAGCTCAATATCACATATTAACTTACACCATCATGACCATGCATTTCTCACTCTCTCTTATCAATTGGTTAGGATATCAAATTCCTGTAGGAATGAAAAAACCCATCTACATCATTCACAATCATCCCAATGTGTCACAGTACACCTGAGCACCACCTCTATGGCAACCCTTATTCAGGAATAACAGTGGATGATGTCAAAGCACATCAAACGACATGTGATGAGTGTTGTGATTTCAGGTCTAAGAACCACAATCACCACCATCACTATGAGAGATGACTCTAACTATCATTCATGGTTCCATGTGTCACTCTCAAGGTGGGTCTGTCTAATACACTATTTTCAAAAAGTATCTATGTGATTGATTTGATATCACGTATCATGACTAATGAGATTCTATCATCAACCAATGCAAACTCTAGTCTTATGTGTTATTGTTGTCTATTATCCTTCCACAATAACACCTGACTAGGGACTCATCAAGAATTCATATACCCTTGACATCTGTATGATCTCATCATTCAGGTCCTCAACCCAAAGATATACATCATTGAGTAATATCATTATTTAGAAATTTACTATGTTATATTATTATATCATAACTTAATAACAAAATAAATTGGAAGATTTCTATTATTATTAATCAAATAATTTACATGACATACCCTTACAATCATCATATGATTGACTCTCTGGGCATACGTACCAATAATTGGACAATCATATCAAACTTTTACATAAACATACTACGATATGGAAGATGTATCATTTAAGTATGAGCTATTTTGAATTAACTTACTTCTTAATCCTATTATTTTGATGCCCTAACAAGAGATCCTTGGGAAATTTTCATTTGCCCTTTGGCGATTACTTGATGAATATATGATTCTATTCCTTCTTTAGATTTACCATCTCATGCTAATACTTGGGTGAGGTTCTTCCATTGCATTTGTATAACCAGATATCTTTGATCAGATTGTTCATGTTCTGGGTAAACTAGTGAGAATCGATGAATATACCACCAACTGCACTCAAGGTCGCTTTGCACGTTTGGCAATACATCTAATTTCATCTCTGCTGGCCAAATCAATTATTATTACCAACAGTTGGATATACATGGTTTACTATGTATCTATTCCATTCATCTATCACAACTACGAGATCATGGGCCACAACATCAATGACTATCCAACAAAAGATCAATCTCATGGCACCAATGAATCCAAAACATCCACTAATGAAGTGAGAGTTGTTTGGTTGGACGATGAAAAAATATGGGAGACTTATTATGGTTAGAACATTCATTCAAGACATCAATCACGCCACTCAGAACCAAGTGAAAATGAACGACCATCTGAAAAGTGAGCAACAAACAAGTAAATTTTTCTTGATCATCAGGAGGACATGGACAAAAACCTAATTACACTAACTAAAACCACTAAATGGATAGATAGTGTACATGTACCTAAACCAGCTATAGTTTGGACAAAAGAAAAGGAAAGAAACAACCTCTAGTACAATTCACATTAATGATGTTGAGTCACATGATTATATCATTGAAGAAATGGACACACTTTCTTATGCTCAAGAGCTTGATGAAATCTTACTTCTAAAGAGTCACAACCAACAAAATTGAGGGCTATAGAAGAATTATATGCCATAACTACTCTGAAAGGTCTACATAATTTTTACTTCCGTGCACTACAAAAAATCATAATTTTCATAGTCGACCCCATCCTTCAAGTAAAAAACAACAGGTCTGCATGTATGTGGAATTAGGTTTAGATATGCATATTAATAGTTTAAATTCACATCAAATGCAACCACATAAAATAGTATACAAAAATTCCGATCATATTGAATTAAATCCAAATATGCCATAGATTGACACAGATCTCATACCACTTTTGGGTTTTTGTGGAGGCGACAGGCGCAAAAAAAACAATATAATTTTCTCCACATACCCTACTTGAGGATCTTATCAACAGCAACATATTTAGAAGGAGGGTGCATGTATATACCTCATCGTAGAGCAGGTCCAACGACGTGCCTCCACCCGGTGATGTGCATTGCTCCTAGCATGCTCCGAAGGTCATCAGCCATCCTCCAAACATAGACAACTCACTACCTACGTCTCTACTTCGTCCATGCGGATGGACTGGAACTCCACGTCATGCTTCCCTAAACCAACAGGAAGGAGCAGCCTTCTGCTTGATGATGTGCTAGCGTAGGTTGCTCTCCTTCTCTCTTGCTTAGGGATGATGATGACTAGGGTTCACGTATAAGAGTTTAACCTCATCGTATGCATGTTATAGTTAAACAATATCCGGATGTCATGTACCTATTAATATTAGAGAAAGGAAGAAGAGTTTCTCAAAACCTTTGGGTAAAGCAAAAGGGTTGCAGGTTTGTTAGAATGAGCCACTTCGTGAACTATTCAAAAGAATATTTTAGAAATAATTAATTAATCCAATTAATTATCTTAATTGATTAACTAATTTTTGTTATCCATCTAGTCAATTTCTCTGGATCAACCAGGCGACCTAACAATAGAATTTAATTGATCGGCTTAAACACTTTAACCAATAAACTCAGATTATATTCTAATATTATTAAAGCAGATTACCTAAACGTTTAGTAATCAATTTGATTCAGAACATTTCCAATCACATTCACAATTATACTCCTATTCCAATCACGTCCTATGTCTGTGACCGGGTAGGCTCCACATTACATTGACAGTGATATTCATAATCATATTATGATTATAAGCAATAATTTATATCTAGTAAGGCTTCGTTGCTACCCAAGTAACTGGAGAATTTGGGGAATAACTTAACCTATCATCTGTGACTGGTGTTATAGTGAATGTATAGTTCCTTTGTCTCTGATATCTAGATTGAACTCAAGGTATGTAATTGTCATCCACTTCAACATTCAATCCATGTTCCTTGAACTAGAGTAGATTGTCTGAGATACGTGTAAGCTCAATATCACATATTGACTTACACCATCGTGGCCATGCATTTATCACTCTCTCTTATGAATTGGCGAGGATATCAAACTCCTGTAGGAAGGATAAAACCCATCTACATCATTCACAATCATCCCCATGTGTCACAGTGCACCCGAGCACCACCTCTATGGCAACCCTTATTTAGGAATAATAGTGGATGATGTCAAAGCACATCAAACGACATGTGATGAGTGCAGTGATTTTAGGTCTAAGAACCAAAATCTCCACCATCACTATGAGTGATGACTTTGAATATCATTCATGGTTCCATGTGTCACTCTCAAGGTGGGTCTGTCCAATACACTATTCTCTAACAAGTATCTATGTGATTGATTTGTTATCATATATCGTGACTAATGAGATTCTATCATCAACCAATGCACACTCTAGTCTTATGTGTTATTGTTGTCTATTATCCTTCCACAATAACATTTAACTAGGGACTCAACAAGAATGCATATACCCTTGACATCTATATGATCTCATCATTCAGGTCCTCAACCCAAATACATACGTCATTGAGCAATATCATTATTTAGAAATTTATTATGTTGTATTATTATCTCATAACTTAATAACAAAATAAATTGGAAGATTGCCTTTATTATTAATCAAATCATTTACATGACATGCCCTTACAATCATCATATGATTGACTCTCTGGACATACATACCAACAATTGGACAATCATATCAGACTTTTACATAAACATACTGCGATATGGAAGATGTATCATTTAAGTATGAACTATTTGCATTAACTTACTTCTTAATCCTATTATTTTGATGCCCTAACAAGAGATCCTTGGGAAATTTTTGATTGCCCTTTGGTGGTTACTTGATGGATATATGATTCTATTCCATCTTTAAATTTACCATCTCATATTAATACTTGGGTGAGGTTCATTGATCTCCCATTGCATTTGTATAACCGAATATCTTTGATCAGATTGTTCATGTTCTGGGTAAATTAGTGAGAATCGATGAATATACCACCAACTCCACTCAAGGTCACTTTGCATATTTGGTAATACATCTAATTTCATCTCTGCTAGCCAAATCAATTATTATTACCAAAAATTGGATATACATGGTTTAATATGAATCTATTCCATCCATCTATCACAACTACGGGATCATGGGCCACAAAATCAATGACTATCCAACAAAAGATCAATCTCATGGCACCAATGAATCCAAAACACCCACTAATGAAGTGAGAGTTGTTTGGTTTGACGATGAAAAAATATGGGAGACTTATTATGATTAGAACATTCATTCAAGACATCAATCACACCACTCAGAACCAAGTGAAAATGAACGACCATCTGAAAAGTGAGCAAACAAACAAGTAAATAGTTCTTGATCATTAGGAGGACATGGACAAAAACCTAATTACACTAACTAAAACCACTAAATATATAGATGGTGTACAAGTACCTAAACCTGCTACAGTTTGGACAAAAAAAAGGAAAGAAACAACCTCTAGTACAATTCACATTAATGATGTTGAGTCACGGGATCATATCATTGAAGAAATGGACACACTTTCTTATGCTCAAGAGCTTGATGAAATCCTTACTTCTAAAGAGTCACAACCAACAAAATTGAGGGCTATAGAAGAATTACATGCCATGACTACTCTGAGTATGTCTCCTTTGAAGAGGCTGACATGCCTACTAATCAGTCCCATTCATAGGTAGATCCAATTGTAGATGATGATATCGTACATTCTACTTTCATACCATAGACTGTTGCTATTATTAAATACTATTCAACTAGAGATAGAAACCACATACCAAATTGATTCCCATATTAGAAAAAATGGCCATCAAGTCTGGAGCTCCAATGATAGGATTAAGGATTCACCCTACGTACTCGCAACCAATCAAAGGAAGCAAGCACATGCTGCAGAGAGGGAAGAGGATCATGACGGTCGGATTGTCTAAACATGTAATATGTTAAAAACACAATGCTCGAATGTTCAGGGTGTTGGCCATCATACTATTGTTAATTCAGTAAATGATATTATTCAACACTTAAGGATGGATATATTAGCTATTCCTGAGCCTAGATCTCCTAGTCTAAAACAAATGAAACAATCAAATAGATACAGTTTACTGCATCTCATAGAAGTGAAGCACAAAACTTCTTTGGACATATATGGCTTCTATGTCCATCTAATAAATGTAATGTATAGTTTCTTGAAAGACACCACCAATATATAAATTCCTAGTTAATGAATATTATACAATGGTTCATGCCCACCCTAATCCTACTATCATACATGCCATTTGGAAACATCTACCTCTCCTAAAACATTCTATAAATAAACCATGGATAGTTATTGGAGACTTTAATACTCTTTTTTGACCATAAAAAAAGAGTAATTGATTTAACTTTAGAGAAGTAAGAAACTTTTAGACACACTTGTAGATGTGGATCTTTCAAATCTTGGATATATAAGTTATCCTTTTACATATAAGCATGACTGCTTACATGGAAGACTTGATCGATTCTTGGTAAAATCAATGTGGTTTAACTCTATGACTACTCATTTCATTATTTGTCGAGTTATTATGTTTTGATCATAATCCTAATATGTTGAAAAACAATGATTCACATATTACTCCTCTATTGTTTTATGCAAAAACATCTTCGAACATGGACAGGGGGTTCTCTTCACTCCTGGATACATATTGGACTAGAAAAATGGACTTTGTTAAGGCCATTAAGTTGATGCAACCTCATATCTTACAATGAGATGGAAATAATATGAAAGCAAAGCAAAGAGATAATACTAAAACATTGGTAGCATTATAATTTAATAAAAAAACATTAGCCTCAAATTATACTACCAAACTTGATAGTTTTTACACCAACCTATGGGAACAATATGACTGTATTCAAACACAGGACTTAGTATATTTGCAGCAAAAGAGCCAAATAAACTGGCTGAAATATGGTGAGGCAAACAACAAGTTCTATCATGCCTTCATTAAAAGTAGATGACAAGAAATAAGGTGGTGGGCTTTCTTGATAACTATGGTCATTGGACTACTGATGAGAGAATTTTTAAATCAATGATGTTGTCACACTACATCTTTATCTTAAAAACTCAGAAAAGAGTATTCTCAGTTCACCATCAATTTTAAACATGTTCGGTTCTCTCCCCTCTCTACTTCTCAAATTTTGAATTTGAGATAATAGATAAAAAAATCTTGAACACTCTTAGAATGATGCTTCTAATATGGTTGCAAGAACATATGGTATCAATGTTGAATTTTTATCTTACCATTGGAATACTATTTGTACTTCAATCACTACTTCTGCACATAATGCACTACTTGGCCACTCTTTACATCAAGATTTATGTAATGCTACAATGGTTTTCGTTCCTAAGGTGAAGGTTGTCACATTGTGCCCAGAACTATGACCTATCTCTCTAACTAATGTTGTCCTAAAGATGATATCAAAAGTAAAATTTGAGCATCTAAAACTATTTATGATTTCATGGATATCTTGGGCTCAGATGATCTTTGTTCCTAGAAGGAAAATATCAGATAATTATACTGATACAAGATTGAATTAATTATATGAGGTACAAGAAATTGGCTAAATATATGACATATTATGGATATACCCTGAATAAGGTTGTTTACCGAGTAATATAATCACTTACATTATGAATTCAATATCCAGAAAGGGATAAGTATATTTTGTAATGGATGCAGCTTAAATGGTTTAAGGATAATATGGGTCTTCATCAAGGAGATACTTTATCTCCTTACCTATCTATCTTATGCCTAAATAGATTAAGACACCTAATAGAGGATCACATGAATATTGGTCATTGAAACCAATAAAATTATCTAATCAAGGACTGGTGGTGTCACATGTTGTGTTTGCAGATGACATCATACTATTTGTGAATGCTACTACTTCTAATATTGAAACTAATATGAAATCACTCAAATTATTTGAAGATGCATCCGATCAATCTATGTCAGTTGATAAAACTGTGATATTCTTTGCTCATTGGGTGCAACTTGAAAGATAGAAATCTCAGTAAAGGCTAATATGCGAATGGTTATAGACCCGGGGAAACATCTAAAAATTCCAATACTTCGTGGAAGAATTAATGAATCCACTTATTCTTATGTTTTGGATTGTATACAGTTAATGATTTAACGATGGGTAGCCAACACCCTTGGTTTAGTAGGTCAAATCTGTTTGGAGAAGATGGTTTTGGGTGATATACCCACATACACTATGCAAACTAGTGTACTTACAATGCATATTTGTGGTAGTATAGACAAAATGATACAACAATTTATATGGCATAAAGGTACAAATCAACCTCCTCTATCATTGGTAGCTTGGGATTAACTTGTTGCTCTAAAATTGTATTGAGGAATGGGTGTCCCTTCCATGTGATTCTGGAATGAAGCACTACTTATGAAGACCTACTGGTAGGTCCTCACTAGGCACCAGTCATCACAACTACATGGCTTGCTTTACAAATACAAATCCTTTCACTCTGGACTAGGAGGACTAAACAATTCATTCTTGAAAATTGTTCAAAGATTGAATCCGATTGTTTAATGAAATAGTACTATATTGGTGATTAATGGAGATGCTATATCTATTTGATATGATCCTTGGGTTTGTAATGTCAGCCCTCTTCAAGACTAGGTTACTCTAGTTACACCATTAGTACTTGGTGACTTGAATGTAAGGTCTCTAGTTACATGCTTCACTGAGGACTTACCTTTCCTAAAACATTATCTGCCTATGTCAGTAGTGAACAAGATACTCATTCCAATTGATGATTTATCCAAAGATAGTTAGACTTGGAATCATTGTTTTGGAAAGCGGTATGTGGTGTATGGGTGGTGGGGGTAGTGCATAGAGTATATGCGGTATGCGGGAGTATATACGGGAGTACATGCGGTTTTGGATTTTTTTTCTCAATAAATAAATTATGTATAAAGTGGTATATTGAGATTATAAATAAATAAATAAATAAATAAATAAATATATATATATATATATATATATATATAGTAGGCACTTATATGTGTTTACATATATACATATTGATATTCATATATGATGTGCTTATATATGTATACATGTCTATATATGGAATGTGTTTGTAATATATGCACAAATACTAAAATGTATGTGTATCAATATAGAAATATGTGGAGTGTGTATGAATGTGAATAAATCAAAATGTATATACTTATGTACTAATATGTGTTTGTATATGTAGGTCTATTGTATATGTTTATATCAAAAGGTATCCATATCAATGTACAAATGTGTTTGGAAATTGTTATATGTATTACAATGTATACATATAAATCAATGACTATATATATACATTTTAATATATAATGAAATGTGTGTTTATATGCATGCATGTATGTATGAAATGCATGTACATAAGTTGTGGGATTTTCAAAAAGTTGAGTTTAACTGGCTGCTTAATCGGCCAAGTAGGAGTATATGCGGCCCATGACTGCTTAGTGGGTCGATTAGTAATATGCGGTGCGGTAGGGTGATTGAATATGTATATGTGGGAGTATATGTGGCCGTGTGAACTGATTTCCCAAACAATGATTGGAATATAATATTATCGAGAAAATTTCTACAAAGTTTGCTTATAATCTATTGATACAACACTAGTCTAGAGTAAAATTTGGCATTTGCCTTTGAATACCTATGAAATATAAAACCTGGTTGTGTCTTATGATCGAAGAGGCTCTGATGATGAATGTTTGTCATACACAAAGACACTTAACAAATGATTCTCAATGCCCCATCTACAGTCAAGAAATAGAGAACATCCTTTATGCTTTGTGGGATTGTAATAGACTTCGAAGAATCTGGCAATCACTCAACTACATGCCCTCTGATTCGGCCCTATTTTAGGGCTTCATCTTGTGTCGTTTTGCATTTCAATCACATATATACTTGTTAGATTACATGTTATTTCCCTCAATATGCATATTTGTGTAAGATGCACTTATGGACATTATTTGCATGTTTTTTAGGCATTTGGACCATGCTTGATGTAAGAGAGAGAGAAGGAGTGATCCTACAATTTCTCTACCCTTGGAGAGACCCAAAGTGAAGTTTGATGCTCCCTCAACCTACCTATAGTGGCCAAAGATCCATAGAATTAAAGATGTCTAAGAAAATACAAAGAATCAAGCCCAAGTGCAGATGCATACATCACCACGGCCGTGCCACACAGAATGGCCGTGGTGCACTGACCCAGAATGACCGTGCCACCCTTGCACGACCATGTAGTAGTAGAGGCAGAACGACCGTAGAGAAGAGAACGACCTAAGCATTTTGAGCCACCACAACCATAGTGACCACCACGGCCATGCCAGCTTAAGTACAAAAGTAACCCTCAACCTATGATTTTCACATTTTAAATCACATGATCATTCTACCCCACCAGGACCATGCTCACCCCTACCCACCACGGCCTTGGTGATCCACCACAGTTGTGCAACTCATAAAACCTAGCTACTTTTGCCACTGCACTACCCAATCTACCCCTACTTGACCTATTGCTTCCCCCACACCTATATATAGGGGGGTGGCGGCTGTAGGTAGAGGTTAGCTACCTCCTACCACCTCTTAGCTCCCCATTTTTTCTCCTTATCCATTCCACTCCATTTCCACCTCCATCACTTCATTTCACCATTTCCACTATGAAAACCCTAGTTTCCTTCCATTTCCACCCATTTCCACCATCATTCCATGCCCCTACACCTTGGAGGAGAGAGGAGGACGCCCTGCAACAGCTAAAGTGGAGGATTCCTTCATCTACACCAAGCTCTATGGCTTCTTCTATCTCCTTCTCTTCTCTTTTTGTATTTTGCATTGTTATGAGTAGCTAGCCCCCTTGGGTGGGCTGCTTGGGGGTGTAAAATGTTACTTTGATACAATGTTGGGGGAAAATGATATGTAAACTTTGTAATTACATTTGATAATGATTATGTTCTATTTCTATCTCATTCTCCATAAATTGCTTGTTGGTTTGTGTGTGAAATCACCTAGGAATCTAGGGAAAATGACTATTTGTGAAAATTTTGGGATTTACCCCTAGGTCCAATTATTGGATCCCTAGGTTGCCTCCCATCTTCCTACATCATAATCATTTCTCCTAACCCTAAGTAAGAGATCTAAGTATCTATATTAGGTGACTCTAGTGCGATTAGCATGGAGCCTTCTCAAGGCTAGAATGTGGGGGAATTGGGGTCCAAAATCCCAATTCACCTCACCATTACTACCCTTGATCCCTAATTGACCTAGGAATGTCTAATCTAGAAACCAGACTTGACTAGACTCTAATTGAATTGAACCTAAGCCCTAATCCAATTGAGCCTCACAAGGGTAGTTGGGAGTGTTAGGGACTAGTTCCCCTATACACCACCTAGCATATCCATGGCCAGTTCGTATCTTAGGATAATTCATTAGACTCTAACTTGTTGTTTGGTTTGGATAATCTAAATGGAATCATAATGTTCATATGTCACCCCCAACTTAATTGATAAGTGCATCCCCTAAACATCCCACATCTTCCTTAATTGCTTTAAAACCCTAGTTTCCACCTTGCTTAGCTACTGTTAGCTTAATTAGCTCTTTTCTTGCTTAGATAGCTTCTTGCCCTATTCTTGATTTTTTCTTGCTAGTGTAGCTCTTTAATTTCTCTCTTACTCTTCTTGCATGCCTTAGCATAAATTGCCTTTTCATACCTAGCTTAGTCTTTTCTTGCTTAATTAGTTTTAATCTAGTCTAGGGTTAACTTGGATTTCATTCTTGTCTTTAATTACTTTCTTGTTCACCTTAGTTAACAATCAAAACAACCTTCAAACCCTTAACCCTAGTCTCTGCAGTAGGAACCCAACAAAAATGACATAGCTCTGTGCCCCCTTTTCTCCGTGTGGATTGACCCTATACTTGCCGTCCTCCTATAATGCGACACAACCCCGTGCACTTGCGGGACACTGTTTTGGTAGACGTAGGTGTGTTTAAGTCTAGGTTTATAAATTTTGAAAGTAAATCCACCATGTCTTACAATCTCATGGGGTGCATCTAGTTGAATCTAATTGGTTAGTGTGCGCACCTATGGCGGGCGCACTAAGCTTTCTGGTGCCGTTGCTGGGGAGAAAGACGCTCGACCTAGCCAGTTAGTTTTGCTTTGACTTTTCCTACTGCCCTCATCATTGCTATTCTTTATTCATTATTCTTTGCATTCTTTGTGTATATTGGTTTACTAACTTGATTTCTTTTGTTTGATTGTGCTTTGTGCATGTGACAAGCCATTCAGGGGAAGATAAGATGGAAGGCCAAAATGCACCCCACAAGCCACTTCAAGACTACTTCATGCCTAGCAACTACAAATCACCAATTGATAGCAGGGTTGATCAAATGTTAGGGGAGCAATTCTCTATCCCTCTAGGTCTTCTTGGGATCCTGCCCATCTTCTACAGCTCAGAGAGCGAGAACCCCTACAAGCACTTGGAGTCCTTTCTTGAAGTAAGCTCCACCTTCAGTACACCACCGTCTAGTGATGATACAATCCACTTGACCTTGTTCTCTTTCTCCATCAAAGATAGAGCCATAGATTGGTATCACTCAAGAAGGGACATCATGAGTTGGGAAACAATGAAGAATGCCTTTTTGAGACAATTCTACTTTATAGCAAGGTTAACACAAATGCGGCGTGCCTGGACAAGTTTTAGTCAAATGGGAAATGAGAAGTTGCACAATGCATGGGAGAGATTTAAGAAGATTTTGAGAGAATGCCTGCACCATGAGATCCCTTTGTGGCAGCTAGTTCAATCATTATACTCCGGTTTATCTCTAAAGGACCAAGACACAATATATTCTTCTTGTGGAGGAGTTTTCATGGCTAGGCCACGTGAGGAGATATGGCTTTTATTTGAGGAGCTGGTTGAAGGATCAAGAATTCAAGCTTCTAGCATGATGAATGATGGGGGCTATGCCTTTATTGTGACACCTCCTACTCATAATGACTTAAGACCACAAGTGATGAAGAATCTTGGTGATGTGGTGAGCTTCATGAAGAACCAGGTGACAAATGTTCCTTGCCACCCGATCAATTCTATTGAGTTCTATGGTGAAGAAAAGAAGACACCTCACTCCTATAGCTACCAAGAGCCACAAAGTCCAAAATATAGATCAAGGTTTGAGGAAGAGGTTCTCTCTAGATTGAAAATATTTGACAATGTTCACAAAGATGTTGCAAGGCTAGAAGAGAAAGTAGGGCAGCTATCTTCCATAATTGCTCTCCAAGAAGAAAAGTTGTCTTCAAAATCAATCATGAGCTACCATGAGGCAAATGGACCAATGCCCTCTTCTCAAGTCTTCTATAGTCTTCCTCCCATGCAAGTGCAGCCCATCTACCATTTCCAAGGTGATCCCAAGCCTTATACTCCACCTCCCCCTCTGTCACCATCATTTTCCCAATAATTTACCTTCCAACCTCAATTCTCCCCTCCACCTTAATTTCAACCCCAAGTGACACCTTCACCTCCTACACAAACACAACTAGATCCCCCTCTCCACCATGAGCAAGGAAGTTCTGTGACAGTTCTAAGGAGTGGGAAATATCTTGAGTAGTCCACAAGTCAAAGAATGGTTGACAAAGCAAAGTAAAGGCAGCCAAGTGGTGATACTGTGATTGAAATTGTCGAAGATAATTCAGTGATACATCCAGTTTATTTTGGGATACCATGTGCTCCACCTCATACTCCATTTGCAAGTCCCACCTTCCCTAGTGTTCCACCTAGCATTTATGCAAGCAAGGCAAAAGCAAGTGATCCTCCATTCATTGAAGCACCAGATGAGCCACTAGAAATGAAGAGGAGGCAAAAGAATAATGTGGATATTCTTGAGGTGTTTTGCCAAGTGCAGGTGAACATTCCACTCTTGGATGCTATCAAGCAAATCCCATCATATGCCAAGTTCCTCAAGAACCTATGCACTATGAAGAGAAGGTTAATGAGGAGGATACCAAAGAAAGTGAAGTTGACTGAACAAGTGGGCTCCATTCTCCAACACTCACTTCCTATGAAGAGGAAAGACCCAGGAGCCCCAATAATACCTAGCTACATTGAGGGACATCACATAGGCCAATACCTGCTTGATTTGGGATCCAGTGTGAATTTGATGCCATATAGTGTCTATGTTGATATGGGTTTAGGCAAGTTGAAACTAGCACATTGCACTCTCCAATTGGCGGATCACTTCATCAAAGTTCCTAGAGGATGGGTGGATGATGTCTTGGTGATTATTGACAAGGAAAGAGGAGCCATGTTCCCAGCTGATTTCATTATTCTTGACATGGAGCCAGATGATAGGAAGATCCCCATCATCTTGGGGAGACCGTTCTTATCTACAGTTGATGCCAAGATATATGTTTGTAATGGCATAATGACAGTCTCTTTCATGGACATGAAGATAAGGATCAACATATACAAGTCCTCAAACTGGTCAGTTTGAGATGAGGATATTGGATACGGTCACTTCAAGAGTCCAATTGGTCATTCGGGGGAAGAAAGTCACAATGAAGGAATTGATGACAGCTTTGGTGATCAAAGGGATGAGGAACATAGGTTGAATGCAAATGAAAGATGTATCTATTGCAAGAATGGGCACATGAGGATGTCAAATGGATGAATTATTGAATAATTTCCAAGAAGCCAAGTTGAAGGCAAGAAACTCAGCGTTTGTGGGAGGCAACCAACCTAGGTTTGGGAATTTTTCACCCAACCTTCCATTTTTGATACTTTTTCTTTATTTTTACACTTTTCCAAGAAAACACACACACATGTTTTTAATAGTTTTTTATTAATTTTAAGATTTGCAAGTGAAAATAGGGTGAAATGAGGAAAATTAGATGATATTTTGACAAAGTGATCCATGAAAAATAATTTTGGGCCAAAGATTTGATGTTTGATGAGATTCGAGTTGAAATCAACATCCACAGTACTCACCATGGCCATGGTGTCATGGAACAACCATGGTGATACATTCACAATCAACAAGAGAATCATGAAAAATCGAAATTGAAGAACAGAACCACCACAGTCATGCAAGGCAGCATGGCCATGTAGCCACCTATGCAGAACGACCATGTGGGCCACCACGACCGTGCCGTGCAACACAGTCATGCTGCAACCTGACTCATCACTTAAGTCATCCATTTTGCAAAATCCCAAATCATTTGCAAACAACCTTTCTGTAAACGCCAAGACCATTCCTTGCGAACGGTAGCCGTGCAACACTCCCCAACCATCCTAACACCCTTGAATATCCACCAATTACCCCCAATCCATCTCTAATCAATCCCCCACCATTTCCACTACCTCAATATCCAGATTTCTCCCATTTCCATCCACAAAACACCCCATTTTTCTAAAATCCGCCCCAACAACCCTATTCTTCGGAGAAAACCTAAAATCATATTTTCTCCTCCAATTTTGAGCCAAAATGAAGTAAATGGCTAAGAAGGCTGTAGCAAAAACCAAGGATGTGATCTCCTACGGACGCCCAAGAACACTTCCTCACCTACCCCGACGGTTCCTCTTGTCCTCTCGGCACCTTCGGCAGCCTCCAGTTCACAAGGGGAATCACCCCATGCAGCTGCAGTAGTGGATCCAATAATGGAGGAATCATCCACGCTACCTAGAGGAGGTAGGGAAGCAGCCCGACCATCCGTCTCAGAAGCCCATTTTCAGTTTCGATAGCTCAACCGTCATTTTTAGCTGCACATCCCTCGACATCTGTGACACCACAGTCAAAAGCACGATGACAACTACTGGTAGATGATACTAATGAGGTCATGCCAGACACACAACCAGAGGATGCACCTGAAGTGCGTCATGAGGCAACACTGGATAGTTAGAGTAAGAAATGGAAGAAACCCAAGCATCCTGAGTGCTTAACACGTCGAGTGATTGCCACTCGCTACGCGTGTCAGGAGATGATGAAGAGTTTGGGCATCTTTGATTTTTTTAGGATGTCGTGGAGCCCGTTGGGCTAGATGAGGTGTTAACTACTATGCATGAGACTTATGTGGATTGTGGAGCTTACACAACAATTCTTTGCCACATTAGAGAAGGTCTCGTAGGACTCTATCAACGTCACCTTGGGGAGTAGCACCTTCTTTGTTACTGCATCTTTTCTGAATGGCATCTTTACTCTGACTCTCGAGGTAACAGCGTCACTTGATGAAGGAAGCACTGATAGAGAAATTAATGCAAATTATGTTGCTATGTGGAAGAAACTCACTGGGAAGAGTAGTTTTGTAGCTGGTAAATCAAAGACTAGCCTAATTCACAACCCTATCCTAAGATACGTTCAGAAGGTCTTGGCAAACTCCATCTTTGCCTGATACGAAAATTAAGACAGTTTCACAAGGAAAGACCTTTTTGTGTTAGGATGGATGGTGCAAGGGAAGATTGTAAATATGTGGTCACTTATCATTGATCATATAAAGACAATCCCATCCAAGAGGAAGAATTCATTTATCATGGGAGGGATTGTTACTTCCATTGCCTTGGCTCTAGGACATGATGTATCTGGCTACACAAAGGCAGAAGGAGGAAAGCTAGTTGACTTACATTACTTGACCCGATCATCAATGATATCAGTGGTTGATCAGAAGATTTTCTACCAGGTCAACCCTCCTTATGCTGAGATTTCACTTGAGCTCCCCTACCATGCCACACCTCTCCTGAAAGGATGTGGCCCATCTCCAAACTTTTTGGCCATCTTGAGGAGGTGGGAAGAGGAGCATCCTAGAGACACATGGAAGTAGCAGCCCAGAGATCTACATGAGGGGATTGGAGAGTCACAGGCATCCACCGAGAGGAGAAGGACAACTGAGGAGTGGGAGAATCGTAGGGTGAAGTGCCATGAGGGGGAACATCACAACAGCAACAACAACCCACAACAAACACATCTGACATGTCCACCATACATGCACAACTGGAGGGTATTCAGAGCACTCAGGACTGCATTTTGAGCACCCATGAGGGTATTTTGTGGGCACATGAGGGTTTTCAGCATACTCAAGATGCCTTGTGGTTAGACCATCAATAGATGCATTATGAGGTTAACCACCTATACCGGTTCCAACATGCCTAGGCACAGAGGAACCCCCAGTGGGGGCAAGGTTGGTGGAGTTCACTATCACCATATCAAGACAACTACCTGCCTCCACAATCAGACTATTGGGGTTCCTACTACTAGCATCCTCCACTGCAGGGAGGACCACCGCCACCACAATGATCATCTACCCTACCCTTCCTAAACTTTAGTGTCATGCTGAGGACAACATGATTCAAAAGTTTGGGGTGGTAGGGCGGTATGCCCTATTTCATTTTCACTCTTATTTTGCATTTCACTTGTCATTTTCACTCTCATTGTTTTTTTGCTTTTTCTTGCTTTAGTTTAGAATTTGCTTTCTTTGCATACCTGCATGTCATGTAGTTTACTTTCTTGTCATTTTTGCGTAATTTTCAAATTTTTTTCTCTTTTTGCCATGCATTACATAATTTGGTATTTTTTGCATGTTTTAGCTAGGATTTGCTCGTTTACTACTTTAAGTTCAATAATAAATGCCTAGATGTGATTGAAGGCAACTTGGCACTGTTTTGGCCAATTTTGCCCAAATTTGAGATTTCTTGCCTAAAAGTGTGTTTCAACCCAATCTCTACTTTTTGGATTAAAAATGATTACCTATGACAAATGCAAGTGAATTATCATCACATGCCCTCTACTCTAATTTATATACAAACTCGTTTCTAACTTGGGTAGAAAAATGTATTCAATTACCTTTTGATACAAGTACTATCTTTGTTGTTGCATGTCATGTACTATGGTTGGAACAAAATAGCTTCATTTTCAGTGTCCAGAGTCTGAATAAAGTGCTTTTGTTGGGTAATACATGGAGAAGAGTTTCTCTCATTAAAGAATACTATTAGTCTACCACTCACCTTCTACAACACAATCAACCACATTAATCACATCAAGATCAACAATGGATCCATACTCCTTGGTGACAGATGTATATAATTATCAATGCCTCAGTTAGAAAGCAAGATCTCTATAGTTGCAATGGCTCATCAAATTTAGCTAATTGGATTCAAGTATGAGGAGAATCACATTATGATAGTTTGGTTATAGTTTTACATGCAGAACTTTTAATTATTGCATTAGGTTTTAAAAATGCATGGCTATAAGGTTAGAACATATCATCATTGAGACTGAGAATTCCACTGCATCTCGATTACGGATAGTGCAAATGAACACTATCCTACTTTCTTTCCCTACAAATTCTTTCTATGCTAAATTGACAATGGAAGGAAAATTTTGCTAATATCCCTAGGGAATGAACTTTGATGCAACTGCTCTTGCTAAAATGCAATATCGGCTCACTACTAATAAGTTTGTTTACCATTAGGATCCTCCAAGCCCGAAACAAATGATTTCTAACCAGCAATGTTGTGGAGTTCATTATGATGCTCATGATTCTGTCATTTATATAGATTATAATTCTCACTTTGATGCATGCTAATTAATGGAATTCCATTTCCAAAATAAAATGGCATGAAAAACAAAGCAAGGGCAAGATACCAACCACAATATCTTGACTAACTATTTCAAATCACCTACTTCATTGAGAGACCCTACCTATATAGTCATCTAGGAGGGAATACTAAAATAGTCCCATCCATCAAATAGGATGGTGGGGATAGGGTATCCTATTATAGAGTGTTGACTCTCTTTGATTCCTTATTGGGTATCCCTGATTGCATACTAACATCTTAGCATCACATGATACATATAAGTGAGCATATATTCCTATGACATAACGAAATCATCTATAAACTTGTCCTGTATGAGAAGTACTTTGCAAAAGATGCAGTGTAGGTGCACATTACCTCACATCATTCTATTATCAAATCCAGACACACCCACATGGACATCAAACATATGTCTAGCAACCTCTTATCAAGGGGTTCTCATCCTTGGTTGTTATTCTTTTTTATCTTGAAGGCTAGTATGGGTGGGACTATTATTGTTGGACAAGTGGTTGAGGCGGGCCTGGTACTCATCGGAACTGGGGACATAAAGGCCTAATGTGTCTGGTTGTTGGTATGTATGCCCAAAGAGCCAATCATATGATGATTGCAATGGCATAGCTTGTAAACAATTTAATTAATAATAAAATCAATCTTCCAATTTATTCTGTTTTATTCAGTTATGAGATAATGATGTTACATAAAGAATGATATTACTCAATGAGTATATGTCTTTGGGTTGATGACCTTTACAATGAGATCATACATATTGTAAGAGTACATAGATTCTTGTTATGTCCCTAGTTAGTTGTTATTGTGGAAGTCTAATAGACAATAATAACACTTAAGACTAGAATGCGTGTTGGTTGATGATAGAGTCTCATTAGTCATGATATATGATATCAAACCAAAAACATAGACACTTGATAGAGAATAGTGTATCAAACAGACCCACCTTGAGAGTGATACATGGAAACCATTGAATGGTAGTTAGAATCATCTCTCATAATGGTGGCGATGATTGTGTTTCTTAGACCTAAAATCACTACACTCATCACATGTTCTTTAATGTACTTTGTCATCATCAAATGTGACCTTGAGTAAGGGTTGCCATAAAGGTGATGCTCAAATGCATTATTACACACGGTGAATGATTGTGAGTGATGTAGATGGGATTTTTCTCTCCTACATGAGTTTGATATCCTAGCCACTTGATAAGAAAGACCGAGAAAAGCATGGTCATGCACATGTGAATCAATATATGACATTGAGTTCACATATATCTCAGATAGTTTGCTCAAGTTCAAGGAACATGGTTTGATAGTTGAAGAGGATGACAATTCCATGCCTTGAGTTCAATCTGGATATCAGAGACAAAGGAATTATACAACCACTGTAACATCATCAATGTAATGTCTAAAATACCTTCATACATAGTTAAAATCTCAAGTATCTTTATCAATACAATAATCTAAATAGTATTTATATTGATGCCCTAAATGTAGGGAAATATGGAGACATAGTAGGTAGCATAAACCAAAAATTTCTATCCATATTTCCTAACTAGAAAATGGCATCGAAAACAATGTATAGGAAAAAGGGTGCAAGATATATCTTGATTTGGAGCAGGTCCGATGACTATCTTTGCACGAACATGTGTTTCTTTCTCAAGCAACCCACAGATGATAGTTGATAGCATCCTCCTAGTATGGAACACATGGACGGTGGCTGACAACATCCTCTTCGCATAGAAGCAAAAGTGTCCACACCACTACTTAGTCCACGCGGACCTCTAGAAACTCCCCATTACATTTCATAAGCCGACAGAAAGGAGTTTCCCCTTCGTTGGTAAACATGCTAGCACTGACTTCTTCTCCCTTTCTATATCTCCCTTTAGAGGGAAAGACATTTTAGGCTCTCACATTACCACAAATGTGTGAAGTCAAGTGTATTGAGAGCTTTATCCATCCCCCTTTATATAGGAGTGACTAGGCCATGGTTTCACAAACCCTATGGAGATGAAAGGTCAGATCTCTTGGATCGGTAACAAATGCATATGGCCAGTAGACCGACTACCCAATCTGGTCGATCAATTGGCTTCTAGTAAACAATGCAATAACATTGGTTTTAATACATGCCATTTCAACCAACATTAAATTTGTTTGACTCATTCAAACTTGCCAATTCGACCCAGTCGATAGTCTGGACACTCCAATCAATTGACTGACTACTCTAACTATCTACTAGCAATAGTGATGAGTTGATCAATTGAACATTTCAACTAGTCAACTATCTGGTTCCATCGGCTAGAGTGTGTATATTCTAGTCAGTCAACTAGACATTCTAGTGGGTTGAATGACACACCAGTTGGTCAAATGAACACTCCATTCCTTCCTTTAACAACCATTATTATTCATTTTCATTCCCTAAACACTTCCATCACCAAATTGAATGTATCCATTATTAAACTCCTCTTACAAGTGTATCCTATGTGTATGACCTGATATGTCCCAAATTATGTTTGAAGTGAATGTCCATAACCATATTATGGCATCACGAGAAATGATTTGTATCTAGAAACACACCATTGCTACCAAGTAATTGGAAAGTTGGAGAACAACTTTAGCCTACATCTGCGATCAATGTTATCATGATCGTATAATTACTTTGTCTCAGATATCCAAATTGCACGGAAGAAATGGACTCATCATCCTCTTAATACTCAATCTATGTTTCATAAACAAGAGTAGACTTTTGAGAAGCACATGAGCTCAATATCACATACTGACTCACATGAGAATGGCCATGCATTTCTCAGTCTCGCTTATCAAGTGGCTAGGATATCAACTCCTGTAGGTGGGACATATCCCATCAATATCACTCATAGTCAATCCCCACGAGTCACAATGTAACTAAGAACCATCTTTATAGAAACCCTCATTCAAAGTCATGTTGAATGGTTTTAAAGTTCATCGAACGACATGTGATGAGTGTGGGGACTTCAGTCTAAGAAACACAATCACCACTACCACTTTGAGAGTTGACTCTTACTACCATTCAAGGGTTCCATGTATCACTCTCAAGGTGACTCTGTCTAATACACTGTTCTCTAACATATACCTATGTGTTTGACTTGATATCCAATATCATGACTAATGGGACTCTATCATTAGTTAGCACACTCTAGTCTTACATATTACTATCATCTTTTTCGCTTCCACAACAATATCCAATTAAGGACATACAAGAATGTATATACTCTTATCATACATATGATCTCATTGTTCATGTCCTCAACTTGAAAACTTATGTCATTGAGTAACATCATTCTTTAGACATCTATCATCTTATATAATCATCTCATAATAAATCAAACATAAGAGATAAAATTACCTTTATTGTTTCAGAGAAGCATGCATGGAAAAGTGCCTTGGGTTGAGACAGACGGGTGCATCCACATCCCAGTGAGATCCTATAGACCGTTAAGAACCTATTCCAACAAGTTAATCAAAGATAGATGGACATGCTATTTGATCATCACTACCCATATAGAAATAGTGTTAGAATTTATCTTATAGCTTATAGACAGTCATCTTGTATAGAGACACAACAACCTTATCTAAAATATTTGAAAATTCATGGGCAGATATTCAATATCTTGTCTAATGAAGTCAATGACTAGTTCACAAGTTTTGTAAGAATCAGAATCAGAATTTACCAAGTACATATGCCACAATACAATTATCATATGACTGGCTCCCTTGGCATACATACCAATAGATTTCTACTTTCCCTTAGATCCTATCACCCATGAATCTAATTCCAAGTGATCTAACATGACCCTCACATTTTTCCTATGACAATGATTTTTTCAACGGGGCATCAACATTGCTTTCAAACAATACTCTATAAATCTTCACATCTCCTCATTGTATGATCTCTTGTGTTAAATGGAAATACTGAAGTGTACGATCTGAATTCCTTAGCCTATCCAATAGATCCATTATTGTAAAAATATTTGTGCTACATTATTAATGTTAGAACCACCCTAAGTTCATATAATGAACTTATTGATCCATACAATATCCTCTAGTGTGTTCAAAACAACAAGGTACTCAACTTTTATTTTAAAATCAACAACTGTCTCTTGATAAGAACTTTTCCATCTTACAATTTTATTTTAAGGAAAAACACAAATCCGAACGTTGATCGATAATCACCCTTTTTCGGTTTGTAAGCTTGACTTGGTGTAACCCTTTACACCCAACTCTTTCTTACTGCCATAAAAAGGAATTGATCCTTAATTATTCTCATTTACTTAAGGATGTTCTATACAGTAGTCCAGTGACCTTCACCACAATCTAACTGATATCTACTCGTCCTGCTCAAAGCATATGAGATATTAGGACGAGTACATAACATTGCCTACATGATAGATCCAATAATAGATGCATATGACATCTTACTCATGTGTTTCCATTGATTGTTCACAAGAACTACGACATTAGGATCTTGAGACTAATTCCATGAGACATGGGAGATTTTCCTCTCTTTCAGTCCTGCATGTTGAATATCTTCAACACCTTATAAATGTATGTACTCTAGCTTAGACCAAGAAGCCTTCTAGATCTATGTATATAGATCTTAATTCCTAATATATAAGATGTGTTGCCTAAGTTGTTCATAGAGTCTCACAACCAGGTCTTTACCATTTGTATGGTAGAGATGTAATTCCCCATTAATAGTATGTCATTTACATACAATATGAAGAATACAATTATACTCCCACTAACTTTCCTGTAAAAATATGGTTCATCTTCATTTTGACTAAATCCAAATTCTCTAACTGCCTCATTAAAACAAAGATTCCAGCTTTGAGGTGCTTGCTTCTATCCATAGATTTACCTTTGTAGCTTACATACTTTTTTTTGCATTATTTGGATTAATTAAACACTCAGGTTGTGTCATGTACACATTCTCAAGAAAATCCTTAATAAGGAAAGTAGTTTTAACATCCATTTTCCAAATCTCATAATCATAATAATCTACAATAGTAAGCATGATCCTGATGGATTTAACCATGGAAACTGGTCAAAAGGCTTCTTCTTAGTCAACACCTTGAACTTATTAGAAACCCTTCACAACTAATTGGCCTTTATAAGTTTGCACATTACCATCCATGTCAGTCTTGTTCTTTAAGACCCATTTACACCCAATGGGTTTTACCCCTTCAGGTGGATACACCAAGGTCCATATCTTATTGGTATACATGGAGTCCATCTCAGATCTTGTGGCCTCAAGCCATTTTTCAGAATCTAGTCCCTCAATAGCTTCTAAGTAGGTTGTTGGCTCATCATCTATGACTAACTCATCGCCTTCTTGAGTTACAAGATATCCAAATCTTTTAAGCTCAAGGTGTCTCCTCCTAGATCTATGAGGTTAATGAGTTACATGAGGAACTTGAGATTCCAAAAAAATTTGTGACTCCCTTGTTCCTTCTATAACTCTATAGGTTCAACATTTTCTTGTTGGTATTGAACTTCTTTGAGTCTACTTTTCTCCCATTGATTCCTTTAGAAATGATTTCCTTTTCTGGGTGAACATTAGTCTTGACAGTAAAACTTTCTTGTCAAATGGAATAAAAAAGTATTATCCCTTGGTTTCCTTGAGATAACCAACAATATAACATTTGTCTAATGTTGGTCTAAGATTTTTAGCAACATTT